>JBAMCJ010005149.1:0-30231 GCA_037075205.1 Drosophila prostipennis | reverse complement strand
TAATGCAAAAGGGACTTGGCCCTAAGCCCAGAAAAGGTTTTCAGTTACTTGCATAGAAAAATACAAGTATTTACTTTTCAGTTTGACCCTCCAAGAACCCACACCCCTTCGAGTTGAGTGGGGCGTCTCAAGTCACATTAGTGGAAACCCCGCTCTTAACCCCCGGAAAGGTCACGTGGCAGGCTAAAACTTTAGGGCAAGACTCACACACAGAAACCAAAGTGAAATGCTCCACTTTTAACAGAGAGACCGCAAATACTGCCGGAAAGTATCTAGGTACATTATATATTAGTCCTATACTTTATAATAACGGTACAGTTGCTTATAGATTAAAGTACCTAGATACTCTCCGTTATTATAAAGTATTGGACTAAATATATCCAATACTTTATAATAACGGTACAGTTGTACCTTGTAGTACCTTGACTTAGTTACAAGAAAATTGTTCTCTCCCATCACTGACCTCTACGAACAGAACCATCCCCTTCTCCACCCCTTTTGTGAGTTCACTTCCCTCTAATTAGATGTAAAAGCTCTTGGAAAAGCCCCTCAAGTGTATCTCTTGATTAAAAGTTTACAGTATTTGGTTTGGTTTTTGTACTCGGATTTTTACAGATCATTTGTTGCCATTTGGGCAATCACAAATGCCTCCGGTGAAATTCATCAACTCCCCCATTTTTCCTCCCTTTTTCCAGGACCATCCAGACTGTTCTCATAAATAAAACATTTATTTACTTAAAAACAGCCAACGGCAGAAAGCTCAATTAAATTTTTTGAAAAATTGCCAGCGTAGACTGGCCTGGAACAAGGGCCGTGGTGGGGTAAATGAAGGTTTCGTTTTGGAACTGGGCATTGGTCAAGCATCGTTTGCTGCAATCAATCAAAGGGAGAAACGGAATCTCATTAAGTTCGCCGACTGCGTTCAATGCCCCCAACAACTGTTGCATGATATGACTGGATTCGAGGAGGTTTAAAAGTTAAAACAGAAATGGTATGTATGATACAACTGCATCAAAAAATATTACTACAGTTATTTAGAACTCGGGTTATAATTATCCCATAAAATAAAATGGAAAAAGGTTGAGTTTCACTCGTAATATTATTTTTATATTCAAATATATATATTTAATATGAATATATTATATTGATTTCAATGTTTTCCTCTCTGAAGCTTGTATGATCTTTACAGCGCTCATTTTTTATATAGATTGTGTATAATTTTTACAGGGATTGGGTAAAGTTCGTTAAACGAATACATTTTCCTAGAAAACCGCTTTAAATGCTACCCCAAACTATCAATAAAAACTTCCTGCCACATTTGATTTGCCTGGCATGAATTATAGCGCAGTTCTTATGGGCAGCTACCCACCTCAAAGCCTCAGAAGTAGATTCCATCGCTCCACCATCTTTATGACCTCCCCGACCGCGCGCATAATTAATTGCACACCCCGCCCACCGACCGACGCCCACTTCCCGCCGCCCCCCGAGGCTAAAGGTCAGGAATACCGGAGTTCGCTGCGGTTCTATTTGGTTAAGGCTGCCCCTTGACTGCCTCGGTGGCTTGGGGTCGGGGTTTGGCTTTTGGGCTGCGGAAATTTGCAATTCGCTGGGCGCAGGCAATGCAATATCGCCCGTTTTCCCGTTCTCCCCCCGAGGGGAAAATCTGGCAAACCAGCATACGCTGCGTATGCGTGATAAATGTGCCCCGGTGTAGGCGGGGCAATCGGTGCACTCAAAAGATTCTAAGTACTGCAATGTGGGAACGGGTTACTATATAAAATTTGAAAATAAAGGTGTTTTGTTAAATGCCTTAAATAAATAATAAGGTCAATAGTTAGTTAGTATGTCGATAAGAAATTTTCTTCGTTTTCGGGATAATCTATCAGTTTTTTTCTAACAATAGTACAGCACTTTCAATGATATTAAAGAAAGTGCCTTTAAAGTTTCTATTAATGATTTGGTCGACCTATTAACATAAATGGGAGGATTTTTGTTGAATAAAAAAATGTCTACATAAGTAAACGTTATTTAAGAAACTTTTTCTATAATAAAAACTATAAATATTTAAATTAATTTATATAAATGTGAAATTAAATAATAATATAGGTACAATATTTTTAAGGAATTTCTTTAAAACCCTCATAAACCCAGACTAAATTATTTTATTTTATTGTATGATATTTATACTTATAAGTAATTTGATTTCTTGTGTTGATTTATTCGAGTGTAGAAAGAAAGAGCTGCGGAAATGTGTGTGCGGTTCCCACCTACGCGTGCTCTCCTCCAACGGACAACCGATGGTCAGGGGCGGTGCAGAAATTCGGGAACAGGGGGGTCTTGGTTCTGGCCTAGGGCGTTATTTATGCGATTTGGCTTACGACTTTTGCCGGCATTTCATGGGGAAGAGCGTGGAGTGAGCTAGTTGCGGAGAAGATTTGATCAACTTTTGCTGTGGGAGTCAAAGATTTTTCGCTTGTTGGTCGTCGGCCCATTTTCAACTTTGAACTGCATTTGATTTACATGCAAGGCTAGGGCATCCTTGATGATTTGGAGGGGTGGCAAAGTACATGGAAACAGAGGTATTGCCCCCTATATGACAGGCGAAATGGAGTGGAGTTGGGGCAGAGTTGGAAGCTGTGCGAAGTTGTCGACAAGCTGGTTAATTGGGCGTTACAGAATTTTCGGTTGGTTTGGTACTGAGATTCGGTCTGGTTGGAGTTCAAATGGCTTCAGTTCCGTAGGAGCCACGGAATGGCGCTATATATGCACTTTGCTACTACTCCTCACATGTTCTTCTGCCTTTGATTAAAAACATTGTTAAGGGAGTTATGAGGCAAAAGGAAATTCTTCAAAGGTGTCTGGAAATTTTAAAGATTTCAGCTTAAGTTCAATATAAGAGTGGATGGTATTTGGATTATAAAGATAGATTCTTCATGCCGTTTGAAAGGAGTAAGAAATAGAATTTAAATTTAGAAATTTCCATTAGTTGCGGAATACTTAAATACATTTTAATCTCAATACGAATTTAATTCAAGGATTTTTTGAAGACCATCGCCAGTTTCATTAATCCAAACAAACCTAAGGCCTCCACAGGGACAATAAAATACTTTTGCTATTTTAGATGCACTCTGAACAAATTTGATTAGCATTCCCTTGACCAATTAACACAACTGACCCAACTTGATCCTTCAACCGGACCCGAAAAACCCAAATGCCTGACCCAAACCTGAGCTGAGCCACTTCAATTAGATTAAACTCATTTGCCTCGTAAACAGAAACTGGCCTTAGTTCTCCTTCCAGCTCTTTTTTTTATGGCCCTCTGTTGAGAATTTGCCACACGACTAATTTATGGCCAAGAGAGATTCGTTGTTGTGATGCATTTGCCACCTCGAAAAAAGGGCCAAAAGCACAGCTGAGGCCGGCCGAAAAAAAAACAAGAGGAAAAAATAAAAAGTTCCATTGTAAAACGGAAGCGAAGCCGACAAACCCTCCTCCAAAAATAAAACCCCCTCTTAAGCCTCCGGCAAGTTGCAACAAATTAAATATGGCGGCGGCAACATATCGTCTGGAAAAATGGCAGACCAAAACACAAACTAGCAACAGAGGCAAGCAAAAAAGCCAGGAACTTTTGCCAAAGGGTCAGGACGTGTGCTGACTGCGAAATTAACGCCACCTGATGGCCGAAACGTGTGGAAAGAGTCAAACGAAAGGGTCGGACCTTGGCCAAGGGTTGCGTTGCGCATACGCCACGTGGCCCGGGAAAACATCAAACGGCGACTCGAGAAATGCGGTGAGGGCCACCCACCAAATTCAAGGTAGAGGCTATAACTAAGCGGAAGAAGTCATCCCTATAAAGAGTGTAAAGGGGCAAAAAAGAACCCAGACAAATAAATGCTCTTCTTTGAAAAGGATTAAAACGCTTAAATAAAAAGCTGCCGCTTCACTTAAACATAAAAAACTTAAACTATATACATATATGCGTGTGTTCTCAATTTAAGATATTTTTTATGATGATGTGCATTCTTTACCTTTTGAATAATTAAAAGTACAAATACGAAAAAGTTGTGTGTATAACAAACTGCGTATTCCGACTTCCATAAAAAAGATAAGAGCTTGTTATTAAAAGTAAATCAGATTATACCAAACATTTTTGTATTGCTTAATTTAAACTATTTCTTTAACATAAAACGCATTCTTATAAACTACTCAGCGATTTTTCCAAGTCGAATAATTTTATAAATGTTCTGCAGTCCCCATTAATTATAAAATAATAACCATAAATACTAGGCATTCCTAGTCACCCCTAAATCCTTTTTTTTGGCCAGGTAGGACAAGCCCTTTGGGTATTCCCGAAGGACTCTGGGAAGTCCCAGAACAGGTTAGGGCATAATCATAACAAGCTCAAATATTTCTGGGGTAGCCCTGCAGCATGAGACGCGTTTTGGGTTCGTTTTTCGCTTTTCCCGTCTGGCTTTGGCGTCTGGCAACTTTCGCTGAGGGGCTGCAGCGGGTTAAGGGGTGCAAAAAGGCACAGAGATTGAGGTGAGTTAAGGAAGCGATGCAAAACAGCCGCAGACACACGCACACAGGCATAAACACACTTCCGCATCCGCCGGAAAGTTTCCTTATGTGTATGTGGCGAAAATACCTGAACATAATCGAGGGGTGAAAGAAGGTGCGAAGGGTGGGTGTAAAAGAGACAGGGAGGAAGGCAATGTTCCGGCATTTCCTGCCTACACTGAAATATAAGAAGTCCTGCATAAGAAATTGAATTTAATTTTGCCATTCAATCAAAATGAATCAAATTAATAAATAATAATAATGGATTTAATTTTTTTTATTTTGTGGTTTAAAAATATATTGATAATTTTTCTATATATTTATAACTTTTTGAGTTTGTACATTATTAAAAATATTATTTTACATTTAAAGTTTACGAACATATTTTTATATAACCTTATTTTCTAGTTCCAAAGAAAAATATGTCTTTTGAATTATAAAATATACTCAATTATATCTTTCAATGATTATTCGCCGGTTTCATATGCTTAAAAAATTATTGATTTTTACTTAAAGTTGCACTGCGTGAGCTTTAACTCGAAAAGGGGCGGGTGTCAGGAGCAGGGGTGTGGCTTGGCTATCTAGGAATTTGTTGCGTAATTAAAAGCGCAACAGGGAGATTGTGGCGCCAGCCGAAGGGGGTGATATATGGAAGATGGGTAGCCATAACATTTGGAGCAGAAAATTAAATAAATTTGCATGTCAAATGCGCATTAAGAGCAACGCGGGAAAAGGAATTTTCCCCATGCCGATTTTCCCACCTCCTCCCTTTTCTTCTTTTCTTTTTTCCCATTGTATTTGTTGTACCTTTTCCTGATTGTGACAACGGGCGAAAAAGGATTTGCCACAGGACGAGACATGCAATCCAAAAAAAGCCGGAGAAATGCGAGAAAGAGAAGTGAAAACAAAGGAATATGCAAACGAGCAATACCCCACATTTTCTACCCACCCCCCCAAAAAAACACCCAACAATCTCTGGAGGAACAACCAAAAACAACAAACAAATGTCAACAGAGACTGAGCTGAAAAAATTGTACAATTTTTTTGTTGTGCGCAAATTAAATTAAAATGTTAAGTCAAGAGGGATGGCGAAGAGGGGACTGCAATTTTGTTGCTAATGATTTTGGCTTGTTTGGGGATTTTCAGTTTTCGCCAACAGCAAACAGTCAACGTAAAAACAAAACCAAAATGGAGCCGAAAAATACAAAATTCTAAAGAAATGTTAAGCCGGCTGGGGAAATGTATTCCCAGCCACTCCCATTCCATCCGCCCACCACAAAAACCACATTCAAAGTAAACAATGCAATTTTCCCTCGACTAAATTAGTTCACTGCTGCAGGGGAGGAAGCGTAAGGAAATTGCTAGAAAACTACTGGCGAATATGTCCAAAAGTGAGCATTAATTGGCCACGAAAAAGTTTGTAAACTCAAGCACATAGGAAACGAAAAACGGATAACAACATTTTCCATTTAAGTAGTTAATCACTTGGTGCTTTAGATACTTTAACCATTAGTTTTATATCTATTGAAAAAATAAAAAAATTAAATTATAGATAAGGTAAGTTATACATAAAATAAAAATAGATTGTTGTCACTAAGGTAAGTTCTTTAAAAATTAACAATGAACTCATACTCATTGGTAATAAATCAATTTCCGCTTTACCATTAAGAGACATTTTCTATTAAACTTTAAAATTGATTTCGCACTTCATCAGCCAAAATTTCCTCACTGTGATTATCCGACACAGTTCATAATCTCAATTGATTGCCATTTCACAATTGATAATTTCCCATAAAAATAAGTAGGTGAGCTCAACTATTAACCGACCATAAATCAGTCATTGAAAATGAATTACATTTAATTGCACATAAATATTCCCTATTGGCCCCAAATTGACTTGTCCAAATAAAAACAATAACAGAACGCATCGTAGCAAAAAGCATGAATAAACAATATTTAATAATAAACAAAGCTGCAAAAAAATACGCCCACATGACAAATAAAATAACGAAATACATATGTTAATACGCTGCCCATCAATCAAACCAATCCAATTCCGACTCAAAGGGAAGCGAAACGAGCGCAAATATGTGTGAGCGAAAAAATATGCAAAGTATTTTTATGCGGAAAGTATTTTTATATTTTGCAAACATTATAAATCAATAAACGTGCAAATAAAAACTCCATGGCTGGCTCCATAAAATCATGCAGGATATTCCCGTTCAAACAGAAGGGAGTAGCTCGAAAAATTGTAAACAAAATTTGATGAAGGGCGAAAAAGTGAATCAAAGCTTGAGTTTAAACAAATATTTATGAGCCAGAAAATTGAGTTTTTCCCTTGGTGCAAGAAATAACTACTTGCCACTTGCCCCCTTTCGGCTGCTTGAGGGACAATAAAAAGCCCATTCCATATTGAGCCATTGACATGGCCATGTGTCTGTTGCCATGTTGCATTGATAGACTCCGACGTTGTCATGTTCTGGTGGCCCAATTTAATGTGCCATCAATTTTTAGCCCCTCTCCTAGCCGACTCCCCTCGCCCACTGTCTGATGCCTATCACGTCAAGGACCCCGGGCAGGCTGTAAAAAAGGGAGCCTGCTCCTTACAATGCTCCAAGGAGCCCTTCCTCCGCGTCACCTAAAATGCCATCAGCAAAATTGGAAAAATTCCCTCATATATGTATATAATATATATAAACAGCCTGAGAATACGACAACTTCGATTGCGACTGCGATTCTTGGCTATAACTAGCATTGACATCTCGTCCCCTCCACCACTCCTCGCAGGGAACCAATGTTCGAGGGGCGAGGATATCGAAAGGCCTGGCAGTTTGAATCGAGGATATTGAGGCCTTATCTCCGTCTGCATTTGCGAATAAAACTGTGTGCGTGCTAGTCAGGTTAGATGAGAAGTTAAGGAATGCTCCGTTCAGGATTTGAATGCCCCGAGCACAATTGCTGATGAGCATAATAAAAACCAGGCCAAGGTAATGCGTACAGGGTAATATATGGGTTAGTCAACCCAGCTATGCTCACAAATACTTATTGTATTTGGAAAATCGTTTAAGTAGCCAATTTGACTTGAAGGCGAAGTACACTTGTTTTTCCTTTATTTATCGAACCAAGAAACCACACAGAAATAAATATTTTTAAGTAAGTTGTAGACTTAAGTGTTAAGAATAATATATGAACAAGTTATACAAATTATTTTCAAAATTGAATAGTAAACCGATTCTCTGTTTATATTAGGATTATAATAAATTTCGTTATTAATAATGTGAAGCTTTTAAAGTAAGTAAGACCTTTAAGCAAATTAAGATATAGTTACGCCCTTCAAGGACTTCCTTTGAGCTTTTCCCATGAAGGTTCGAAACCTTTTCACCCTCCGAAATTCCCTTATCAACTTACACTTGGCTGAAACGCAAAGTAACTCGACAAGCAGGAACTATCTGAGAGTCAACAAATTCCGGCAAGATATGGCACTCCCTTGGTAATCTACTTTAAGTGTGAAAGACAACCCCTACTTCTCAACCCCCAAGTGACAAATTCTTTTTACACCGTGCGTGCCAATGGCCTCCGGCTAAATAAAAGACATTGCCTCAAGTTGAGCATTTGACGCTTTTTAGGCCTGACTACTTTGTCACCGAACCAACCCCCACCATGCTAACCCAACCCCACGCCAAAATACACACTAAATGCACATAAAAAACCAAGACTTTCTCCCTGGCTTTCACCCAAAATTCCCTTTCGGCCTGCAACTCAACCAATTTGCGATAAAAATAAAACATATTGCTCAATAGACAACAGCCGGGAGAGGGCCAAGAAGTGACTTTAGGACGGGAGGAGATCGGAAGGCATGGCTGAGCGACGAGGGATTTCCCACTGTGCCACACGTCGTATACGCGATGCGGGTGAGCTGGCGGCAAGGGGCGGGAAAAACTTTCACAGTTGCAGTTGTCACGTGCCGCATTTGCTACCTAAACATTTTTACTCGACTCGATTTGTATTTTCCGTTTTCCTGCTGCTATTTTCTTATGTATTTCACTTGGTTTCCAAAAGGCAGTGGAAATGGAAGAGGCATCGCGACTTTGCTCCCTAAATTTCGCTTTTGGCCTCAATATTATTTCCTTCCATTCTTAAAACGATTCAACATATATTTTATTTTACAAAAATAAATACAAATATTTCACGTGAATCAAATATATAAATTATTGAGATCTTACCTTTTACTGCCAACATGTATTTATTTTTATATTTGAAATAAAATAAAATACTAAAAACAAACAAATTACTAGAACCTTTAATCTTACTTTTATTTAAATCAAATAAAAACACCCCTTAACGAGGTAAAAACCTAGTGACGATCGCACCTTCGACATACAAAAGTTCTGAGATCAACATTAGTGACGAAAAATTATTACACTCGTCATTAAATACACTTTTTAATATTTTCTCATAGTAAACATCTCTCTTGGTGCGATAAAACATACGTAAATTACCATCCACGGTGATAACAATTTATTTGCTTTTTTCTTAAGAATTTCAGTTTGGTTCAATAATCTTAATTAATAATATTTATCTAAATAAATATCATTAAACTTCTGGCAAAAAAAAAAAATTAAAATTAAAATTAAAAAAATTAATTAGGCATTAATTAGGCCTTTTGGAAATAATATTTCAAAGCAGCTTAACTACATTTTAAAAATGTCTATATTTGTGCAGGAAAAGCCTTAAATTGCCCTGTGTATCTCGTGTTTTATGTCCATGTAAGCAAAAGTTTGGGCGGGAAGTAGAATTTGTACCCACTGAATGGATGGCTAAAAGTTTTCAGCAATGGGGCATGCATTTGCAGCACGGAGGGGTTTTTTCGGGGCAGGGAAGGTGCATTAAAATTCATACAAAACCCGAATGCATCTGCCGTTGCATCTGCATGGGGATTACATTTCATTTATCGATTGATTTGAGAGGCATTGCCAAAGTTGGCCCATAAACTTTTGTCTGCGTCAGGTGAGTTCGTAGTTAAATCACTCGATTGCATTTGCATTTGTGTTGCGAACTGCAGTTGCAACTTTGCTGCTTTCAATCTATTTTCGTATTAGACTGGCAATTTGATGCTCAAATCGGATAATTCAATAAGCCCCAAAGTTCTTTGCGCTGTCACGAGGAAACGATGTGAAAGATACAATAGTTACATTTGTCAGACAACTTACCTCACATTTGGGTTTTTCAGAGTTCCTTTGCGTTTTTTTCGGTAAGCACTTTGAATTTGCAATTCATTTCCATCCTTTCATTGACTTTCCACAGGCTCAGGGAAAGTCCCGTCTGAGCGTGAATAATTCATCTAGCCTGAGTTGTAGGCACAGCTTGAGACTGATGCTAAAATATTAGTCGGGCATATTCAGGTAGCTTCTGCCATAATCACTCAAAAGCATTAAACATGATAAATGACAACCCAACCCTCTTTTTCATTCGGCCACCCAACTTCACCGCTTTTAGTGTCCTGGGGTATCATAAATTTTGTTCGGTGCCTGACATATGTTACATATAATATGTAAGTGTTCTGGGGAGTATCTTCCTCGTTTTTGGGGCTACCTCAGCAGTGGCTTTAAGTAAACTAGAACATAAATTGGCATCCTCTGATATACAAATATACAAATGCAAAGATACATTATTCACATATATATTTTTAGAAATATTAAAGGAAATAAAGTATTGAAATATTTATAAAAAAAACTTTAAATAACATAGGTAGGTATAAAAATAAAATAACACAACGATATGAATTAAACTCGTTCTTAGAACCAAACTATAAAATATAAAACCAACAATGTTTCTCTTTAATTTTTTTCCATGCTGATTTTCGAAATTGGTTTTCATTTCCATAATTTGCCAGCCAGCTGATGTTCTTCGTTGCAAACCCAATCAACGAGAACTTTATCCATAAAAATCCCTCAAATATAACCCCAAAGCTGGGACCCGAAAAGGAGCCACTTGTAACCCTTTTTTCAATGCTTTTTTCTGGACCTCAGAGCTCGAATTTATGGCTGAAAGCTGCCAACAAGCTAGAAGAAAAGCGGTCCGATGTACGAGGAACAGTGGCAGCCATATGTTCCAAATTGACCACAGGATCATAAATTTTGGGATTTAACATGTGAGGCGGCAGTCCAGAGAGCTGACCACCGACCAGCCAACGTATATATGTATATATATATATATATATATAGAAAATATGGAAAAACTCTAGATTGAGGGCAGCTCAAAGCAACTTCGACTGCTACTTCAACTTCTGCGTGCATAAAACATGAATTAAGGTAATGAAAATTTATTGACTGCTCGCTCTCAGCGTGCTCATAAAACTTACAAGGTCATTAAGAATGCATGGCTAGGGAAGGTTGGGTTTAACTTACATATACATTTACCCCCCTCCCATTTGAAAGAAAAAAAAACCATAAATGTTTATATATATTTTTCCGATGCATTTTTCACACCATTTTGTGCAGAACTTAAAAAACAAATTTGGTCGATTTTCTTGTAGGTCTTTTTTGAGAACAATTTTTCATGCTCGCCGCTATGGAAAATCGTTTTCCAATCACGTAAACACAGCTGGAATTTTATTGCTGCGTGTTTTATTAAAAAAGCGAAAAGGAAAAACAGAAGAAGAAGCTCCGAGGGAGGCGGCGAGGGAGATCCCAAAATCGTTGGACGCATTTTCGCAGAGCGTTGTAATAATAAAAGTTTTCCGCGAGGGAGGAAAATGTGGAAAGCCACCGCAGGACAGGGACCCAAATCTGGCACCGAGCGAGTGCAAGCTACAGATGCACAGAGATATATGTGCATATATCCTTTGGGTTTTCGTGGGGCGTTTGGGGCAGACCATATAAATCAACCCAAAAGCGCACACACTTATTTGCCGCTCTGCGGCACTATGAAGTCCCGAGTTGCGCTTTATTTTTTTTCAGAGCCAGAGTCCTTTGGTTTAGGGTATTACGGATCGGTTTGTAGTGCCAACTGTGGGGGGTCCTTCAATCCTTTTATGTACATGTAGATCCTGGGATTGCCGGAGTAAGGTAATTGCCGGTTTTATTCTATAAGGCAGTGTATTGCAACTAGTTTGAAATACTCACAGAGTTACCCTAGTTTGTTTATCTATTAAAAAAAATTATTAACCAATTTTAGTACTATTATAAAATTTTGTTTATATTTTATTTATATTTGTTTAAATATTATTTATACAAAAATAAATTGGACTAGAAGCTGTTAAAGTATAAAATAAATATTAACAGTAAGTTTAAATTGTTTCATTATACCTACAAACGAAAAATTTTGTTCACAGATTATATCAATATGCTAAATGTTTGAAATATAACCTTTCTTTAACTTACATCAAAGCTAGTTTAATTCTTATTTTTAAACCATTTAAAAAAAATACTTTAAATAATTAATTATTTAAGTATAACTGTCAGTAAATGGTTAAATAAAGTGAACTTTAATTAAATTGAATTTTATGCTGATATCCTGATGTTTAATACGAATCCGTAAACAATAAGTTCTTGAACATCAATAAAACGAAAGTACCTACTATTCTGTGTATCCATGCTTTTGTTCGTATCTGATTTTAATTACTTTCGGGGATTTTTACACCTTACAAAGAGCATTCAATCTTCTGCCATCCATTGTCTTTCATTTTTATTATTTTTTCTTTGGTTTTTACTGATTGTATTTTTGGTGGTGGAAGAGGAGTGGCAGCTGTTGCTACTTTCGCTGGTGCATGTTGCCTTGAATCCTTCGCTGCGCAGCGAAACAGTTTTCCCATTTTTTTCGCCCGCTGCCCTTGCATTTATTTATCATATTCTTGCTTTTCTTTCACGGGGGGCATGGCGGGTCGAGGGCGGGACTGGGCCAACGGGTCGCATGATGAATGCAGTGGGCATTAGAGGAAGGAGCGTGCGGTCCGTGGCAGTGACCAGGGAATTTATTTGTTTTGTACTTATGGTGTCATAAAATTGTTTTAAGGCCAACTTAAATAAAAATACAGAATGCTGAAAACGGAGAAAGGCAAAAGAAGGAAGCAAGTGGCGCAAAAAGTGCAACAAAAAAGCAGAGCGGCGAAGGAACGGGGCAAAAATCAAATGGTCATTGGGGAGAAAAGCGGGAAAGTGCTTGGAAAATGCATGGCATGTCGTTCTCTGCTTATTTTCTAAATTGAAAATACTTTGCGTTATAATTTTTCAATGTTAGCGTCTTCAGGGGAAAGAGAATGGAAAATGAGTTTGGAATTAAAATGTGCAAAACAAATTGATAAAGGAAAGCAGACATATTTATTTCTTTATGAAGAATGAGGTTGAAATAATTATTCAAATTTAATTTCTAAATTATACAACTTTTTAATTGAATAATAATTAATTTGGTTTATATCATGCTAAACTTTTCAAAACTTAAATATTTACTTACTAATTTAAAATATATGTACAGTAGTTTAGAATTCATGAATAATTAATCAGTATTAAATAACGCATTTGAATTAGTAACGTCTAACGTATTAATAAGGCATGATTTTACCGAGATTTAATTTGCCTCATAAATTCAAAGAACACAAATTAACAACATAGTTTTACATAATCTGTTAGTGACAGTTATTATTACCTTCTAATTACTTCCTTTTTATATTGTAGTCAATTTCATTAAATATGCATAATTTATACTAATATAATTATTAATTTATTTTCCTTTACTAATTGGCTGATTACTCTTTCAGTTACGAGGGTTTCTTGAAAGTTTCCCACTCGTTGTGGGTACAACTAACCCTGACTTGGTTTAGCTCCTCACTTCTTTTGAATTCCTCGCTTATTCCATTTCGACACAAGACCCTTGCCAAGGAATTCATAACCCATAATCCACCTAAAACCACTTTGGCTGAGGACCCACCTTTTTGCTCTCCTCTTCCTTTCATTATATTTATATTATATGGCGAGTGGGTAGGAAATTCTTTTGGAATTCCTGCCCTTAGGCTGCATTAGATATTTCGCTAAGCTGCATAATGAAATGTTTGCAAGTGCTTAGCAATGCAAATTCGCGGCCCTCAGGTGTGGACGCTGGTCCAAGATCCGGGGAAAATAGATGGCAACTCTCCGCGGGCCCGCACAAATTATCTAATTAAAGCAGTTGGAAATTCCTTGCCACCGTCAGCAGCTGAGGCTTAGGCCAGGCTTTAAGCATTCTATGCAAATAATCCACAAAGGAAAAGTTACAAATTCTGCACCACTCGTGGGTTCAGGGGGACAAATTATGCAAAGGACCAACTTTCAGTTGCAGCTATCTGAAAACGCCACTAAGCAGCTTTAAGTGTCTGTCAATGTCATATTTTTTGCGAAGCTTACAGCAATTTTTTGGTGCTTCATACTTGTACTAGCTGATAAGCTTAAAACAAATGCAAAGACCCAAAAGGAGGAGACAAAAAATAACATGGAATGTAAAAAAGGAGAAGGAAGTTGGGAAGGGTGAATTTCGCATACGCTTTGAAGAAAATAGTGTTTCCAAGAACTATAATCCTTAATGGTAAAGAGAAATAAAATTTAATTGTGTGAAATTTTTTATGTTGGTTCATTAACCTTAATTTATTTATTTAAATATATATACTCTTGGTTCTAACCATACATAACAATTATTTACAATTGCATTATTACAGTATTTCCAATTATTTTCAGTGATTTAGATCTTTTAATATATTTTTCATGAATCAAGGTTTATACTCCAAGTATAGCAAAATCTAAAAACGGTGAAAATGATAAAGTTTAACTTCCAACACGAGGATAAAGAGGAAGTTCAAGCAGAAGGAGGATTCTTTTTCGTTGTTCCCTCCATTCCCCTCGATTTCTGCCGGACCTACTTCATAATTAAGTAATCTCCCCTACTATGCAGCTCACCTTAAGCTGCCAACTGGGAGAACGACCTGGAATCGCAGGGGACTGAAGACTGGAGACTTGGCGACTGGGACAACTGGTTTCCACACCATAACGGAGCTTTGAGACAAACTGGCAACATGAATGAGCTGGCTAACCGAAAAACGAATAAAAAAATTAAATTTAAGGCAAATTTTTCACTGAGGCTGGCAGAGAATAAGAACCAGAGACTAGCGACTCCAACGGTAGCCGAAGTCCGCACTGCAGGCATCCCAATCACAATCAGTGAGTATGCGATGCAGAACAGGCAAGTATACACTGCAAGAATCAATATCTCAGGTGAAAAATATACGTAATTTAGAATGTGAAATGAAAAAACATATGGTTTTCAAAATGTTTGCAACAAACATTTTTTTCTAAAAATCCCCTCACAACCAAATCCTAAATACAATACATGTTATAAAAATTACATACACTTTCGTATTAAAATTAGTGTGTTTTGAAAACATTTAAGATTTTATTAAATAAGTTCACACATTTAATGTTTATTTTTCTATGTGTACACGAGAGGACCCAACTGAGCATATCTTATTACCCCTGCAGAGAGAAGTGGGGGAATTATATTACCAAGTAGCCAAGGCAACTTTAACTGCCTCTCGCTTTGACTTTGACACATGTTATGAAATTTGAATAGATCACCGCGAACATTACGGCCAGAGTGGAGTTAAGAGGTGAGAGGAGCACATCATGATGCAGCAGAAACCTGTACGTTTTACAACTTGATTTCTTTTTTCGAAAATATATCCCGTGAGTTCTCCAAGAAGAACATCTGTACAATGAGTTAACATGAATTGAGTGCCAGTTAAATAAAGCCGTTTGCTTGTAAAGATTTTGGAGGGGGCAAATTATGGAAAGTGGAAATAGATTGAAAAATTGAATTGAAAATGGGAGGGGGCAAAAGGCTAAGATAAGAAGAATTTATTCTTAAAGAATGCCGACCGTGAAATTGAACAAGGAAATTTTATTAAAAGACTGAATTAAAAGTTACTTGAAAAATTTGCATAAATTTGTATAAGATTTCTTAAAATTCAAGAATACTATCAGGGCATTAAAAAAACTATTTTTAGACACTTTACCAAGTCTGAAAAGTGCCATTAAATGTCCATCAAAATCAGCCCCACCCATCGCTTAAGTCCATGCAAACCCGCAGCTTGGCTTTTCGCTCTTTTTTTAAAGTCCCACCTTAGTGGAGTACGTTAAACCTGAACTCCACTCGGGTCCATCAGCAGGACAGTGACCGTCAGTGCACCTAGGGGCAGCATTATCTAATCAGTTGGGGCTAAGGCTTTCGCAGAGACTTGCACTTAACCCATTAGCCGCAATTGCCACAGCAACTGGGTGCAACGAAAGATGGAAAAAAGGTTAGGACCGTAAGCCGAGCGAGCTCTGTGCGCGAGTCAATAATTTTCATAACTGCCGCTTAATTGAGACATTAGCCATAATTGGTCCTAAGTGAGTGTAATACAAGCGACAAAAGCAGCCACATCCATTTAAGCGCAGCGAAGTGTTAAGGCAGCGATAAAACAAAACAGAAACGAAATCGGAAAGGAGGACATTGCCTTAAACATAGTTGAGTTTTCCTATTTTACACTGAGGAAAAAACCAAAAGTGAGCTCTAACCGCAAGTGAATAAAATCGAATCAAATAAAATAGTATTTTTTAGAAACACCTGAATCTGTTTAATTTCTACAGTTTTATGTTTATTTTTCTATTTATATTATGGATAAATTTTTTTTAATGTACGAAGGTGCTTGAACCCCAACATACAGGGTGCTTCTGCTTGCCTGGGCGTGAAATTGGCAGAGGGGTGAAATCAAAGCCAAGTGGCCAAGTGTGTGGCAGGCAAAATGTGTCAATAAATTATTTCAGCCTGGCTTTCGCTCAGGTGTTAAATTGTATCCCTGCAGAAAAGGGGTTAAGGCTATTTCCAACCCCCTAGGACCTCCTATACATCGATGATTTGTCAGCGCACGTGTTGCACATGTCAGCTGCGTAAATAAGCGGGAAATTGGCCAGCAGTAAAAGGAAAGCGGCCAAGACAGGAGAAAGTCGAGACCCTCGCTCAGTAGTTGAGCCATGAAAATTTCTACAACACTTGGCGACACTTCCCTTCGCATTTCCCGCCCCCAAAGTTACCAAATTCCAATCAGTTCCTCTTTGGCACACTTGTCGTATGAGTGATTTATTGCCACTGACTCCTCTTGACCATCGCCTGAATCGAACTCAAATAATAAAGTTGAAATTAGTTGCGGTCCGAAATGGAAATGGGCAAATTGGAATTGCAATAGTTTTATGGCAAAAAACGCACAAAAACAAAGCGAGAGGAAACAATAAAATTGATGAATCGCATAATACGGGTAAGGTTGTGGACTTTCGGGGGGAAACATTTTGTGGCCAAGTTCGGTTTCGGTTGGGTAAACTTTATCCAGGAGAGAAGCGGCGATTGTTATCGGTGGCAGATGAAACTGGGTTAGGTAAACAGCAAAAGCACGGTTCTAAATAAAAACACGAATGAAATCTGAACGAATCTAATATGTTTTTATTATTTAAAGGTAAACTGGTTTGCATTTTGCAAGAAAAATATTAGTTTTAATTTACCATTTATTTTATTTAATAGATTTATAACGCTATCCATGCGCGGATCCACGGAGGGTGATATGGGTGATATATCACCCCCCACTCGGGTGAAAAATTAAAGAAATTTTGGTACTCAAAAAGTATGCAACAAAAAAATTGTTCTGATATCACCCCCCACAACAAAATCCTGGATCCGCCACTGACGCTATCTAATGCTTTTCAATTTATGAAAAAAAAATAAAGTATTCCATAAATTTCAAGCTTACGCAACGCATAGTTCGATCTGATCGTCTTGCATATAGTACATCTGGCGAATGTCAACATCCTGCCCATTCAAACCATTCATCAACGCATGGTCATAAAATTTGAGCACCCAACTGGACGACTCCTCCCTATGATAAAGAGGCTACCGGATTGGTTATTGGGGCCCAGAGCTTTAATTTAACCGGCCTACACCCAAACCCACTTGGGGCAACTCCAAAACCGAGAGCTCTTCCTGGGCAACTTCAGTCAGCCATATGTGTTGAGTGATAAAGAACATGTTAATGGCTTTAAATCAATTTGCGATTTTTCCTTTTTCCTATATACATTTTCTCTTTTATAATTTTGTTGTGGCTCACTGGGCTGTGATGTAATATGTAATGCGAAATTGATATTGCTATGACAAGACTGCTGGAAACATGCGGTGGATGGGGGGACTTGCCACGAGATTTTCTACATATTTTAATGATAGTTTAATTTGCGGCAATTAAAACGGTCTACACCAGTCGACTCTGCCAGCGATTACGTAATCAGTGAGAGAAGACAACAACAAGTAACAGCACCAGAAGAAGCTCTTCTCGGCGGGTCTTGCATAATGATCAGTCTTCTCAGCAGTGCTGTTAACCTTAGAATGTGGATAAAAGTATTTTACTTGGAAATATATTTAAAATAAAATTATATAGATTGAGAAGTACCTATATTTTCTAAAACTTTCTGTTAAGCCCTAACGTTTAGAATACTTTTTGTCGCCATTTGAATTCTTTTTTCTATATTATTTGTTTAAAAAAATAGTAGTAATTTTAATACAATTCTTAAATGAAAAGAACTAGTCAGCTATAGCTTTTAAATGGCAAAGTTGGCATCACCGCTCCTCTTCCTCCAAATCCCCAGTGATTTCCGCTGCTGGCTTGCGCTTTGGCTTCCTGACTTGGCATCGATCTCGAGCCCACCTGGCTGGGCTGCGATGGGATGGCCCCAGATGACTCTGGCTACTCCAACCAGTTATCTGGGAGCCAGCATCTTGGCAGCCATCCATGGCATTCGAAAGCGTCGAGTTGCGGCGACAGCAACTTGATATGCAGACAAGGAAGACAAAGTGGCAGGATCGTCAATTAATTCGCTAGATGTTGATTGATTTCCAACAGATAAAAACCCTCGAAAGCCTAAGTGTATAAATGAAATGTGATTCCGCAGCCCTGATTTGTGTAAAGGATCGTCAGAACTTCAGATTCTTTTAAATTACTAAGTTGTATACTAATTTCCTAAAAGGTTACCCAGACCTGTACTTAGATTTATTTTTTAACTACTTATAAAATCCGTTCTCTGGCTTTCATACATTCCCGCTCTTGATTGATCCATTTATAATTGGCACATAATTACAGTTCCATTAACATCAAAGCCCTGGGCAATAGCCACACTTTCCTCTATCGGTTGCACACCAGATTTCAATCTACGAGATTCTTCCGCGGCTTGTTTGGCCAGTTGCATAATAAGCGTTTGTCGTGTTCGGGGTGTGTTCGCCCAAATGGTCGCGTTAATTGATATTAAATGGGCAGCTTGAGTATCCTTCCTCAGATGATTGACCGCAAGGAGTTGATGAATGGGTGCCGTAATGGTCACAAGATTGGACTCAATTGATAGGGCTCTTGTAGAATACCATATGCAAAATGAGATACGAAGAATCGATGCGGCAGGAATGTAGATAATATCTTAATGAGATAGGAAATGTCTTTATAACATCAAAGGATGTAAAAAAGAATTCAAGGTTCCAAAAAATTATATGTAAATGATTTACAAAACGAGGATTTAATCCAAATAATTAAAAAATGTGTAACAAAACTTATAATTAAACTTTGTCTTAAGTATAAACCATTTTGGAGTTATTATTATGTAAGAAACCCTGGGACTCCCAACTGGTTTTCGTATTCATGGAGCTGGGACACAATTTTCAAAGGCCCGTAATTATCCGCCCATTGATCTACAATTTATAGCTTGGCATTCGCTTAATCCCTTTGCCAGTTCAACTTTAAACGTGGAATTTTAAATCGCCCAACTGTCGCAGCTCATTAAGCATCCAAAGAATTTTTGGACCGCGACAGGGTCTGGAACAGGCCATGGCTTACTTGCTCATAAATTAGCAACAATTTCATTTCGCTATTGGAATTGACGGCCAGCGCCGCGGCAACACCCTTCATCCTCATCCTCATCCCGGTTCCAAAAATGGCACTGGCACCAACTGGGTCCATAAATCAAAAGCAGAGCATGGCGTTTAATACACTTGACGTCAGATTTCCGCGACAATTTGCGCATGAATTAAACATAAAAGCAAGTGAGGTATACACGAGTGGAATGCCCTAGCACCACCTATCCCCCATCCATTCTACTGGGAAGTTATAAAGGGCGGTTGGGGTTTTTTTTTTGGGAGAAAGCGGTACTTTTTCTACACTCAAAAAAAATTATTTTTAAAAATTATTAAATTATCAAAATAAGAAACCATAATTTTTGTATGATGAATGAATAATGAGTAATTTTATAACACATTTATAATTACTTCTTTTTTTTATTAAACAAATATTATGTTAGTATTTTTTTACCTGACAATTTAATTCAAAATTAAATCTTATTTGTTAAATATTTCATCATGGTGCTAAGCATTGAAAAATAGTTATATATTCTTTAGGGCGTGGTTCCCAATTTTTTTTACAACCAATTCTTCGATTTAAATAGCAATGCAGTTTCCCTGGCGAGCGGGCAAATAAAATCAAAGTAGGTAACACGCGCAAATAAAACACTTGACACATTAAAACAGCAACAACGGCCTCACACATGGTTGGCCCAAAAGGGGGGTCCTTGAAGTGGGGGCCTGGGGAGCGGGCGGAATGGGCGCGATGGGGGCGCGGCAACGCCATGAGCAATGCGGCAACAAATTTCCATTTTGTCGCTGAAGCGATGACGACGCCATGCAAATAAGAGACACTCCATAGACCCCCGACATCGGGGACGAGCGAAATGAGCAGGATATGAGGCTGCATATATCTCGGATATATACGTATGTATAGCCCTCACATATCCACTCACGCATTATGCACGCCCGACTATGGAGTGTCATACATACAAATTTAACGAGTCGCATTTATGATACCACAGACAAGTATAATAATTTCAATTAACGACACCCACGGGTGTTTTTGTGCCGCTGCAGGTTTATTTGACGGATCCTGTGGCAATTGGGGTTACGGGGCGAAATCGGAGGCATATCGGATATGGGCGAAAGTGTGCAACAGTCTGTGAAAGGGAAGCGGAAAGTCACGTTTAAATGTGCCTATCCTAAGGTTGATTGGATTTACGTTTAGTCACTATTTCAGTGAAATGGCTATTAGCTATAAGGTTGTATAAACCATATATTATATCATAATAATCGGATATTGTATTTTTTAATCTTAAGAACGTATTCAACAATAAAAGGTTTTTTTTAAATGTATTAAAAAATTTAAAGAAGTCGATTTCTAAATAATATTTTATATATACGAATATACATATTCTCAATGTTCTAAATGATTAATCGGTACAAGTTTTTAATTTGTTTAATATTTGTAAAACTCTCAAATTTATTTCATAATTTCAAATGTATTGTATTTTGTCCTTTCTATTGTATCCTAGAAACCGTGACTTTGCATCAGGTGAGAAAAGTAACTGTTTATCGCACGTTCACCACCATCAAGGAACATGTAGGCCTTCTTATATCCATAAGGCTTAGACGCCAAGGGTAGAAGCAACAGTTGATGAAAATATTACCAAAAAAGATGAGACCAAATGGGATGTGCGTGCTATCTGGGGAGGTGAGCTTCAATTACCTGGAGAAAAAGGAAGTGTGTACCTGCATTATAACGGCGCTAATTAACTAAACGCACATACATACATACATACATACATACTTACTTACCTTGGCCACACTTCTTGGCCAAGTTTTTACAGCCGCCGCCATCTCATCAGCATAAAAGTTTTTAATGAGCCATTTTGTTACTGTTGACAACGTTCCTGTTGACGCATTTTACTGGGATATGGGGCTAAAGCGGGTCGTGCGGTGTAATTCAAATGTGAGGCGAATTTGTTATGACAAGCTCAGTTGACACATTTTAATTAAATTTAATTAATGCATTCAGCAGCATCCCTCACCCACGGCAAAAGCCAAAACATAATGCCACCATAGAATAAATGAACATAAAATCAGGAGCGTGGAATACCAGAGTGAAAGTGAGGTGGCTTTTGTTTTATGATGTGTTACATTTGTCGCCTCAAATGAGATAGGTGGTGTAATTGAAACATGTGTAGGAAAATCGACTTTGAAAAAATGCTGGGGTCGTAAATTGGGATATAGCTGGAGTGAGTTAGAGAGGAAGAGTTGGAATTGGTATTTTACAGTACTTTTAAATAAATGTTTAAGGACATTTATTTATATTTTTTTAATAATTTATTTAATTAAAATCAAATTACATTTTCTAATGACCATCGTTTTTTATTATTTTTTGGGTTTTTACCCAATTTTACCCATATTTAACTTACTTACATGAAAACCATTTGAAGTGGATTATTTAAGTTATGGTAAATTGATCAAATTTAACTAACCAGGTCGAATGGGTCTCACATAAGTTAAGTTTTAGGTATAACATCCTGATCATATGCATTCTTACAGGACTTTCGTACCTATCTATAGCGCCACCTCCTTTTCTCTTCGGCAATCTCCTCGAAGACATCTTCCAACAATAGTTGTGTAATAGAATAATCAGCAAGTTTCCAGGCGTTGCGATTGTTTTCGACAAAATTAAAAATCTGCGACCAGCTGTTACCTTCTTCGGGGATTTGGAATGTAAGCCTGCCACTAAACTCATACTTTTCTCTAATACAAAAAAAAGAAAAGAAATTTATTTGTTGTTAATTTAGATGTTAGAAACACAATCTTTTCAGTTCTATGGTCTCGAAGTCATACTCACTTAAGAATTGCTTTAGGATAGGCTTTCATTATGTCATCCTCAATCTTTGAGAGTACACTCGCCATCCTGGAGAGAAGGTCAAACAAATATTCAAAGATGCGGTAATCGAGCTTAGAACTTACACATCCTCCCCAGCAACTACAACCGTCTTAAGCAATATTCCCCTGCCAATTTTGTTTTTAACGTGCTGTATCGATCCCATGGCGTAGATTTTGCCATCTACCAGGATAACGCTTTTCGAGCAAAGAGCATTTATCTCGTCCATGTTATGAGAGGTGAGCAACACGGCCTTGCCCTTGTCGACCAACTCGTCGATTATGGTCCAAACGTGACGTCGCGAGGCAGGATCCACTCCGGCACTGGGTTCGTCCAAGCAGATGAGTGATTTCGCTCTACAGGCGATTGCAGCGTTGATTTTCCGCTTGGTCCCTCCACTGTAGTAATTAATCTGAAGATACAAATGGATATTTTCATAAAAATTTGTTTAAATAAACCAATCTTTACCTTTTTATCCAAGTGCTTTCTGAATCCAAACTGATCAGCCAATAGTTCGCATCGCTCCTTCAACTTTTTAATGGGAGTGCCTCGCAATAGAAGGTAAAAATTCAACAACTGGCGACCAGTAAAAAATTCAAAGGACGAGTCAAACTGAGGGCAGTATCCTAGTTCCTTCATCGCCTTTGTGCGATTAGTTCTCATGCTGTAGCCCGCGATGAATATGTCACCCGCGTCCATTGATTGCTCGCCCACAATCATTTTAAAGGTACTTGTCTTTCCGGCTCCATTGGGACCAAGTAGTCCCACACAATAGTGCCTAAAAAAACGAAGGTTTTGAGTAAGTTATGGTAAATAAAGAAAGAACAACAAAGGTTACGAAGTTACTTACGGCCTGAGAGCAAAGGAAATATTATTGACGGCTAGAGAACCGCAGCAATATTTTTTTGTAACCTCTCTTACGACCAGTGCCCGGCTTCCTATTTGATCGGCATCCATAGCTCGAATTTTCTCTGCCTTCCTAGCGACTTTGGGATCTTCAATTGAGCTCTTCTTTACAAACGTGCAACAGCCTTTGCAACAGTACCACACATAGCTGCCGTACTCAACAAACATCATTATTAACCAAAAAATGATGGCCCCAAAAATCATGACAATCATCTCCGGCCAAACCATTGGATCTGTTAATGATACTTTAGGTTACTGTCGATTTCTAGCATTTTTGGGACTCACTTTTGCATACACAGTGCGGCAAAAGGGGAGCCAAGGGGTTAATGCAATTCATTTCTTCGTCAGTTAGTTCTGGCACTAAGTCAGGCGCTTCGCACAAGTATAAAAATTGGAAGCATTTGCTTAGGCAAAAATAACCGGCTATCAGCGGATGCAGGTTAGCAACATAAAAAATTGTATATAAAGGTTTTAAACTAAACGCCGCCAGTATCCCAAGAATTAACATAACGAAGCATGCTAGGTAAGCTGAAAGACGAAAGTTAATGATATAAATGTAGGGGAACATATTTACAATTGGATCTGCATATTTGGTTGGGCGCAAAGCAAACGCAAATTTAAAATAAAGCAAGAGAGAACGCTATAGTGGGGTGCCCCGACTATCAGATACCCGTTACTCACCTAAAGGGCGTGCGAATGAGATGGAGATTTAAAATTATGATCGCGCATAACTTTTTAACGAATGGTCCGATTTGAAAAATTTCTTCTATATTTCGATAGGTATTGATAAGCACAATAAAACTGCATTTTTACTTTTCCGAAATCTTTAAAGATGTGGGCGCCAGACATTTAAAAATCGTTTAAGGCGATTGTGAGCGTTAGAGGGTCGTGACACCTTTTTGAAACAAACTTGCGCTGCGTGAGAACTTCTAGAATCTGCATGCAAAATACCAATCTTCTAGCTTTTATAGTTTCCGAGATCTCAGCGTTCATACGGACGGACAGACGGACAGACAGACCCTGATCAAGAATATATATACTTTATAGGATCGGAAATGCTTCCTTCTACCTGTTACATACTTTTGCACGAATACAATATACCCTTTTAATCTACGAGTAACGGGTATAACAATATAGTTAAAGCGCATTCTTAATGTTACCGAAAATTAGGATCAAAGATATAGCTAGGAATGAGGCCGTAAACGCCAAGGTTAAGAAATATGTAAATATCAGGCCCGCCAGTCCGATGAAAAACAGAACGAGCAGCAGCATATCCCAGGGTGCATATTGGTAGAGTGGGAGCAACAGGGCCAGTGCCAGGATCAAAAAGACCAGCATGTCGAAGAGCAGGTGACTCAGCCAATATGTGAGCATGCCCAGTCCGGACACCTCCTGCTGCATCTTCATATGCGAGACTCTCTCTCGGATAATCCCGCTCGAGAACAGGATCAGTGCAATGATCAAATAGATTAAAACGTATGTTGGTATGTTAGAGGTATCGGGGGATATATAATCGAATTTCCTTCTTTTCTTGAAGGGAGCGCTTGTTACCTCAATTGAGATTTGTGGACCAAGGAGCTCCTGGGCCATGACATTGTAGACTAGATTAAGAGTCATGGGCGCAGCATGAACATAGTGCCGGGGGCCGACCCAGCCGATCAGAGGGGTTCCAATGGTGACTGCCGTCGGCATGAAGGAAATCTCATTCCTTCCCTCTCTCGTCTTAAAAGCGTTCTTTGTGTAGACGTCAACGGGTTCTAATATCAGTTTTGTTTTGACGTCATTTCCGACCATTCCCGCTATTCGGTGCGAAGTGCGTATTCCGCCAAATGATGTGTTTTCCTGTTCCGACACCAAAACGGTGACCCTGTCGCCTCCGTATTCGCCAATATTCATGGTTATTTTCCCCAAATCCTCCGGATCTTTATCCTTCAAAAGCGTCGACAAGTAGTAAATGATAGGGAGCGACAGAAGCAGCAGGAAGTATACCTTGTTAAATAATGTGGAAATCAGAAAAATAATATAATTATCTAAACAAGTCTTACTCATAATTACCTTGCTGTCATAAAGGGATAGAGTCTTCTTGATCATCATCGCCCACCAGTGTCTTACAAAGTTTCCACAGCACTTATTCTCAACCTCATCCTCATCATCATCATCATCGTCGTCGTCGTCGTCGTCATCGTCATCTCGTTTCTCCGCACCTCCAGGCTTTCGAGGACGCGAGTCCTCCGCCCCGAAGGTCATGAAAATCTCTTCGAGACTCACGGAGCTCATGCCGAATCCCCGTACACCCAACTCGTTCATATGGTTCTCCAAATCCTTGAATAATGAGGAAAACAAATTTGACTTGCTGAGCGGCAGCTTGTAGCAAACATCTCGGCCCTTGGTGCTAGACGGTCGGATTTCCCCCATATGACGGGATATCAGAGAATTTAGCTTTGCCACGTCACATCGTTTTCTAGTTTCACAGGTAAGCACACATGTGGCATCCACATGTTTCTTGAGAAATGGAAGCGATCCAATGCAACGAAGCTGTCCATCGCTAATAATGACTATGCGGTCTCCGAGGACCTCGCCGTCGTCCAATTGGTGCGTGGTCAAAAGGATCGTGCAGCCCTCCTTAGCCTCCAGAATTAGTTTCCACAGCTCCCGCCGGGCGCTGGGATCCAATCCGGTGCTGGGTTCGTCGCATATGAGCACCTGCGTAGTTGGACCATATTAATTGTGTGCGGCAAAACAAAAATATCATTAAGAGAACCACATTTTTATACCCGTTACTCGTAGAGTAAAAGTTATACCCTTTTTCCGACCCTATAAAGTATATATATTCTTGATCAGGATCCCTAGCCGAGTCTAGCCATGCCCGTCTGTATAAACGCTGAGATCTCGGAAACTACAAAAGCTAGATAGTTGGGATGACCAACACTTATTCTTGGGCTTCTTGCGCAGCGCAAGTTTATTTCAGCCGAGCGCCACGCCCCTCTAACGCCCACAATCGCCCATAATCTCCCACAAACGATACTAAAATGTGTCTTGCCCCCACATTTTTAAAGATTTCGGAGAAGTATAAATGCAATTTTGTTGTGTTTAGTTATACCTATCAAAATTTTTCAAATCGGACCATTCGTTAAAAAGTTCTGCCCGATCAAAGTTTTATATCTCCATCTTCCTCGCACTCCCTTTAGCTGAGTAACGGGTATCTAAAAGTCGGGGCACCCGACTATAGCGTTCTCTCTTGTTAAAGTTAGGATTATTGTATTATTAATTATCATTATTAGTTTTTTGGAAAACACACGTTGTTAAACTTAAATTATTATAATCAATAAAAAAAATAAAACACTAAAGTACATATATTTATAAATATTTTGAAAAAAGCAATTTCTGTTACAACAATTTTTTTAAAATACTTGACTACTCTTTTTTGTGTGACAACACAACCACTTTTACAATTACTATTAGTATTTTTACAAATGTCTGGTATAAAATATAATGAAACGTCTTCAAAATTACAGAAATTAAGTGTCAATCACTCAAGTTATTTAAGTTTCAATCGTTTTCTGGACAGACAAGTTTCAAAATTAATTATTAAAATTTGTTTTTTTCATACATACTTTTAGATTAATTCCGAATCATACCTTGACACCTCCGCAGAGCGAACAGGCGACGCTTAGCCGACGCTGGGTTCCGCCGGAGAGATTTCTGGCTGCCGTTTTCCTCTTTTCCTGCAGGTCAAGCTTCTCCAGATACTTCTCCACCTCCGCCTTGACCTCCGCGCCTCTAAGTCCTCGAAGCCGGCTGAAGAGCCAGATGTGTTGAGCCGAGCTCAGGTTCCTGAAGAGGGCATTCTGCTGTGGACACAGGCCGATGCAGCTACGGGCCTTGTTTCGGTCCTTTCGGATGTCGTAGCCATTCACCAGAGCCGTTCCGGAAGTGGGCGAAATAAATCCAGTCAGCATGCTGATCAGCGTCGTCTTGCCCGCTCCATTGTGGCCCATTAGCACCGTAATCTGGTCCTCGAACATGTCAAAACTCACGCTTTTCACGGCCTCCATCTTGCCAAAGGTCTTGCTGAGACCTCTGATCTGAACGCCGGCGGTTTTACCCTGCGGATCTGCCTCGAACAGTTTGGGTTCGGGGCGTTCGACATCTGGAGTCGCCCGATGCATGCCGAGAATCCTGTTCAAGATCCGCTTGTAGGGCACGAGACTCTCGGTGGGGCAGCAGCAGGTGCAGAGGAAGTGCCAGGGACGGGATACCCCGTAAGGACCTGGTCGGATCTTCTCCACATATAGGCAGAGGAGCAGGGACAGCAAACTGGCCAGAAGCATAACCAGCAGGATATATCCAGCGCTTATCGTGTCGCCTGGCCATGAGGTGAGAAAAAGATTATCCCACTGCAGGCCGTCGCCATAGGACTCCCAAGCCTTAACGCTTGTGGCCAATAAGCTCAGACCGGACAAAATGAAAAGGCCGATGAAGGCGCTCAGCCCCTCCGCACCACCGACGGAATAAAAGATCCAAAAGGGGAGATCAGTGGCAAATATGGTAAGGATTGTGATCAGGGAGACGTGACGCGTCGTGGAGATGAGGCTGCTCATCAGGAAGCTAAAGCAGATCAGACAGTGGCTGAGCACGAGCAGAACGAAGAGGACCATCGACCAATGGGTAAATGGCAGGAAGCATGATACATCTGTCTTTAGGGTGATTTTCCAGAAGAACGTTATGAACGCCGATCCGATCGAAAGCACTATGAAGTTCTGGACGTACCATGCCAGCCACTGCAAGCCGAAGCCAACACCCAACAAGTGAAGTGTCTCCTTGAGCTGTAGCTCCTTTTCCTGGACAATATACTGTAACGTAACGGAGAATTTTATACACTCTGAGTTGTTAAGCTTCGATGGACCTACCTTTGTCAAACTTACGACCACGAAGAATACTATGAGTTCAATTATAAGTTTGGCTACGCCTTTTATAGCATATGAGTATTGTGATTCATAAATCGGTGGGGAGGGAAGGTCCCTAATTTCTGGAAAACTAATATTCTTCTGATCCTTGCCTGATTGCTCAAGCTTGTATTTAATATGCGCTTGGCTCAATGCCTGCTGGACGCTTAAGAACCCGCGTACATACAGTAGATTTCCCTCCTTTAGGAACATATTCGTAGAATCTTCCCCAGAATCAATAGAAGCACGGAGGGCGAAAGATAATTTATCTGGCCATTCGGAATAGCCGTGGTCAAATTGAATTCCGATCACAGCACCCATGCCATCATAACCGACTAACGCCTCATGAAGTTTAATCGAATTTTTAAAGCCTGTGGCTTTAGTATTTTTTAATTGTTCCACAAGGGCCGTGAGCACATTAGTTTGAGGTGCGTAATAAATGTTTTCCCTATTGACATCAAAAATTAGAATTCTATCTTGGTAAGAGGAAAAAAAGCATGGCTTACGGAAAATATTCTAGATATCGAACAGTTGGTAATGGTTCTGGTAAGGCTTCTTGTGTCCTTAAGCCCTTTATAAGCCTGAAGAGCATAAATATGAATGGCAGGATGACGAAGAAAATGATGAGACTGATTATGTAGCACGGTCGACCAGGGAGCAAGGAAAAGTTTTTCCACACCAGCAGCAACAATTTTACCATGCAGTTCGGAGCTTTGTGGACAGGCATATTAATTTAGTTTTGCTTGAAAAGCTTAGACTCTAAAAATCTCGTGTATAAATAAATCACTAAACACTAAGCCACTTTGTTTTGTTTTCGTCTGATCGTGGGAATTCCGAATTCTAACATTAGGTTTATTTTGCATTCATTGTAAAATATTTTTTAAACTTATTATTTAAACTTAGTATTGATTAAATCTGTCAGTTAGATTTATTATTTTTGGTCACTAACTTGGCTAGTTCGTCTTCTTTCTTCTTTAGTTGTAAATTATATTGGGGCTGTTGCTTTAACGTATTTTCTAACTTTGAGTTTATCTCATAACATATGGCTAGTACGAGGGTACTATTTTTGCGTTGCGATTCAGCTACCAGTTTAGCAATAAGACTGTCCTTCTCTTTAATAGAATGCATACATTTGGCTAGCTCGTTTTCTGTCCTCTTAGCTTTTAATGAAAAAGTTTTACATTTTTTTTTAGCTGAGAAATACTTGAACCCTTGACTTTTTAAAGTATTAAGACTTTTTTATAAAAAAAACAAGAGAGAACGCTATAGTCGGGTTGGTGTCCCGACTATCTAATACCCGTCACTCGGCTAAAGGGAGTGCGAGGGAGATGGAGATATGTATAAACTTTGATCAGACCTAACTTTTTAACGAATGGTCCGATCTAAAAAATTTCTTCTACATTTCGATAGGTATTACTAAACACAATAGAATTGCATTTATACTTATCCAAACTCTTTAAAAATGTGGGCGCCAGGCACATTTAAGTATAGTTTGTGGGCGATTATGGGTGATTGTGGGCGTTAGAGGGGGCGTGTTGGTCAGCTGAAATAAACTTGCGCTGCGTAGGAAGCCCAAGAATATGTGTTGGTAATCCCAACTTTCTAGCTTTTGTAGTTTCCGAGATCACAGCGTTCATACAGACAGACAGACGGACAGACGGACAGACGGAGAGACGGACAGACGGACAGACGGACATGGCTAGATCGACTCGGCTAGTGATCCTGATCAAGAATATATATACTTTATGGGGTCGGAAACGCTTCCTTCTACCTGTTACATACTTTTGCACGAATACAATATACCCTTTTACTCTACGAGTAACGGGTATAAAAAGCTGGAAAAAAGTTATTTGGTGATAATTTTTTTACTGATGCTAATTCTAATGTCAATCATCAATATCAGCATTTCTAACCAATTTGTATCCTTAAACATCCCCAACTCCAGTAGACCTGCCAACTTGTCCAACTTCTCTTTTACACGATCAAAGTTGTTGC
>JBAMCJ010005144.1:0-484650 GCA_037075205.1 Drosophila prostipennis | reverse complement strand
AATTTTTTGTAAAAAATTATGAAAATTGGCGAAACATCACACGAAAAGTGACATGGATTTATTTATTTATTTTTTCGTTATCTGTTCAAAACAGTATGTATTTTAACTCTTAACTTTTAAATAGATTGTAACATTATGTATTAACAAATTCTTATTCGGTAATTGTTATTTTCTAGATTTTACCTAATACCTAATTACCCTTATTAAATTTAAATTCGTATTTTGCAGTGCTGGTCAAGTCCCAAATATTTATCGCCCCCTAATCCGACACCTCTTGGCCAATTGTGAAATCGGAATTTCATTCAGTAATTAACTCCGACTCAGCTGACATGTCGATAAGGCGGTTGATGAATCTGAATCGAAGCCGAATCACCTGCGGACGGATGGCTGATTGGGTGCCGGCCCCTCCCCCAGCTGACGTAGCGGTACAAAGTTTGGCGGACGTCTGACCGGCGGCCTTAATGCCCTTGCCTCCCGATCTGCCCGATACAGCGCTATATATGTGTACATGAATATATTTCCCGATCCCTGCGAGCCTTTTGTCACATTCGAGTGATCGATAGATGGTCGACAGCTCTGACGCATGCAAAAGTACGCTTGTTTGTATTATTATTTCAGGGGATTAGGAGACTTGATGGTGCTCTTTTTGATTATCGACAGTAGTTGAGAAAGAAAAAGAAAAGTATTGAGGAAAATGAGATGGGGTCCTGAGATTGGGGATCAATTTTATATAAATTTTATTAAATAATAATGTGTCTAATTATAATACTTATTTTAAACTCTCTAATAAAATTTAAATATTTATCAATTTTAGAAATAATTTTGTTTTTTACTCTATAAGTAAATTAATAAATTATTTATTAAAGTGGTTCCAAAATAAAATTTCATCCTTAATTTATTTGACTTATAAACATAGAAAATAAGTCGAATTTAGTGTCTTCCATCAGATTAACATTAATTAGCTAAGACTGCAATTTACAACCTCGAACAATCTGGGGAAGCAATTAGGCAGGCGCTAGCTGATACAGTAAATACTCGGCCACGATAACAGCGATATAAATTATGGCGAAGAGAGTCGCAGGCAGTCCACCTGTTGCAGGTGAGCACCGATTAATGCCCCCCATTAATAATTGGCCACCGATAGCTGCCTCAGGCGTTTGCGTCAAGTCGGCATTATAATTGTTAAATCAAATATTTCCGATTCCACTCGAGGGGCTGATATCAGAAATGCGCTATTATAGAAATCCCCAAACGTACCTCCTTATAAATATTTAAATGATAAGAGTAAGAAAATCCCTTCGATGGACTGCAACATTAGGTAAATAAAATAACAAACACTTTAATTGAATGGTGGATTTTGCATATATTATTATGATATTATTTAAGTGTATAGCGTGCGAGGCAGATAAATAGGATAAATAAATAGGGTTTTTGGCTGTTTGTTTTGGGTTGAGAGAGTGCGAGATTCGTTCGATGATTGGATTCACTTCGGATCACTCGGATCAGCAGCGCACGCCATCTGCAAGAGACACGGAGATAGATTAGCACTGGGGTGACTAAGGCGTATACGTAATGCGTATGCGTGATATCGCGGAAATATCCGAAATATCCGACAGACTCCCGTCGATGGACCCACCTGCATTGTAGGCAATGATGCGCCGGCAGTTGCCGCGATGGTCGATCATGTGGCACTGGGGGCAGGACTTGGCCATGCCGTGGGTGGCCAGGATCTGTCCCCGATGGATGCCATTCGGCTTCAGGAAGATCACGCGACGCGATTCACTGGGCTGCGGGGCACAGAAGACGATCACCGCCCAGAGGCAGAGGGAGTACAGCAGCAGCTGGTGCATCGACATCTTTTCCGTTTCTATTCTCTCGCTCGAAAGTGGGTTGCTGGTGTAGATATATTTATTTATCTCCGAAGGGCGCGATAAACAAAAAAAAAACAGGTGGGCTAACCGAGAAGTGGCTTGCTCCAGTGCCGGCAGTTAACTGATTTTATACGAGTTTGGGGTAGCACTTCTTAAGTGCTCTGCCCGCTTGTCTTTTCATTGGGTTGATAAACCGCAAACAGGGTGCCCCGCCCCCTCTTGGGAGCCACAGAGCCCTGGGTTCCTCGGCTCTTGGGAACATCACCCTGTGTTCTTCGTGTACCAGGGGCAAAACGGGGGAAATCTTATCTAGTCCCCCATGCCATTTGCAATCTGTGTAATTGACTGCTTCGCTGGCCCAGCACTGATTTCGATTCCCGTTGCCGAGCGAGCGGGTTGTAGGTGCCTAGGTATCTAGAGGGGACCCAAGAACCCAAGAACCCGGACCCGATAATATCATCATCGTTGAGCTTATTGCAACCCCCAAAATCTTGCGAACTTACGTGGATTCGAAGGGGTTCTCTGCGAGAGATAGAACGGGGGATTTTTTGCCGCTCTTCTCAGAAGTCTTTATGATTTTGCCAGAACTTTAATACCCACCTAGCGTATTGGGAACTATAGATTGGAGATTTCAGCATTGATAACATCTAAGAACCAATTTATTCCTTTAGTAAATCTGCAAAAAATATTTTAGGCAATACAAAAAATTCCAAAAAATCATAGATTATAATAATTAAATTATTTAGGAAAATAATAGCCTCTTTTTTTAACAGTCAGATGTTTTTATGATTTTACCAGAACTCTAATAATAATTTAAAAATCAATTTATTCCCCTGGTAAGATAATTTTGGCAGCAAAGAAAGTTAATGCTAATTGCTAGAAATAATACATAATATTACATATATTAATTCAAATATTTTATAAAGAAGAAAAAATTAATAACTGAATTTAAAAAAGTAAGTAGAAAAATCACAAAATGTTTGCTTGAATTTTAAATACAACTTTTCTAACAAAGTATATATTATTTAAAAAATCACTTCTTATTAGAAAATAAATGTTTTTGAAAAATTCCAAAAATCTTGAATAATATTGATGGGTAAAAAATATATTCAAAGCGCCGCCTATCTTATCTAAATAGCCAAAATAAAAGCCCCGCCTTCCAGCAAGATTAACACTGAGCAAAACCCATCAGCGAAATCGAAGCAATTGAGCAAGAAACTTTGCTAAAAAACCAGTCGCTCGGAAATAGATAACCCTTATTTTTAGACCTGAGTAAGAACGTGGGTTAATTGGCCTGTGCTCCCCGTATTTTCGATGAGTTAGCCACAATATGCGATGAAGAGCAGTAGATAGTAGATAGTGTCCCAATAATTCCCAGAGCGCTCTGAACTTTGACAAACAAATCCAGGCTAAATCATATTTTCGCTGCGTAACGATCGCCGAGTGAGCCATGCGAAATTCCGTGTAAAACTTTCGTTTCAGCCAATCATCGGGGCTTTCTGGAAAACCGGGTGGTTCGGTTGAGTGGGTGGTTCGGTTGAGTGGGTGGTGACCACGCGACAGCCCATTGAGCATTTAACGGCAATTACGGAACGAGGGACGTCACAGATCCAGCATATTTACCCTCCTTATCGCTCGCCGCACACCCGCTGAAATTTCCCGAAAATGTGACCGAATGCGAATCGGGGTGTTCAGGGTGCCAGGCTCCCCAGCTACTCATTATTAATATCGCGCTGAGTCAGAAGAGCGTTCCTCGACTCATCGCTATCTCGGCTCTTGTACTCTATAAATGGTATCTTGTATCTTGTATCTGGTACGGGTATCTGCGGTATCTGCAGAAGTAGAGCCCTCGGAGCCCGGTATTTCATCATACTTTTCGCGACCGGCGACACGTGATGTGACGTAGTTTCGATTTCATGACGAGGCGCAAGGGTTAACGTCCATTCTCTGGGGGTTTCTACGGTTAACTGGGGTCTAGAAAACCTATTTATTTGATATGCGATTTAGGAAAAATAAAATAAGGCATTTAAAATGCATAAAATATTTTTATTTCAGTTTTAGAATTAGTATTTATTTATACTATATATATTTAAAAATAAGATTCTGTTGCCAGGCCAACTTGAATAATATTTGCCTTAGTTTTCGCTATCTCTCATATTTAGTATTTACAGGTTCTGTAGACAGTTTGCTTAGGCTTTCACTTTAATCTCCTAGAACGCACAGACTTAAAATAAACACGCATTTAAAATTAACCCAGTCAAGCGGGGAGATTCCGTATTTTTAGACCAGCTGAGAGGGGTAAATAAGTGTGATTTACGATATGATACATGCGATATCTGGCTTTGGAGAGCACTCACCCTTCGGCAGCGGCCATGGTGATCGCGAACGAAGCCGTGGCGACAGCGATTGCCGCGCGTATCGAAGAGCATGCCCTTGCCCAGGGCATCCGTGGTGTTCCTGGAGGCCTCCAGGGACTGGCTGGAGTTCAGCTGGTTGAAGTAGATCACCTTGCCCGATCCGCTGCACGAGGAGCAGGCGCCGAGCAGCAGGACCAGGAGCAGGAGCAGGGCGGATCGCATCTCGTTCCGAGGGTTCCAATCGCACTGAGCTGTTATTTTGGCTCCCGTTTGCCGCTGGCCCGACGATCCAGCTTATCACTAGCTGATTACGTTGTTTACCCAGAGCCACGAGCTGCGCCGGACACTCCAGAATCTCAGATCCCATCTATCTAAATCCGTTGGGGAGGCTAGCACTGCATACTTTTAGGCTGTTCTTGTTGCCAATCAATTGAAATATATTTAAAAATTCAATACATCACAAAAGTCTTTTAAATGATAAACAATATGATATACTGAACTGTAAAACATTAAATAATATTTAAAAATAAAGAAAAATATTGTTACTAAATATTCCTTAAAATTAATACATTTAATTTAAGATCCCTTTGTAATAATATTTTAACAGTTCAAAAACAAAATAAATAAAAATTGTATTACCATATATTCTTAAGATTAATGCATTTTATTTTCGATCGCATTCTCTTAAAATAATCCACGAAAGTATTTTCAATGATATACAATATGATATACTGAACTGTAAAATATTGAATAATATTTAAAAATTTAAAAAACTAAATAAAGAAAAATATTGTTACTTAATAATATTAAGTTAATATTCCTTGAAAAATAATACAATTAATTTAAGATCCCTTTTTTAAATTTTAGCATTTCAAAAACAAAAAAAAATAAAAATTGTATTACCATATATTCTTAATAATAATGCATTTTATTTTAGATCGCCTAAAGTATTCCCAACTCTATGATAATTTAAATATAAATATTTTGCGAGTGAAAAGGTTGACAGACCTTTTTGGCAAACGTTTTTGAATAGTCCTAAGTGGGCATAGCCTAAAAATGTTTTGTATTTTAATGGGACAAATGTCAAATGGTGACAATGTAAGAGTTTTCTCATAATGGGTTTGATGAGAACATCTTTTGGCACAACCGAACCCATTTAATAATGTAATTTGCGGTTCTACCTCAATTAATTTGATTTATGCTTGCACTTTAGCTTGAAATGAAAATTACCACTGGACCGCAAGTTTCTTGTATATCTTTTATTTTCATATGTTTTATCGTCTTACATCACAATGAGGAACTCTAGTTTTGTCTGTTGTCCGGCTTTTCGTGTAGGTATTTCTCATCGTCTTGGGTGGCTTTCTTTCTTCTCCATCTCTCTCTCTTGGGGTCTTGTAGATTTTCCGCTTTTCTTCTATCTTGCGGTGGCGCCCGGCGCTGCTCGATATACACAATTATCGGGATCCACGGTGATGAGTTCTGGGAAATGTACAGAGCATAGGTTTTGATACTAATGTATTTTATAAGGTATGGAACAATATGTCGTTATATTCTGATTATTATTATTATCAACCTGAACTAAGGAAATGTTTTGAAATTGTGATTAGATATAAATTGTGATTATATGAAAGATAAATTAATAGAAAACAATAATATTAAGTATGATTTTGCTACTTTTTTATCTAATTTGTATCCAATTTTGAATATTAAGCTGAATTAATAAAAGCTAAATTTCAAAGACTTATTATCCTAATATTTTGATTTTGAATTTTTTTTTTATTTTTTCGTTTTCCTTGTTATATTATTACGAATATTAAGATTATTCAATAAAAATATTTAAAATTGTTAGGTATTATATATTAAAATTATAATATTAATTTTAATAGTCAATTAATATTTATTAATAGCTGATATTATTCGTTTATTTTAATGTTTCTTTTCTATTTTTGTAATATTATTATCATTCAAAAATCCTGCTAATTTAATATTATTATTTCTAGTCTTTTAGGTTTATTTCTCTAATATTAGTAGTGGCTCCCGAAATTCACCTTGAGCCGCATCCTTGCCGCAGCTGCGTTGGCTGGGGTTCCTGGGCCTGCCCCTGGATCGCCTGGGCTCCCGGTCCCTCTGCTCATCCTCTGAGGTGGAGAGGCTCCTCTCCAGCGCCCTCCTGCGGGTCGTGGCCTGCACGACACTGTTCGGCACCTGCAGATCCAGCTCCTGTCCCTGCTGCTGCTCCTTTTCCTGCTCCCTCTCCTGCAGGATGCACTCGCTGGACGAGTGCTTCGGCGGACGACGCCTGCGATGCCTCAGCCGCTGGGAGCTGAAGCTCTCCTCGCGAATGACCAGAGTGCCCGCCTTGCTGGTTCGCAGGAAGTAGCGCGGCGCCCTCACCACCTCCTCCTCCTGGGCGAATTCCGGGGACGAGTGGCGGCCCTTCGACAGGCTGAACCGCTCGAGGATGGAGCTCTGGGAGCGGCGGTAGCGTCGCTTCTCCCGGGGACCCGAGCTCGAGGAGTTCAGCGTGGAGGTGGAGGGCGGCGTGGGATAGACGGGCAGCTCCTCCGCCTCCTGGAAGCGAACGCCGCGCAGGGAGCTGGAGCGCCGCGAACTGGGCTCCCAGTTGGGCAGCTCGTGGGTGCTGAAGTCAATGCAGCTGCCATGCGTTTTCCGACGGCCGCTTTCCCGGCTGGAAATCGAGGTTAGTGTGGGCGTGGCTTCGGCTATGCGGAGGCCATGGAAATTGCGCTCCAAGTTCGCGGTGGCCGAGCGCTTGCGGCGCTTCTGAATCTCCCGGGATGTGTAGGTCTGCTCCTGCTGCCCGTCGGCGTCCACGAGGAGGTTTCCCGAGTGATCGTAGAGCAGGATCCGGGGCAGGGCTATGTTGCTGCAGCTGCGCGAGGTGCTCAGCTCCCAGTTCCAGTGGTCGGGCTTCCTCAGCTTCAGACTCAGCAGGTTGGCCAGGGGATCCTCCTCCTCCTGCAGAGCCTCATCTTCCTCTTCCTGCGCTTCCTGGGACATTGCAGCTCATTTATTTTCCCGATATCTCCTATGGGTTCGATCTTTTGGGGCCTTCGTTTCCTTCCACCTGTTGGCTGTCCGTTGTTCTCTTGTTTGATCTGCCTTTATCTGCTGAGGCTGCTGCTTCTTCTTCATTCACGGCTGATCTTCTGCTGCTTCTTGCTGTTTTCTTGGCCAAAGGCCAATTTATTGTTTATCCCAACTATGTCTGTACGGGCGGCACTTGTCTATAGGGTTTTATACCTTGAAATTTATTATTTATTATAGATTTATTTTTTGGTTTCTGAATTTAATCTATGGAATATTATATTTATTTAATTTTTTTAATAACTTTTCACTTTCTTTGTTAGCCTGACTTCACTGTGCTTTCAATGCTGCCCACGCTTCAATTATTTTTGGCTTCTTTTTTGTCAGTATTCTCTCTCTTTTATGTTTCGCTATTTTTAGTTGATCCGCTCGCAGAGGCAGAGGCGTTCCCGTTCGCTTTCCCAGTTTCCCAATTTCCCAATTTTCCCGACTTTTTGGTGACACTCCTGAGTGTTGAGACACACTGTGCCACTTTTTAGGGCAAAAAACAAGGAAAAACCAAACAAAAACTGGGCCACAAAAACTGAGTTTAATGGGCTGGCAAACAAAAACAGAGAAAAAGGGGAAAACAAGCGATATTTTCCACAGATAATTATTTTCTATATATTGTGGCGCTGTCTCGCTTGCACCGAGAGGCTTTTCCAGCTGGCCCTCTCGCTCTGAATCGCGTCTGCCGTCTCGCTCTTTTCCGTGATCGGCGATCAGCTGCGATCGCTTTGAGTTCCGCCCGCCAACGTGCCTCGTAGCCAACTGTTCGTCTTGGCCGCATCTCGCGGGCCCAAAAAAAAGGAAGGCGCCCCCTGCTCCACCCACTCCCTCCCGAAAGAAACCCCCCCCCCCCCTCTCTTCGGTGGGCAGAAGAAGACGACCCACTGGCAATTTGCATATTTCACGCTCTCACAGCGAGCACTTTTTCGTAGATCCGATCAGCCACCGAAATCTCAATTTGAATACCCTAGCATATTCATTTTATTCACAAGGAATTGAAAAAAGAAACATTTTGCACTCGACAGTTGAACTAATTGCATCTTAGTTTTATTTCCGAATTTCGGTTTTTTGTTTTAGATTTTTATGTCAAACAGTTTTTCCTACTGTTTCAACTTCCCATTAAAAAAAGGCGTTCTTTTATAGTATTTATTTGTAAATAATAATTGTAATTTTAAAATTTTTTATATTAAAGCATCAGACATTTATAATTTTTATTTTATTTAACACACTCAAATAAATTAAAAAATAACAGTTTTTAATTAGCAATTAATCTAACAATTTAAATACCAATAAGTGCTTCAAAGGAAAGGCATTTCAAAGAAATATGTTTTACCCTAAAAAAAAAAGTATTCACTCACATTGACACCACAGATCCGCGTAATCCCCCTAAACATGTCACTAATTAATATTTCGCAAATATTTTCCCCACTTCGCAAAGCCCCACTGACCACTGATCAAAGTGATGATGCCCACACTCGAAGCGTATGAATATTTTCAGTGTGCTTCTTTCCTCACAACATTTTTGTTTATCTATCCCGTGCCACGCCCCGCGGCCGCCCACTTTTCGACAAAAAAGAAGCCGAGGAAAATACACAGTTTTCTGTTATGTTATTGGGAAATGACTGAAACATATGTGGCCGCCGTCGCTCGGCTAATTTGCAGCCCCCTTCAGTCCAACCCCCAAATGCCCCACACAACATGAATTTGCCATTGAAAAATGACAAACAAACAGGGGCAGAGAGAAAAAGAATAAAAGAATGTGGAAGAACGAAGCGCAGAGAAAGTAAGGCGAAATATGTGCGGGCAAAATGACTTTTCACATATTTTTCATCACACCCGTGGGGAGCATATCGATGAGGGGCGAGGTCCTTAAACTGGCGGATGAGTCATCTGTAACCCCAGCGAACCGATCGAGGGCATATCGATTACATGTGGGGATATGATAGCCTATGATACCTATAACCAAACTTTTTTAACAAATAACAAAATCAATGCCAAATCGTCAGAGGAAATTTATGTTTACATTTAATGCTGTTTATTTCGTTTGCTATCTATTTTTATTTATTTATTTTCTTGGAGCTAATTTTAAATTGTATTTGGAATACAGCCTTTTTTTAAAATATTTTTTAAACATTTTACACATTTTATTTAACAACATTTCTCGAACAAAATAGTATACATTTTTTTACAGCAATTTTTATCTAAAATAATTCGTATAAAAAAAGTAAAGATTCAAAATCAAAAGACTTACTTGGAATATTCACTAAGCAGAGTTTTCAAACTGTTTTTTACACATGTTAGCTTCCAAATAAAAATTCAAAATTTAAATCAAAATATTTACATAGAGTTTTCCAAAATGTATTTATTTATTTGTTTTGCGCCTCGGCGATTCTGATATGCCCAATAAAACCGGGCTGCCGAATGCCCTGCCAATTTTCGCCATCTGTCGCGGCCTCTACCCTTCCCCCTCCCCTTAAGAATGGGGCGGCAAGGGAAAAGGGGGCGGGGCATTTAGCCAAGCTCGTGGCAATTATGTTTGCGGCTAATTTGTTACGCGTCCGTGGAGGAAATCTAATTTATGCGGACATTGATGCATCGTCACGAGGCGTGAGCCGCAATTAGGCGAAGCAGTCCGAAAGTATGCAACACACGGGTGGTTTCCTCGCCAATTCTTCCGCCGCCCCCCTCCCCCTCCCTCCACGAGACCAAGGTCAGAAGGTTATCGCATTTGATAAGCTTCCGCACTGCTTTCGTTCCAAGCTCGAGAAGCTCGCGTGAGAAGAGGCAGCTGCGAAATAGTTTAGCTGCAGACTACGCGATGAGCAGATCCCTGTTTCTAATTCTTCTCGTCCTGGGAGTCTCCTGCCCCGGGATTCTTCAGGCCCGCTCTCTGCCGGAGGGCCAGAGCCACCGGTTCGTGCGCCGGCGCATCTCGCCCGACGATCCCGACCTCGAGATAATCGAGGTCAAGGAGGTGTACTATGTGCGGCGGCCCAAGAAGGTGGTCATCCCGCTGGACGAGGACGAGCTGGACCGGCGGATTCGCTGCGACTTCGAGCCAAGTCTCGCGGAGTGTAAGAAGAATTAGAATTGGAATTGTATAATTATAATAAATTATCTACGCATTTTTTAGGCAAGGATCTGATCAAGAAACCGGTGGCCCCCACAAGGCCACCCACCACGACAACCAGTACAACAACCACTGAGGTCCCTACGACCTCTACAACCACCACTCGCAGAACCACCACCACCACCACTCAGGAACCCCTAAGGGATGAGTCCATGGAGCGCAGCATTCGCTGTGAATTTGATCCCACGGCGGAGGAATGTGAGTTAATATTTCATAAAAATATATATCATATTTAATTTATGTATTTTTCAGGTGCACCTTCAACCACTTCTACTACTACAACAACCACCACCACCACCACTGAGTTGCCTAATGAAGTGGAAGAGGAAACCGAAGAGGAACCTCAAGACTATATAGATCCCGAAATCGATTCAGAAAGCGACAAAGAAGAGGTCACAGAGGAAGTCCCGGAAGAAACCACCGAAGAAAACCCGGAAGAAATTCCCGAGGAAGTTACCGAAGAAACCGTCGAGGAACCGAATCCCGATGATGACATCGCTTTAGCAGAGGACGATGGCGAAGGCGATGACAATGATGAGACGGAGGATGCGGAGGACCAAGAGGACGAGGCGGACGATTTGGAGGATATGTTCGATGTGACTCCAATTCTAGGTGGAACCCACTCAATCGGTGCTCACGATGACGGCGCCTGGAACTACAGCCAAAATTAAGCATTCCGATTTGATCTGTAGCCTTAATTGGTTGTCAATAAAATGGCAATTACGGAACTACTGCTGTTTTTCCTGTAAACAAAGAGGGTTGATCGAGATTATATAGATTTTTTGGTAGTAACTTTTCTTGGTAAATGGAAAATATTTTATATATATATAATATAGAAAAGTTTTTAGCCAACAAACAAAAAGGTTGTGTTTGTAATATTATTTCCGAACTTCTGTTTTAATTTTAGATTTTTCTATCAAGCCATTGTGGCTGAAGAAAGCTACTTCCCCTTTTTTTAGGCCACTTTTATATGTATTAGATTATTTTTAATCAAGTGGAAAAATATCTGAGAGTTATTCAGAGATTTCTAGATAACCAGGAACCATTCTATCCCTCGGCTATTCGCAACTTTTCGAGAATCTTATGGCCTCGCCAATTGTTATGTAATCACAGTAGCATCATAGCTCGTGCTCATTGTGGGTCAATTCGAGATCAGTGCGTCTGAGGCGAGTGTAAATAAAAACCAATTGAACGCATGTCGCTCAGTGTATGTGTTCCATAGTCTATAATCTATTTATATGCCGTATTTGTCACAGCTTCCGGCTCAGCGAAGTGAAAAAAGTGCGTATTTATTTGTATTACCTATGCGGTGAAATGTGAAAAACAAAGTCAGACGATGGGAATAGGGATACAACCTTATCATCGGGAATTTCAACGCCCTGTATCTTTATCTTTATCTCCATTACTTTTGTATTTGTATCTTTGTCGAGTGCCGAGCTTAAATCAGCGCACAATTGCGATGATTGTGGCCGTTCGCCAATTGAATTAAGAAAATGCGAGCCAAGTGACACACAAAGGCGACTTCGAGGCGAATCGAATAAAATGGGTGGAAATCGAGGCGCCCCAGGTCAGTCTCACTGCAGTCCAGTCAGCGTTCAGTCTGGTTTTCGTGGATAAGGAACCAAAGGAACTACAGAACTCCGGAGATGAACAGCCTGCAAGGATCCCTGGTAGTCCTGCTGCTGGCGGGAGCCCTCCTGCCCAGCCAGGCGGGCCTCTTCGACTGCGAGGACAAGATGCCCGGCCTGGGGGACGTGAGCGACAAGATCTCCGAGATCACCGGCAGCAGCAGCAGTTCGGAGCACGAGGTGCGCGACTTCTTCAAGAACGTCGGCTGCCACATCAAGGAGGGCGCCAAGAAGCTGGGCGAGAAGGCCAAGGACCTCGGCACCGAGATCAAGGAGGGCGCCCAGAAGCTCGGCGAGAAGGCCAAGGTCCTCGGCAGCGATCTCAAGGACCGCTTCGACGATCTGCGCGACAAGCTGGCCAAGGACTCCGCCGAGGAGATGAGCAAGGATCGCGGCTTCCTGGCCAACGTGGAGATCATCAATCCGGACATCCTCAAGGGCGAGCAGCAGTGCGGCCACGGCCACATCCTGGACGCCTTGGGCAACTGCAGCAAGTTGAGGAAGTAGTCGAGAGTCCTTCGCCTAGTCCCCTTGATCCCTTTGATCCCCTAAATGTTTAAGTTTTTTTTTATGATTTTTTTTTGTGTAAATAAAAATGGAAAGTAAAATACACATGTGGCTTGTTTTTCTGCGAAATTCTAGCGGGGAAAATTGTTTAGTTTAAGTATCAGTTTTTTATCTAAAAAGTTGTTTATAAATGGTTTTATCTAAAAACGAATTTATACCTATTTTTTTAATAATATATAAAAAATCTTATTAGCTGGACATGCTAAAAACCTATTAGAGACTCTGAAGGAGAAGTCTCTTCTATAAACCTGTTTTTAGCAAATAATAATAATCTAAAATCAAACGTACATAAATCAAATTCACGATAAAAAAGAAACATTTAAAATATTTTCGTTAGAAAAAATGTTATATTTTCGTTAGAAAAAATGTAATATTTTCGTTAGAAAAATATGATATTTTTGTTAGAAAATCGGTAAAAAATATTATAGTTAGTAAACCGAGATTTAAAGCTTTAAAAAAATAAACATTACAAAAATCTTGTTTTTCTTCCTAAACTATTTGTTTATTCGTATTTGTCATTCGTATTTTATTATTTCTTGAGAACTGCCGTGTGACTAATGGAGAAATACCTGTTCTAGATTCTTCCAAAGATTTGATAAACCTAATAGGATAATTAAGACGCCGCGTAAACAGATCAACTTGATGGATTAGTCACCTTTGTCATTATCATTACTTCAAGAACCCATGAGTCTTTCTCTATCTGCGTTCTTTCCTTCTCTTTGACATTTTCTGGAGAATTCTCCGCTTCGCTCTGGTGCCTTTCTCTCTTTCTCTTTCTCTGAACCTCTCTCTTTTCGCTCGCCTCGAATGCAATTCACTTGCCCGACGACTTTCTCGCCGAGCTGCGCCTCTCGAAGTCTCGGAGTCTCGCAAAACCCAAAGGCCCAGCCCAAAAGCCACAAGAAACCCAAGAACTTGGTCAACGGCGGCTGCAAACGGGTTTCAGTCGAGTTTGGAGCCTCCGCGGCGATACACGATATTTGATATTTGAGTTTGGAGATTCGAGATTCCATATTCCAGATCCACAATCGCGATGACTAATTCCCTGACCATCGCAGTGCTTCTTTCAGCCAGCCTGCTCCTTTGTTTTGGCCAACTGCAGGCGGCCTCGATTGTCTGCGGTTCGGAGGCCAAGTCTGCCGGGGATTCGGAATCGACCTCCGACTCGATGACCACTCCCAGTCCCAGTGAGGTCAACAAGTTCGTCCACAGCCTGCAGTGCACTCTGGAGAAGGCCAAGCCCTGGATAGCAAACATCGAGAAGGAGGCCAAGATCCTGGAGGAGAAGGCCCGCGACGTGACGAGGTCGCTCTTCCAGCGCATCAACATGCTGGTCAATGTGCTGGCCCTTCCGGCCAACTCGGAAAAGGATAAAGATAAGGACAAGGATCAGGACAAGGAGAAGGAGCCAGAGGAGCAGGTCACCAGTGGCACCACAGAGGCATCTTCCTCCACCTCGGAGGCTTCGAGTTCGGCTAGGAATGATCTTAGGGAGGAACTCACCACCTCGACGCCCGTTCACTTGGACTGGCTGGAGGATGATGCCAATGAGGTGGACTACCTGCCACAGAAGAATTAGTGGTATATAAATTAGTTAAACCATATGCTAAACAAATATTTATACTTTATAATTAAAATAATAAAGCTTATTTCCTATTTATAAAATATTTATTTATATAGATAACATATTTCTTTGAAATGGTTAGGAATATATTCCAGATCGTAAACACTGACTTGTTTACTCGTCCAGCATTTAACTTAGCATAACTGGATTGCCCAGCAATTGGGTTAAAGTTCTGGATGAAGCGCCTTCTCCTCTTTCTGAGTGAGGTGATTCAGCCGATGGACTCGGACTTTCTCTTCTGGCTGTTTCTTGGCCAAAAATAAACAAACAGAAGCCCTGCAACTGGTGAGCCGGTTTCAGTGATCCGGTGAGTGATTCACCGGCGCAACAGGAGGTTCTTGGCCCATCTCCATTTCGAACTCGATCTCAGTCGCACTTTTCGCACAATTTCAATTAATTGCCAGTCGTCGGCGAAGATGCAGCTTCTCGGCACCTGCGGACTGCTGATCATCCTCCTCGTGGCCTCCGCATCACTGCCCCTCGTCCAGGCGATGGTCTGGTCGGGATTCGGGTGCTCGGCGCGGGATCATCGGGGCTGCTGCTTCAACTGGATGTATCCCAAGCGACCCAGGCCGCCTTGTGCCCCTCCAAGCAAAAATAATTGAAATGGGAAAAAAATTACAAAAAATATTTTAAAAAATATTTAAAAGGAATCTGCAGTCTCACAATGAAAGCCAACAAGTGCAATGAGTTCTATAATTAAGTTCTTTTTTTTGTAGTGAAAAAGATCAAATCGTTCTTGCAATGAAAAAATTGTTTATATTTATTAAACCCTTAAAAGCTTCGAATAAAAAATGGTTGAAGACCCAAAAATGTTTTGTTTTTCTGTGAAACCTTATCAACTTGGACGGACAGAGCGAAAAATGGGGTGAAAATAATATTTGATTAGTGGTAAAATTGAGTGTTTGATGGTAAATAATAGAGCCCTCGTGACTCGGCCAATTTTAGTTGATTATCCGCCAATTTTCTATGGAATTTGTTTAAGCAATGAGTAAATATTTATTCGGGCACATATATTTATTATTATTTACAAAAATATTATTTTTCAACCAATACCTTTTTTATTACAGTTCATTTTCGTAACTGGTTTAGCTAGTAACCTCAAAATAATTACGGTTTTAGCTTCTTTTTTGTAAGAGTTATGGAGACAATTAATTTATAATCGTAGAAATTAAATATTCTAAAACATTGAACAAAAAAGTGTGTATATCTATTTTATTGCAAAAAAGTAAATATTAAATATATAATTTTTGGATTTATATTATAAAAGAACAGAGGAATTTTTATTTACCAAAATCTTAAAAAAAACCCAATTAAATTTTAAGTTAATCCTAAATTAATTTTCTATCTTAAACTAAATTTTTTTCAGTGCACTTGAGCTTCTATTACAACAAAGCTAGAGCAGTTCGCATTGAGGGGACGCCGAACCAGCGAGCGCACGAACGCCACTCGATTGGGGCCTGTATTCAGCCAGTGGCGGCTGAGGGGGGTTGGCTTCGGGCGAGGGGGGGCTCACAACCGGTTGCCCGAGAGACCGGAGACCCGAGATTTTAGATCGTAGACCAGCGTCTCGAAAGCCCATCGATCAGTCGCGTTGTCAGCCTGAAAGCCGAAAGTCGAGAGTCGCAATGAAATCGCTCGTGGTGTGCTCCTTTGTGGGATTGGTGCTCCTGATGGCCGCCGGCCAGGTGCGCGCCGAGTGCGACGAGGCCCAGCGGCCCGAGGACAGCGACTTAAAGCACTTCTTCAAGAACCTCGGCTGCAAGGTCAACCAGGGGGCCAAGGAGGTGGCCGAGGCCGCCAAGCCCTACACCGACAAGATCGGCGAGGGCGCCAAGGAGTTCGGCAGCTCGGTGGCCCAGAAGTACGACGAGCTGAAGCACAAGCTCACCGACGAGGCCTCCACCACGCCCAAGGTGCCGGTGGCCTACGACGCGCCCACCGAGAAGGTCCTGCTGGCGCCCATCGGAGGACCCAGCTCGCCGGCCCCCTAAACAGTGAGAGCAGCCTCTTCTGATCTCCAGCCGAATTCCCGATGATTAACCTTTGACTCTTGTGATTTCAGGGATTTACAACCGGTCCCCCGCCTCTCTTCGTTATATAAAGTCCATTTCTTTGTTTTTTTTTCTGTTTTTCTTGTGATCTATATGAATAAAAGCTAAATCAAGTGATGTTGGAATCGTGAGCTGTGCTTTTGCGACTTATGGGCGTGCTGATAAGCGGGGATTATCATTTTGGAGCTAATTAACTCGGAGAGACAACGGAAAAATTGTTGGGGATCTTTGAACTGATCAAAAACTACGTTCAATTCAAGGAGAATAATAGAAGCTAATCAAGTAAATAAATATTTAAATGAAGAAAGATTACTTTATTTGCCATTCACTGCCCTAGAAATATTGGGAACAATCTAATCAAATAAAGATTAGGAAATTTCAAATAAAATTCTGTTTTATTTACTATTTACTGCCGTAGAATTATTGGGAACAATAGCCGAGACTTTAAAGCAATAAACAACTGGGGAGAAAAGCAAACCGCCAGTGATTTACATTTGAATCGTAATTATTCAAATTAAAACCGCATTGTAAACAATTGTTTCCGAGAACTCGAATCATGCGCAGAAACAGAAACAGAAACACTCATTCGAGAGATCATAAAGACAAACACCGTCTCTCCCTCGATAAGCCATCGACCGTCAACCTTCACTCACTCCAGATCGGAATTATAAAATTATACAGCCGAGATGCTGCCGATCAGTCACCGTGACGAGCAGTTCGTCTATTTTGCTGGCCTATAATTTATGGGCGATTTGTTAGGGTTTGCATGGGCGAATCATGGATATCATGCCATTAATACATGTGTTTTGAAAGTGATCTGATTTGTTCTTTTGTGAAAGGAAAAGAAATACAATTAGCTTAAATCTAGCTAAATACAATAATATCTGGAAAAGAAGGCAAAGATAATAAGTAGGTTTTAAAGTAGAACAAATATTTATTTATAGTTTATTTAATTATAAAAAAAAATTGAAAACCCTTTGCAATTATTTGAAAAATATAGGCATTTAAAATATAGATTCTAGCTATTTTTAAAGATTTTTCTAGCTCTTTAAAAAGTATAATTTGAAATTATTCAAAGATTAACATATTTATTTCTTTTTAAAGTCTTAAATAAATATCAATAAATATAAAATTATTTATATACGCTTTTTAGAACAAGTAGAACAAGTATTTATTTATGATTTAATAAATTTAAAAAAAATATAAAAACCCTTCGAAATTTATTTGAAAAAATTCAAGCATTTAAAATATAGATTCCAGCTATTTTTAAATATTTTTCTAGCTCTTTAAAAATTATAATTTAAAATTATTAAAAGATTGAAATACGCATCTCTTTTTAAAATCTTAAATAAATATCAATAAATATTAAATTATTTATACATGCTTTTTACCGCGTCGTAAAATCTTTAAAAAATCCCCAAGTCTGTACCCTTTAACCCCGCGCAATCTGTGTTGTTTCCAGGGTATTTCCCTGGCTATATACTACACTTTTTATTGCCTTATGACATTTGTCTTGCCACTCGCAGCTTGTTTACATTTCGGTCAGCTTGTATTTGATCGACTTGCCTTCGCCGAGCTAATTTATTTGCTCGCTTTTGAGTGCGGATGTCCCAATGTCAAGCTGTTGATTTTTACTGCACCGAATGCCATGACATTTGCAGCCTGCCAAGTAGGATTTCCCGATCGATTGATCGAATTACAGCTCGATTTGGCAGCTAATTGAATGAGATCGCAATGGATCTTACGTAAGCGCCTGACCTTTGGCACGTAGTTTGCGATGAGCCTGCCTTTTTTATGCGAAACTTCCGGAGTGGCTCTATTTTTTTCAAACTGGTTGCTGGACTGTTAGACTAATTGTTCTATTGTGCAAATTACTCATAATTGCACAGGCGTCGCAGTGCCGAAACCCGAAACAATTAAGGCAATCAGCATACACAGCCAACAACTGACTCACATGTCACAATCAACAAATAAAAACTGCCAACGAAAATAAACACTTCACATAAATCAGATTATCACTTTGGGTTTTTTGAAAAAGCAGCGAGGAATGTGTGTGTGTTTTTTGGGGGTGGGGGATTTATTTTCCATGGAATGGAAATGGAGTGCGAGTTGTTTGAGGGAAAATGACCAGAACAATATTTTTATAGCAATAAATTATTCACTTGGAATTCGTTTTATTCGAGCGCTGTATTTATTTTCGCCTGCAGTTAGTCGAAGATATTTATTTTTAACAACCATCTGGCACATGAAATATTCACAATCGAAAATGTAAATAGTTTTTACTAAATTTAATAACTAATAGTAATGGAAATCTATTTCGTAACTTTAACTAAACGTGTGATTCCCCCGATGGATTCGCTGATCAAACTGCGAAATGAATATTAAAGTGTGGAGGAATCTGTTTATCTGAGAGACATTTTCAACTGCAGCCTCCACTTTCGATAAGTTTCCGGCTGGCAAACATTCGCCTGGTATTTTTTGGCTTTTCCGTTGTTTTCCCCGGCAGAACTTTGCAGACAAGGCAGGTTGCTCATACGCACAGTTGCATAGCCTGTTTCCAGGGGGTTTTCGGGGGGGAAACGACAGTCATTACCGCCAAAGTTTTGTCGGCCAACGTACTTTCGAGACAGCCATCTCATGGGCATCGAATTATGACACTTTTAGTGGTTTCTGCTAACTATGCGGCGGCAAAGGACCAAAAAACAGGACGAGGAGAACGAAGGAAGTAGATCCCGCAGGTCAGGGCAGACAGAGACCCAAAACTGTCTTTGTATTTTGCCAAGTTTTGCCTTTCGGATTTGTTTGCAACTTTACTTCGATTTCAGCCAACACAAACTTGCTGCATTTGTGGGCGGAGAAAAGGAGCAAGTTTACAGGGACCCTTTAGATTTTACATTCAGCGGAAAATAAGGTCTAAACAATATACCAAAAAATACTAAATATTTAATGTATTGTTTTTAATTTTATTCAAGTTTATAAACTTTAGTTTAACACTTAGGAATAAAAAAACTTTATCGAATTCAGGTCCTACTTATATTTCTAAATATAATATTGATGTAATAGTGTTTTTTAAATTTTTTATACATTTCATTACTTTTACTTTACAAACTACCAGTAGAAAAATAATAAATATACCCATAGAAACCCTAAAACAAAACGTCCAGAACACCGAGCACAGACCTTCAATTTCTGTTCAGTTTTCCCAGCTTTTCCGTCTTACAATGTTTTCATTTTTTCGTCCTTGTCCTTTTCGGTTGCTCTCTTCCGTTTCGGTGTTTGTTTTCCACTTTTTTTCGGTGCTCCTCTTTTAACTTAAAAGTTTATCAATAAAATTATGACAGAAAACTTTTTAATTTGACACACAATAGTCGTAGACACGAATCCGCATGCGTTGGGGACCCACATCCGCTTTTCATTCGAACAAAAATAAATAGGCAAAAAAAGGGGGGTGGGGGAATACAGTCATCAGCCTATCACAGAGACAACTATCATCTTCAGGCACTGGGAAATGGAAAATGGGAAGGGGAGTGGAAGTGGGCGTGGCTCCTCAGCCCTTGAGGCTCTTCAGCTTGTTCTTCTTCTCCACCGCCAAACTGTTGGCAAACTGTTTGTCCGCCTCCGATTTGTACTCGGCCAGGTTGTATTTGGTGGCCTAAAGAAGAAGATTTTTTTAAAGAAATATAGTAGTTAAAATCGGAATTATAAATCCATAATTATTAAGCTTAAATATAATTATAGATTTTTTTTTAAATAAAGTTCGTTTGGATTCGAATTTAGTGACTAAGAAACAAAAACATAGTAAATTCAAATATTTCATATTAAATTTAAATATTTGTATAATAAATAATGAAAAGCTTAAATATAATTATATATTTAGTTTTAAATAAAGTTTGCTTGGAATCGAATATTTTCACTAAGAAAAAAATTCAAATTTAAATATTTTATTATTTTATTATTAATTTTAAATATGAAAATAATAAATTTAAAATGTTAAGCAGTAATTTTAATATGATATTATTTTTTTAATGACATACAAATTTTAAATGAAGTATAACTATCATTGTATTTAATATTTTCTACCTTTATTCAAATATTTTCCAATTAAATCGTGCGTTTAAATATGTTTATAATTATTACTCACATTTAGGGCCGTGTTGAACTCGGTCATGGCCAACTTCTGAAGACCCCGGAAGTTCCTGCCCAGAATGCGACCCAATTCGTAGCGGGAGATCTGGAAGGCCTCCGTTGTGGTGGGCTCCTCGCTGTTACTGCCGCTCTCCTCTCCACTTATGGACTTATAAAAATATATTATGTAAATTTTTATTTATTGAAAAATCATAGAAAACTCACAGTTTTCTCGGTTGTCACCCGGGGACGACTGGTGGGTTTCTCGGGACCTGGATCGCTAAACTGTTCATTCACGGTATTATATATATCATTCAGAGTGTTGCGAGTGTCTGTGTATTGCTGAGAAAAGAAAGTAAAAATGGAATAAAATATATTTATAAATAAAAGTAACCTACATCCACAATGAGGTTCTTGGTGATGACCATTTTCTGGAAAAAGTCCCAGAAGATTCCGCGCTTGTGCCTTATGTGGGGGGCATCCTTCGAGCCGAGATCCTCGGCCTGAACCAGAAGCAAACCCATCAGCAGGATGCATCCAGCAATTATGAACTTCCTCCTCTCACCGAATTGCATGCTGAAATGAAATATTTCATTATTATAGTGCTCTTTGCGTGATTAATCCATTGCAAATTGCATCGATCAATGGCAGATTCTGTCATCGGCCAGAGAAATAACGACAGCAATAGAAGTGACACGCCCCCTGCGGAGGCGGTGCATAAATCATGTTCGGCGACAGCTCTCAAAAAGGAAAACAGCGGCGGCAGAAAGCGAAATTGAAATGGAAATGGAAAATTGGTGGGGGAAATGGTATTGGGAATGGAAATGGGAATGGGGAATACGCGAAAACAGAGGTCAGCGGAAAAAAGGCGTCGAGTGTCAGCGAAATGGTTCGAAATAAACACCAAAAAATGCTGCGAATGAGTGTTATGCAATTATTTTCCATAACTTTTGAAATACTTTAAATTGCCGAGGGCAACTAACAAAGTGTATATTAGCATTGCAAATTATTCAAGGCTTTAAATAAAACGAACTTGGATATATCAAATATTTTACAAAGTAAATAAATGCCATAGAAATCACAATAAATCAATTTATATCCATAAAAATAACGAAATGATTTTATTTATATTATTTTTTTAATTTTCAAGAAAAAGGGGAAAAAAATGTTAAACAATAAATTATACTCAAGACTTTCAAATTAAAGTTTATCTCGCCGACTAAAAGAAATGGTAATTGCCCAACTCGTCCGGTGGAAAATGGGAAAACTGTTTTCCGCTTAGCATAATTGCATCAGAAGGGGCGAAAGAATTTCCACCGCCCCCCAAAAGTATGCAGCCGAAATTGTGTGACAATCAAATTTGCAATATTTAGTCAACTTTTCCGCTTTTGCTCGGTGAAATGCACATTTTTTCACTGTTTGCTTTTAATGCGCGTAATTAGGAAAATTGCCAAAGTAGCTTAATAAATTTTTACATTTTAATTGCATTTCTGTTCGGAGGGCAGAAACGCAATACGCAAAAATATTCAAATGCCATTTAATGTCACAATGCGACCGACTCACAGTGGGGTAACAGAGGCCGATTTTGCGAATTAATGTTAAAATCAAATTTCAAAAATCTCTAAAAGTAATGATGGCAGTTTATGGTACATTGAATGACCTTTCATAATCTAAAACTGAAATCGCATTTAGTTTTATCAGACCAGAGTTATCCTTTCTCAAAGTTACACTTTGATTCACATTTCATCAAGACCATCCAAATTTTACTTTTTCTTCATTTTTAATAAAATATTAAACTAACAATCTTTAATGTACCAAAAAACTGGAAATGCCATTGTTTTCTTTTAAATGTTAACTAATTTTTCATTTAAAAACAAAAATTTAGAATTCATATATTATATTTTTAATAAATATTTTTTATACACCTTAAATTTAAGCTGATTCTGAGAAATCTTTAAAGATTTCTCGGAAGAGCCGGGTTTCGCCGTTTTCATATTTTACTGAAAATTTCTCTGATATATAAGCTTTCAAATGTGCAAAAATAGAGGTGCTGTTTTGTGCTTTTTTTGAGAAAAGTTAATAACAGTAACCTAACCTCAAAAATTAAAAATTTTCCAGAAACGGTTTTATTAGTAAGTTTGCCTTTCCTGGGCATATTATAAGGAAGTAAAATACACTTTTACTAACTTTTAGGCAGCAGAGTTGGAATCTTTTGTTCCTTTACCTCTATCGTTTATAGTTATGGAGATATCTTCACATTTGTAAGCCAAAAAGGTGCGCTTACTCTTTTAGCTTTTGTGGGTGAATTAATTGACCAATCCGAATCAAATTTGGCTCTAAATGCATATAAAACAATTGGATAAAATGGAAAAGGGCCTTTAGGGTTAACAGTCAGCCCAAATCGTGAGAATTAATATTCGATTTTCAATAAAATTCTTCGATAACAAAATATAGCGTTTGTTTGCACATCAGACAGCTTATCTTTTTGTAGAGAAATACCCATGGTATTATATGCCTCCCATCTTGCATAAATTTTTTAGCACGCTTTGCTTCCCATTGGCCAACTTTCAGAAGAGGCGCAAGAAGCAAAAAACAAGGATTTTAAAAGATATCTGGAGCAATTTTCTCGAAAAATCAGTCGAGAAAAACAAAACGAAGGCGTTTTTAAAAGGCTACTCATAAGTTCTGATCCAATAACAACCTCTATATCAGATTTACACAAGGAGAAAACCACTACACAGATTGTTAAGACTGTTTAATAATTTTAGTGGTAATAAAGTATTATCAAAAAAACATACACAAAAAAAAATCCAAAATTTTTGGTCAAAAAACTTTTTTTGCGCCTAAATAACAACATAAGAAATGTTTTTATTTACTATTTAAGATATTAACAATTAACTAAAATAATAATATAAAACAAATTTACTGCAAATGCATTGGGACACTCGAAAATAACAGAATAACATAGTTTTCGTCTATTTTACTAAAATTAAAAATTAATTTTAAATACTAAAAAAAATATTTGTTTAGTAAATCCGTTTTTTTTTTTTATAAGTGATTTAAACTTGTTTAAAAAAAATTTTTTTGGTCATCGTATCATGCTTGGTTGATTTGATTCGCACTTTTGGCCTCTGTTACCCCACTGTGCGACTGTGTGTTTTGTGTGTGTTTTTGCCTTATTTAAGCCCCTTTGGGCCGAAAGAGTTAATAGAAAACAGCAATTGGCCGCAGGCAAAGGCCAAAAACTGTCCGCTTAATTGTTTGCCCATAATTTCCAATGCAATGTGAAAATAATTTAAATTATTTCAATGCCACCCCGGCTAAGCAAAACGAGCCAAAAAACCAAAAAAACAATGATTATATTATGCATTTGCTACATTTTGCAGCATTTTGTGTCCGATTATGCCGCAATTGAAAATGCAAAGAGGGGGGCAAAAGCAGCTTTGATGAAATTATAGCCAGAATAAATTGCACAAAATGTGTAAAAATGCTATTGAAATCATTTGTGTGCTCTGCTCCCCCTTCCTTTTGTAAACTATTATTGGGAAAATTAAATAGAATTTGGGAAAAGTCATTTTTTTAAATACCAATAAAATCACTAAAATACTTTTTATACCCAACTGCTTGCACATTTCTTTCAGTGTGACTAATTGAACAGCTGACGGCCGAATTGGCGCATTTGATTGGATTGTTGGTCATTTGCGGAAAACGTTGGCACTTCATTTTCCCCAACACGCAGGAAAATCTGATTGATGGTCGAGGGGTTTCGGTTTCGGTATTGGTATCACTTTTCCCTCGACGGGCATGAGGATGAGGTCAAGTCGGCTGAGTAGCCAAACGAAATTCCCAATCAAAATCTGTAGCACTAAAATTACACCAAAAAACACACGTGATCAATGGAAAATGAGCCAACTTAGATACCCTTTTAAAAGATTTTGGGTAGATTTGAGGTTATTGAATGGTGATAACCAAAAAAACGAAGTTATTTATTTTCATATCTCTTGGATTTTTAGTTTAAGAGGTATAGAAAAACACATTTTTATTAAAATATAATTATTGCCTAATAAAAAAAATATTTAAAAATTATAATCTTAATTAAAGCTGATTAATGTAAGAATTCAACAATTTTAATTTATTATAATATAGAAAAATACATTTTTAATAAAAATAAATTGTTATTTAGTAACAAAACTTTTTAGATTATAATCTTCATGATATAAATTAGTTGATTAATGTAGGAATTCAATAAATTTTAATTTAAAATTTTTATTAAATTATTTAGATAATATATTTTTTCAAGATTATAATTTTCACTATATATTTTTCTTAATATGAATTTTAATAAATATTTTCAAACAGTATTTCCAACTTTTGTATGGCTGATATTTTCCAGTCATTTTCTTGCTACCTTGGCAACCAATTTTGGATCCCATCCCACTGCACATATTCTCCGGTATCGCTGAGCGGAGAAGTCAATTGCCTTTGGCTCCGTAGACAATCGTTTGATGCTTTAATGCTACTCAAGTGCTCAAACTCTTTTGCCAGGCGAATGATGATGCAGCAACAACAACAACAGCAGCAACAGCAAATTGCCAAAAAAATGAAGGGGAGAAAAAAAATAGTAGAGCCAAGAAGCAGAGCGAAAAAAGTACTTGAAGTGAAAACTTTTGCTTTTTCGAGAGCGTTCTATGCTCCATCCCAACCCCTCCCCTCCACAAGGTCCCCCATCCCATCCCTTGGCCCCGAAAAAAGCACTGCCATAAAAATGCATGGCTCACACACACACGGCACACATATGCATATCTTTATTCCCATAGATTGCCTGTTGTAGCGTAAGGCAATCAGCAGAAAAAGCAGAAGGATCTCTTCCACCCCCACCCCCCACCAAAAAAAAACAGGAGAAGGACGAATTCAAAACGAAACGGTACATATAACAGACAAACATTTCATTGAGTCGAGTTGAGACTAGTTTTTCGGCTGGGTAGTGCACTTGAGCTCTGCCAGCGTCTTTGGAGCCCAAGTTCCACATCCCTATCCACATCCACATCCACAGCCCCTAAAAAACCGAACAGAACCCCGAAATTTCTTTGCATATGAGCGAAGTGATTGCCTAATTGCCAAAATTCATTGCACAGATTGATAAAGGGGATGTGTCGAAAAAAAGGAGTGAGGAGGAAAAGAAAAATAAAGAGCCAAAGGGGCAGAGAGTGTGCGAATCTAAGGGGAAGCTGTGGAGTCCTTTTTCGAAGTCCTTATTGCCAATTCCAAACCAAATGGACAGTACGGTGGACACAGTGGCCACTGAAATGATGGCATCGATATGTATTTTCAAGATATATAGGAAAATAATTTAATAAAAAATTTCTAATTATTTTTTTAAATTATTTAATTTTAAACGTAATACTTGTTTTAATTTATAGCTATTAAAATTAATTATATTTTTTTCTAGCTAAATCTTAAACAGATTTCTCATTAGATTATATCTCTCTAATTTAACAAAATATTCCTAATTGATTTTTTAAATTATTTAATTTTAAACATAATACTTTTTTTAATTTATAGCTATTCAAATTAATTATATTTTTATCTAGCCAAATCTTTAACAGATTTCTCAGCAAATGCTTAAGTGACTTTATATGAAATAAAAACATTTTTCCTAGTTTCGCTTTAGGCATTGCAAATACAGTGAGCCCCAAAAAACAGGCACTCTCAACATCTTGAGTGGGATATCTGTAACTGTTGTTCTTTGCCTTTGCCTTTGTCTTATCTCAACGGCTATTTTTGGCCAACTCCTTTTGTCGCTTTTAGGCAGGTGTTTTTGGATTTTGTAAAAAGGGGGACTTAAATAAATTTCTTCAGAATTTTAAATAATTTTTTTTTTATATTTGATTTCATCTTTCTAGAGATTTTGGTTTTTTTAAAATCATTTAATTTTTGAAATTTAATAAATTATTCGATATTACAAATATTGTAGCACACTTTTGGGTGTTTTTAAAAGGGATTTAAAAAATATAATTTTTTACCGAGTGGGGGTGTTCTTAGCCGCAAAAACAAACCCCTTTTTGGGCGCCTTTCCTTTCTTAGACCATTTCTGTTTGCCTTGGCAACTTTGTCGCCGCTCTACCGCTCTTTCTTACGCTTTCTTTCGCTTTCTTCCGCTCACCTGCACCCTTTCCACTTTCCACCTGATACTTCTGCTCCAGCGTGTTGTCATTATCAGCGTCTTGGAAGCACTTGTTGTTGCTCCCGCTGCTTGGAGCATTTTAATTATGCCCTAATGGCGCATAATAGCTGTCGCCGTCCCTTTCGCATCGTCGATCCGCTGTCTCTTTCTGGCTGACTTTCATTACGCCTGGACTAACGGCATTGGCATTTTCGGGCACTCGGCTTCCGTTTGGCAACTTTGCCCATTTTTCGACTAGATTTCCAGTTAAGTTTGCCGTCTACCGCCCCCATTTCGCCCCCTGTCTTCAGGTAAATTTGCACTGGCCCGCAGCTGGGCAAACCCTTTTTTCAGTGCCCAGACACTCTGTAAGTTGGGTCCAAAGATTGGGTATATACCTCTAATGAATATCGGGAAAAAATAAATAAAATAAATAAAACTTTGAAAAGGTGCCCAAAAGTATGCAATAGAAAATATACTTTTAATATATTTTGCTGCCTACTTTCAGGCACCTTAACATGGGTTTTCCTTAAATCTAGTGGCTTATCACAACTTGGATTTCAACATAAAAATACCCTTTCAATTTTGTGCCATGCCTTTTGGCTTTTTCCACTTTTTGGATGATGGCATCGCCACCCCCTTTTCTTTCTGCCTTTCTTCTTCATTTCGCTTACTTTTGTTACCAGTTTTTCGGCAATTCTCGTTGCACTTTTGTGCACGCTTTGATTATTTTATTGCCCGTCGTCCCTTGAACCCCCTTTCACCCCCTTTCACCCCCTTTGCCCACGCCCCTGTTCAAACTTCATTTGAAATTAAAACTTTTTCGGCTGTGGAAGCGAGACGGCGAACGGCAAAATCGCATTCTTGATTATGTTTTCCAACTGGCTCATCAACTGGCCAACAAAACTTTGTAATTATATCAATGAGTGCTGGCCGCAGGGAAAATTGGGGCCAAGGGAAAGGGGCAGGGGGCGTGGCATTTAAATCGGACTTTTCGATGGCTAGCCAAAAATCAATCAATTTTCGTCTCTGCTCTCAAAATATTTTTGCATGGCATTTCAATTAAATTTGATTTGATTTGATGCAATGCAATGTGATTCGATTCGATTCGTTTCGATTCTCAGCGCTCTCTCAAGCTTTGGTTGGAGTACACTGAGCCAAAAATCGAAGATATTTAAATAATTTATAATACATTTCAAGAAATAAAATAATTAAATATATAAAGGGTAAGTGATATTTTTATATATGAAAAAATAAAATATCTATATATTTATTAAAACCTTTTAAAAAATAAAAAATAAGATAAGCTGTTTAAAATCCCTTTTTGATAAAATCCCATTTGAAAGGCACAAAAGCAGATTTTAATAAAGATTTGAAATAAGAGCTTGTTTGATTTTCTCTGTGTTGCCAAAACTCTCTTTGTGTGCTTGTGTTGATAAACACACTTGAACAAAGCAGATGAAAAGGAGAGGGGGATGAGGGGAGAAAGGACGAAGGACTAAGGAGAAAGGGTTTCTCCGCCTGAGACAACGAAAGCAACTCAAACTGACGATGTGCCTGGCATATTGTCCATGTAACTAATGATACACACACCCACACACACCCAAGCACACACACACGCAAGGACCAAGCCAGCACACAAGGACCCACAGAAAGAGACGGCCATACAAGGACAGAGCGAGAGAGACAGTGCGACAATTGCTGCCTTGGATCTCGCCTCATTTTGCATTTGCATGCTAAGTACCAATTAAACGAGACTTAAGAGCGATTTAAATGTCCTCGATATGTTGCCGACGCCGGCAGCGACGCCAGCAGAGAATTACCGTTGTATGGGTGCCAAGGTGTCTGTGCATATGCGTGTGCCTGTGTGTGTGCAGGGCGTGCATGTGTGCTCGAGTGGGTGTCCCAGGAAATATTCCCCAAGGCGCTACAGTAGACCTCAAAAGTTCAATCGCACTTCCAATGGGCCAAACGCTAAATACGATAATTTTTTAATGGTTCCATTCCATATTTTCCCTTAACATTTTTGGTTGCTTTAATCGTATCAGTATTTTTGTCGAAACAATGGACATAATAATCCCTATATGGATTGTCATACCTTTCTGAACTCGTAGTTAAATTCCCAATCGATTGGCATTTAAATATGGAGATTTTTAAATTTGTCCAAATTTCGCAAAAAATCATGATGTAACCCCTTATAAAAAAATTAAAAATTGGCCAAAATTTTATTTTTTCAAGATCACCCGGAAAGTGTCATAGATTTATTTATTATTTGGTTATCTGTTCAAAACAGTACGTATTTTTGGTGTAGGATCATTTTTGACCAAGTTACAGCAAAAAAACAAAAAGAAAAATTCAAATTTTTGCCAAAAACCCAAATCCTATTTTTCCACGCAAAAATAATTAGTTTTTTGGCCGAAACAATATAAATATTGATCCAAATTTGGATTGTCATACCTTTCTGAACTCGTTATTAAATTTCCAATCGATTGGCATTTAAACCTGGACACTTTATTTTTTTTTCATTTTTCGCAAAAAATCATGATGTAACCCCTTATCAAAAATATGAAAATTGGAACAAAAATGATTTATTCGGAAAGTGATATAAACTTATTATATATTCAAAATGTGTATTGTTTGCTGTTTAAAACAGTTTGTCTTTTGGATTTTTAACCATTTTTGGCAAAGTTACACAAAAAAATCCCTAAGAAAGTTAATATTTTTGTAGAAACCCCAGATCTTGAAAAAGTTAAAATAATAGGGCGCAAAGCAAAGGCCTAGGTGATCCCATAGTTCCATCAGCCTTTCCATCCGCCCGTCGGCACACTATTGCTGCCCACTGTGGCCCCAATGGGGGCAGCATAAATTATGCGAATCGATGGCATCTTATCAACATTTGTCACTGCTGCACACTGGCGCCCGAATACGCACACACACACACAGTGCCGCATTTGTCCACCTGAAAATGCATTTGGCCCCCGTATCCCAATTTCCTCCCCCATTCTGATCCCGAAAACCCCTCCCCTCCCTCGCATCCAGAATCCAGAATTTTCCGTGCTGCAATTCGATTTCCATTTTGGCAATTTCAGTTTCGGTTTCAGAGTTTCAGAGTTTCGATTTCTGTTTCTGTTTCTGTTTTGGTTTCGTGTGCATTGCTGTGTGCTAGCGAAATTATCGAGTTACATTTTGGCAATTTTTGTTGATTACACATACGAACCGCACGCACACCCTTAACCCATTACGCCCCCTCTTATGGCAAAAACCATCCGATTGATTCAACCCGTTGAGTTTTGAAGTTTGGCCCCCGCACTTGGCGTAGTGTAATGAAAAATAAATAAATCCTACGTGGTCATAAACCTGAGCAGTCATAAAATGTGCGTTTATTGAAATTAAAACCTGGCCAACATCAGGGGGAGGGGGTTAAGAGGGGGCTTCAGGGTTTTCAGGGGTTAGGTGTCGAGTCGGAAGCGATCATAAAACTAAAACAGAGACACAAACTTGACCGAGGCAAAGTCTTGCATAATAAATGCTAATAAAGCTTTACGATGATGGGCTGGTTGGTTGGTTAAGGATGGGTGGGTAGTTTTCGGGCGACTCCAGCTGACCCAAGGACACACATATGCTACCCCAACCAACTCAACCAACCCTACCCACCCCACTTCACCGCTCTTCCCTTCCGTTGGGCGCCACGTAAAAGTTAAACAACACGAAATTCCATTAAGCGAATGGATTGCCATTCATAACTGTCCTCGGGAATGTGTGTCTGTCTGTGGGTGTGTGTGAGTGTGAGTGTGTTTGAGTGTATTCGTGTAAGCAACACCAACTACCAGGGCTACAAAAGTTGGCCCGAAAATGAATGGCAACCATTTATTGATAGCCAGTAAGGGGGAAGGAATATAAACAAAGGGGAAGGGTGTTCTGCTTTCAAATAGGTAGGGAAATTTCTTTAAGTTATGGAAATGATGGAAAATTAGGAAAAAGAGTTAACAAAAGTATATTTTAATATTTAACTAGGTACCTAATATTTTATAAGAATAATTATCTAAATAATAAATACCAGAAAAATTAACTATTTACTTACAACATTTCTGTACTAATGAAAAAAATTGAAAATTAGGGAAAAGAATTAACCAAAATATATTTTAATATTTAACTAAGTACCTAATAATTTATAAGAAATATTATCTAAATAATAAATACCACAATTAATTCTTTTAAATTCTTTGATAACAAATATATTTTTAAAATTATTAAATAAAATAAAATTTATTTGATTAATGATTTGAATTTCCAAAGAAGCCATTGCTTATTCACCCAATAATGAATGCCTATGCCGAATTCGGACCTCCCCTCCGGAATCCCACGCAGATAGGAATCTTGATTCCATTTAATGCAATCAAAGCTAAACAGGGCTTCAGCTGAATTCCGAGAAGACCGAGTGAGCAGACCGCAGGCCACCACTAAAACAGGACCGCATCCCCAGCCAAATACACACGGCACACACACATGCATAACTAAGGAGTCCACGGAGGCAAACAAATAAACAAACAGGGATCCACCAGCCACCCCCTTTTCACTTTTCCCACGCCCCTGGCGCTTTGCTTTCATGTGTTTACTTTGGACATCGCATAAAGGTGACCAGACTCTGTGATATGTCATTTATTTTCAGCGCTGGCCGCGCCCGCCATTTGTAAACTCAACCGGAAAATTGCTTTTCTCAGCGCGTTTCCCCCGCACCCCTCCCCGGAAAACCCTTTTTCCGCCAGTTTTCCCTTTAGTTTTTCCCCCGCTAATGGCTGGCTACAAAAAAAGTAAGTGAAACAACAAAATATATCATTCAAAAATGTTTTGTTTTCCTCGCAAAAAAAGGGAAAAAGGGAATTTGGAGTAAAACTGTTTACAGTTCTAATTAAATTCGCAATCGAGGGGGCCTTCTATTTAATTGCTCGGCATCAACATTATTTTAAGTGGAAGGGCGAGCAGGGGGAGGGGGGAGAGTAACGGCGGGGTGCCTAGCCAGCCATAGGGGGCGTATACGTGATCGTCGAGGCGAGCTCATAACTCATAATACGTATACGCCCCATCGTCTTGGCCCGGCTACGTGCCAACTGTCAAAAAGCGGCATCCTGCAGCGAGGCATTCCTTTTCCCTTCCCCTTTTCCCCCGAAAGAGTCAATAAATAAAACATACATATTGATATGGCCATGTTTTTCCAGGGGGAAGGAAAAAGGGGAAAGGGCAGCAGCAGCCGCACTTAAAGTTATCCTCTCCGCAGAAATATACAAACTTTGGCGTGCAATTTTTAATCCAACCCCCTGGATTCCAGATTCCATATTCCGGATTTCGGATTCCGGAGAGCTGCTCTTAATTTTTCAATGCAGCTGCATAAACACATTTGATTTCATATCGCTCCACAATATTCCGCCCGCAGCTGCCGAATTCCCACACTCTAAATGGGCGATAAACGAGGCCAAAAGGGGGGCAAATGAAAACAGAAATTAGTTGAGATTCCCAGCCAAGTTATGCACTCTATAAAGATTGGCAACATCTCGATTTGTTTGCCCTGTGGGAGGGGTTTTCCTTTACTTTATTTGTGCGGCAATTAAAAAATATAATAAATAGTTACTAAATAAAACAAAATAGTATATTTAATTTAATAAAAATAAATAAAATGCAACCTTCAAATGATTAATTAATTAACTAATTAATTGGGGTAATAAATAGGTTTAAATAAAATGAATTTAAATAAAATAAATTATTATAACATGCAACCTTAAAATGATTAATTAGTTAACAAATTATTTAAACAATTTTACTTTTAATAATAAATACTGAATACTGAAAAGACAAAATAAAATTAAATAAAAATACGTATTAAAGTAAAATAAAAAATACTAAATAATCTAATAAAAATACATAAAGGAATTGATCAAATAAATAATTATAATAATAAAAAAAAAAACAAGAGAGAACGCTATAGTCGGGTTGGTGTCCCGACTATCTAATACCCGTCACTCGGCTAAAGGGAGTGCGAGGGAGATGGAGATATAAACTTTGATCAGCTATAACTTTTTAACGAATGGTCCGATTAAAAAAATTTCTTCTACATTTCGATAGGTATTGATAAGCACAACAAAACTGCATTTTTACTTTTCCGAAATATTTATATTTTTAAAATCGTTTATTAACTATTGTGGGCGTTACAGGGGGCGTGGCACCTTCTGGAAACAAACTTGCGCTGCGTAGGAACTCCAAGAATCTTCATGCCAAATACCATACCTCTAGCTTTTATAGTTTCCGAGATCTCAGCGTTCATACAGACGGACAGACAGACGGACAGACGGACAGACGGACAGACGGACAGACGGACAGACAGACATGGCTAGATCGACTCGGCTAGTGACCCTGATCAAGAATATATATACTTTATGGGGTCGGAAACGCTTCCTTCTAGCTGTTACATACTTTTGCACGAATACAATATACCCTTTTACTCTACGAGTAACGGGTATAAAAATTACAAAATAAAATATAACAATTAAGTTAACAAATTAAAATACAATTTACCTTCAAATTGTATGATTCATATCAAAGGTCTTACAATATTCAGTTAATTATATTTATTTATAGCTTCTCAGATGTTCAATACTTGCTAAACGATTTAATTTGCCAGCTTGAATATTTTTCCTTGGCTAATCAATTTGTATCTGCCGCCACACCGATGACACTCATAAAATGCGCTTGACAAAAAAAATAAACAAAAAACTATAAACAATAAAAATAAGCCCTCAAAGTGGAATTGAAAAAAATACAAAAAAATAAACAACAATGGCAAATGCTAATCAAGAAACAACTATCAAGCAAAAGGCCAACCTTGACTTTCATACCAAAAAACCAGCGATTCCCTCCCCTTCCCCTTCCCCTCCCCCTCAAGGTCATTCGCGTCTCTTGCCAAACTCCGCTGGTTTTCTCCCATCATTTCGGTGTGTGTTTTGGTTTTTGGTTTTGGATTCGAACTCGGATTCTTTCGGCCAATTGCCATGTCGCTGTTTTGGCCACAATTGGAAACCGGTAAGAAAAGAAGCCAGCGCTGCGACATTGACAAGTGGTAATTGATGGGCGAGGGCCTTTTTTTTGGCCTTTTGATTAACATTCAATTGACCACCGAGGCAATTGAAACTTTTGTTGCGTTTTTGGGGGCTTGTTGCGGGCGGTTTCTCGAAAGTATGATTAATTCGCACGTTAAAGGTGATGGAATTTCGGCGATATTTGAGGATTTGTTGGGCAATTGTTTGTGTTGACTCATATATATGGTTACAATATAATTGCCTTAGTTTTGCAATATATTTTTGATAATATTCCATTGTATATTTTATATATATATTTTTTTAATATATTTTTAAATAACTTATAATATTTAATTTAAATGTATCAAACAATTTGGATTGATTTCCTACGAGTCTCTCGAAATTTCCCGTCTCATGCGGCAGACAGATTTCCCCCCACATTTTCCGCAACATTTCCTCAAGCTGCGTAACTGGAAAAGCCCCCCTGTTTTTGCCTATTAATTTGCACAAATTGCACACATTCGCCACGACATGTTAATCTCCCTCGCAGATTGCATAATCAACTGCAGTTTTGCAGCCGATGCAGCCAGCAAATCGCTGAAAGATGAGGCAATTGGGTCACTATTGTTTACACGCCGCTGCGCATGCGTCGCTGCCTTTTGGCTGCCTTCGACTTCAAAACAAGAAACAGCCCAGCAAAAGCGATTCAAAATTCACCCAAAACTCAACCCCATCCCATTTTTTATTTATTCGCCTTTTGCGTATGGAATTTTGTTTTTGTTGATCTTTCGGCTTTTGAGCTTTGGATTCAAGGCCGTCGAAGATTTCGTGGGATTTGTTGACTTTATCTTGTTATCTGTGCGATGTGCGATGTTCACCTGTCGAACTCCGCGAGACCCCAGAAACTGGAGCAAGGGAAACCGGCTTAAAGTGGTTAATTGAGCTGCATTTATGGAAAAAATGCTGATAAATTCAATCATCAAGATATTTCAAGGTGTTTTTCAATGGCTCATTGGGCTTTTATTTACAGTATTTTAATTTAAAATATTTTTCTAAATTCCCAGATAATTTCTATAATTTTTTTTCTGTCTAAAATATTCACAAAGCATTTATTAAATTCATCACACATTAAAAAAAACAGTTATTTTATTATTTTTTGAATGCCAATGTGGCCCGCACTTTGTTTTCCAATTTACCAATTTCCATTGCACACAGCACACATTTTCGCATACTTTTTCATCACACACCCGTTAAAATCCTTGCCCAACACACGCGTTAAAAGGCAGAGGTCAGCCGTGGGTTAATGTTTGCGCCGCTTGCCAAACTCACGCAGCCAAAAATATTTCCAAAAAAATTATTTGTAACTTGGAATGCAGCACAGCGGGAAAAAATACCAGCAACAGCAAAAAATATACAAAATAAATCGAAAAAATGGGAAAAACAAACAATGAAACTCACTTTCACGTGGCCCGCTAATCAATCGGCCAATCAATCGGACACTTCAAAAAATATATCTATAACACTCGAGTGCAGGGCAATCGAAAACGAAACCGAAACTAAAGTGCGTTTGAATACAAAAACACAAAAATCGAAGCTGAAGTTTCAACTGAAACAGAAACCGAAACCGAGACCAAAACTGAAAATGAAATCTATTTCGGCCGGCAACTTGTTAACTTGGTTACTTGGTTTTGGCGCACGCGAAAGAGAACTAAACGCGAGCGGCGGCCAAATTGTTTAAACTTTATGCAGCCTCAAAAACTAAAAAACTACAGAAAAAACACACACATAACTGACGTCGCCGTCGACGGCGGCAGAGGGCACTTGAAAGAGCCAAACGACGGCGGTACAGAGCCCAAAACCTGAAACGAACCCAGGCGCCGGCACAGTGAACACAGGCCAGACTAACTGGTTAATAGAAAACAGAATATTTTGGGAAATTTTTAGACATATTTCTTATATTTAATAAATAATAATTACAGTTTAATAAAGAAATTGTATTACCAAAATGATATAAGGAAATTTTCAAGTATATTTTCATTAAAAAAGTAATACAAAAACATAAAAGATTTAATAAATAAATAAAATTGATTAGTTACAAACCGAACCTCGTCAAATTTTCAGTTATTATATAATTTAGAAATTATAATATAATCAGAAAATTAAAATGTAGGTGGTAGTAAATTTTTTAAAAATTTAAAAGTGTCATTTTAAACATTATATTTTCATGTTTAGTTTAAGACATAAGATAAAATTTTAAAAATAAAATAAATAAATAAAATTGAATAATTACAAACGGAACCTCGTGAAATTTTCAGTTATTATATCATTTAGAAATTAGAATACAATTAGAATATTATAAAAATTTACTAGTTAATTCAAAAACCAATTTAAAAATTATATTTGAAACATTGTTTTTTCATGTTTAGCCCAAGAAATAACATAAAATATTTCATATTAATTTGATAGCTAAACTTCTTAAATTCTATGACTTTCTAGAGAGTGTTTAAGGCTTTATATATATTTATTTTTTGACCACTTTTTTGGCCAACTGCAACCACTGTGGCAAGCCAGGCTTGAGAAGTGCAGTCAAGTGGACTTGGACGGCGACGTCGCAGCCGGCAGAAGCAGCGACTGCGCTGCCCGCACGAAGCTGTAAAGTAAACGCTGTAAGCGGCAAACGGCACAGGCTGCAAATGCTGCGGAGTACAGAAACAACAACAGAGAGCCACGTTAAGAGCTCAGCTGACGCGGCTAAATGCTGTTGGCATTGCATAATATCTGGGTAATGGACAATCGCACCGTGGGCCTTGAGATCATAAGCCAGATCATAAGAGATCAGAAAGAACCGATTTTAAAGCCCTAAAAATCAGATTTAACTGGGCAACAAATAGGTACAAAGCCTTTATAAAAATAATACCCAACAAAACACTTACAAAACGTCCCCGCAATTTATAAAGAAAGAAGCCAGCCAACCAGCAATGTTTTTTGTACTTTATATTTTTTGTAGGGGACAGGCAATGATTTTTTTTGGTCGCCTTTGTTGCTTCTGTTGTTTATGCAATAATCGCACTAATTGAAACGTTTTGTCAGGAGCCGCGGCAATGGCAACAATGGCGATAACACCATCAAACACAGAGACAATTGTTTAATTGCCTTCATTTTTATGATAGTGCAAAAAACAAAAAAAAAGAAAAGAGGGGCGAAAAGCGACACATTTTTTGCACTTTACTTTTTCGGATAAAACTAAACATTTTTTTGGTGTTTTTCTTTTTTTTTTGATATGTTTATCACAATAGCTGCCATGCAGAGAAATGAGACCAAAAAACAAACAGCTGAAATTAAATAAAATAAAATAAAAACATTTTCGCTCCGGATGCGTTCGCAATGTAAGTTTGGGCACCGACATTTAAAAACCGGAACCGAAATGCTGAAAATTCACCGAAATTCATTCGAATAAAGTTGGGCGAAAAGGTAAACGGAGGGACTTTTGACCAAGGAATACCCACTAAATTAAAAAAAAATATTTAAGTTATAAAGCAAGAAATTCTGGGAAATTTAAATAATTTTTTATCTTATTTAAATTTAAATATTTTAAATTTTTGAAACATTATAGTCTAATTTACCCTTCAATCTACAGATCATCGAGATAACAACAATGAAATGCCTACTAAATGTAAATTTGCTTACACATTTTCCATTCTTCCATAAACTTTGAATAAAGTCCTGTGCGTATTTCCCATTCATTTCACTTTTTTGTGTGATTAATTAAGTAAAAAACACAGACTCAAGTTGAGTTGGATAATTGTAAACGAGAGAGCCAAATTGCACAAAATGGTCTCAATTAAAAACTGCTGCCAGTGTGCAAACAAATAAATTTGTATTTAATTAAAGTACTGAAAATAAAAGTAAAATTCGCACACCCAGCGAAACATTTGCAGGTCAACTTTTATGGCATTAAATGCATTAGCATATATATTTTTTTAGCAGGGAAAAACTAAAAACAAACCAATAATATTTAAATATTCAAAATAAGAAATATATTCAAACTGTACTTACTAATAATTTGTATGCCATAAAAATATGTATTAAGATCAGAAAAATTTAAAGAATATTTTGGCAAACATTTTGGGTAATTAAACATTTATGCGATTGAAATTTGGCAATTTGAGAGTATCCTCTATCCGTTTCGGAGAATCGCCGCCCATCGTTTCGGATTTGTTTCCAAACCCCGTGGGCCTCGCATTTCGCAGTTGTGTCTGTGCATTTGTTTTGGCCATAAATGAAATATGCATATCGTAATATGCAGTTGGTAAAATGTCGGTTTTCGGTATTTGTTAAAGTATTTTGTCGGCCTTTTCATATTATTGTTTTTGCATCCGATCCTCCTTTCGTGCTTTTCCCCCCTTTGTTGTTTATTTCTCAATGTTCCTGCATTTTTAAAATATATTAATTTCCCAACAACAGCAAACAACAAGAATTGCAGTAAAACAAATATTGGACAGGTTGAATTGCAGCTTTTTGTTGGCCTCTTTTCGTTAGATTTCAGTTTGATTGTCGAGCAAAAAATGCCCATACCTTAGTCTCGCTTTTCATCCATTTGCCACATTTTTGATAAATACAATTTTGCCAGAGCAGGGAAAATTCCTCAATTTCATATTTGACCAATTGCTCTTAATTGGGTGAATTATAAGGTGATTCGGTTACACAGGCAGCACAAATGTGTTTATTTCAGGTAAATGCCATCAATAATAATCAATTCTTGACTTTGCTGTTTCATATTTACCTTGTTTATCTGTAAAAATATAATTGAAATTTATTTTTCTGGCTTTATTTACAGCTCTCGAAAAATTATCTTTAAATTTGTAAATATATTTTAAATTTTAATTGTAAATTTTGTAAAAATATTACATTTTCTACAAATTTGTTTTATTATTTACATATGTTTTTGATATTTTGGCTCACATTCAAGCCGCTTTTCCTTCCAGGACTTCCAGTTTCCACCTGTTGATTCCCTCTTTCTCTCGCTCTCTCCTTGGGAAAACTCACCACAACCGAACTCAACTCCACCACAGTCCACAGGACACACGAAGTGGGTTCCTTGGGCACTCGTCTTCAGTTGCTTTGGGCCCTTCAAAGCGGCAACATTCATGATTTTCCTCACAATCGATTTCCTCTTCGCTGGGAAAATGCGAAAAACCACTGGGAAATTGCGAATCCCGAAACCCCACAACATAACAATGAAAATATAATTTTACTGCCTAGTAAAAATCCATGGCCATGGATAAAACTGTTCGTTACGCTTCGCCTTTCCTTTACTTTTACTTTTCCCTATCCCTTTCCCAGTTTTCCCGTTCTTCCTTCACAGACAGCCAAAAAAAAAGGGACATAAAAACAGTAACCAAAAAAGATTATTGCAAAAAAAAACAAGAGAGAACGCTATAGTCGGGTTGGTGTCCCGACTATCTAATACCCGTCACTCGGCTAAAGGGAGTGCGATGGAGATGGAGATATGAACTTTGATCAGCAATAACTTTTTAACGAATGGTCCGATTGAAAAAATTTCTTCTACATTTCGATAGGTATTGATAAACACAACAAAACTGCATTTTTACTTTTCCGAAATACTTAAATTTTTAAAATCGTTTATTAACTATTGTGGGCGTTAGAGGGGGCGTGGCACCTTTTTGAAATAAACTTGTGCTGCGTAGGAGCTCCAAGAATCTTCATGCCAAATACCAATCCTCCAGCTTTTATAGTTTCCGAGATCTCAGCGTTCATACGGACAGACAGACAGACGGACAGACGGACAGACGGACAGACGGACAGACGGACAGACAGACATGGCTAGATCGACTCGGCTAGTGATCCTGATCAAGAATATATATACTTTATAGGGTCGGAAACGCTTCCTTCTAGCTGTTACATACTTTTGCACGAATACAATATACCCTTTTACTCTACGAGTAACGGGTATAAATACAGAAAAAACCGCGCGGGGAAAACTATGAAAATTTAGCTGAGAATGATATCGGGGCAAGTCAAATTTAATTTCACGCTTTGCTAGTTCGCTCTAACCCTCTCGAAAATATTAATAAAAATGAAATTCTAATAAACCATGTTAGGGAAAAAGGAGAGGCAAATTTTTATGGAGTTTTGGGACTTTTTATACAATATCTTGATGGTTTATTTGGGCAACAAAATAATTTGCTTGTTTTTCAAACTGCAGCTTACAGAAAACGATTTTTGTTTGTTTTTCCGATCTTTTATTTATTGTATCCAAAAATATGAAGTACCATAAAAGTTCCCATAGTTTCTATGCCCTTGAATACTCCGATATTCGGCGAAAGTTTCGGCTGAAAGTGAAACTAATTTTTATTTATGCGCGGCGCAAGGACGAAGGGGGGATAAGTGTTTCGGTGGGATTGATGGTGGGAGGCCTCACACAAAATTGCCCAGCATTATGCCAAAGCAAATTGCAAACACAATGAGGAAAACTAAGGGAGACACACACACAAACACACACACGTGTGGCTGGAGCTTGGCCATAAACAATGAAATTTGTTGCTCACTTTTATGAGTTCCTTTCCTCAAACAGCAGAGAAAGTGGGCGGAGAAAGGGCTGGTTGAAGCATCAACATACTCGCCTGTTGGCTGTTGAGTCCTTTTAGCCAATTTTAGTGTCTTACAATTTTCCGCATTGTCTCCGTTTTTGTGCTTATCCATTTCCTCCTGCTCCTCCTGGCTTTCCCCCTTTCCCCTTTCCATTTCCACATTTTCTTGGCCACTTTCACGCCACTGTCATTGCTAAGCTTAAGTTGTAGCAGTTGGGCTTGTGTTGGCCTTGTTGCTGTTGGGTTAAAAGCATCCTCGGCCCTTCAGCCAGAAAAACCATAGCCACATCCTCTGGCAGGACAATGCAAAGGGCGCCAGGATGCGAGAACCACATGTATTGGAGATGGCTACGTGATGGATGGGGAGCTTTTGGAAAACAAAAGGAATTCAGGTAGTTCTAGTATTTTCTAGTATTTTCTGGTATTCTAGTATTGTCTAGTATATTTGGTATTTTTAAAGAATATTCCTAAGAATATTATATTTTCTATTATCCTACTTATTATTTCAGAATCACGCCTTCATCAACGCAAAACCCAGTTGCACTCACAACTCTGGGCCGAGGTCACGCCTCCTTTTAGAGGCGTTGAGCCCGATCTGACCTCTGACTCCCCATCTCCCTCTGGCCAGAATCATTCCCAGTCGTAATCCGCTGCGTTTAGTTTATTGCTAGCCATTTGTTAGAACAAAAACAAGAAGCAGTGAAAATGCTGGGAAACGAGGGGAAAATAGGGTTTATGATGCGCTCCGCTTAAAAGTTATTAACTAAATTGTGTACGCTTGAAATTGAATGCCGGCGGAGACGGAGGCGGAGGACTTTTCCTTTGTCCAGCCGCTCGCGGAAATTTAATCACCTCAAGTGCAGGGGAAAAGTCCTGGGAAAAGGCATTTCCACCGGTGTGCAAATGGTCAGCGCAAAAGTGCAACTGCAAAGGCAAATGATAATCCAGCAAAGGTTGCAACACAATATTTTAGTGTCACAACAAAGGAGTCCCTAATGAGAAAGGCAAAGATTTAGGGAGAGAAAGAGGATACCAGATTATACTTAAGATCTATTAAAAGTATTTTCAAAGTGGCGGAGGAAAAGAATGTTGGGTGCTTATTTTACTTTGATGCTGATTTAAATAAAGAAAATCTTAAATAAATGAAAATAATGTTGAAAATTTCTAGTTGTTTTAATAACTATTAAAAATACTTCAGGAAAATAAGGCATTTTGGGGCATTTAAGTTTGGTTTACACATTTTAGAAAATTTTAAAAATATACATTAAATACCTTTTCTTAAATTGTAAAATTGTATTTCTTTAAAAATCGATTAGTTTTTGATTTTTTGAAAATAAAACCAAATTGTTAAGTGTTAAATACAAAATAATAATTCTATTTTCCCCCATCTAGAAGTAGGTTTTTCCAAATTCCACTGGAACCTAAATAAGTATTCCTAGTCGAGTGCTCCCTATCGCCTAATCGATCCTCTGATGGCAGTGTCAAGTGGCATTCCTTCGCCACTTGGGGCATCCCGGCATCCTTTTGCAGCGCCTAGTTTTTGGGGCAGCGACAAACAAGACACACGATGGCCTGGCCCCTTCTGCAATTACGGTCTCTGGCACTGGACCCCCTTACCCCCCCCTTACCACCCATTGCCCGCAAAACTCAGAGATCCCCCCTCGAGGGGTGGCCCATAACTTTTGTCAAGCATCGCGGCCATGTTGCAGCATGCCGCACAGCGAGGGTTGCACTCAGAAATGTTGCTGATGGTCAGCTGGGGAATGCACAAAGCGAGCAAGAAGCAGCAGCGATACTTGTCGCCGAGGGGAGGGGGAAAATCTACACAGGGAAAATCTCTACACAGGGAAAATTCCCAAATCCAATCAAGCGAACCGAATTGTAGCATGATTTTAGGAGGGCCAAATAAATCCATTTTAATTCATATCTTCATCTATGTAGATATATCATAATATTTGTCTGGCGAATCTTAAGAGATATAGCCTAAAAGTATATATGAAAATAGGAAACAGTAAATGGTAATTATTATTATGGTGACTTTGGCATATTAACAAAATAATTAAATAATAAATATATAAATCGTATTTATTGAAAATTTCACCGAAGTATACCCCATTTTTATTGCAGTGCACTTTCGACTGGCCGACTTGCTGACTTGACCAAGTTTTTTCTGGCTTCTGCTGGCCGCCTTTTTTTTAGCAGTCCCTGTCTGTTTTGGCGGATATGCGCTCTTAGCGAAAATTGCATTTGGCCAAATGAGTGGAGCGACCAAAGAAGAAGAAGAAGAAGCAGGGGGGGGGGGGGGAATAGAAGCCCCAAGGAGTCAGGAACCGAAAAAAACCAAAGTCCAAGACGACTCATAATATTTCATCTTTCATGCTCATTTGCACTTATGCGGGGAGCCTCGGTGGGAAATGGTGGGCCGGGAAATGAGTTTAGGGGATGGGGGTGGCTGGAGAATGGAGAACAATGGTAAGGCCACACGGCGTGTAATCAAAAGAAAATGTTGCCGCTAGCCGATGTTCTTTGGTCACACTAAAAAGAATTTTTATTATTTAAAATTCAGTTGGTCTTGAGGTCTTCAGATATAAGGCTTAAGTTGAGATTGCGAATGAAGTGAATGAATTGATAAAAATTCATATATTTATTTATTTAAACAATATATTACATAAACATATATTCTGGAATTCAAGTGGTATTACCTGAAATAAAATATTATTATATTATGTTATTATTATATTAATGTAAATTAACAAAAATACTTCTTATTTTCTTAGCTGAAATAGTTATTGTTATAATATTTTAATTTAACTTTAAGAAATAATCGAAAATATAGAAATCTGATCTTAAAGTATTATGATTATTGTATAAAATGTTATTAAATTATGTTTTTATTATATTAATGTAAATTAACCAAAATACTTCTTATTTTAATAGCTGAAGGAAAAATTATACACTTTAAATTAGGTTGTTATAATAATAATATTTTAATTTAGCTTTAAGAAATCATACAAAATATAGAAATCTGATCTTAAAGTATTATGATAATTGTATAAACTATTAACTAACGAATACTTAAGGATAAGCTCACATCAGATGTTTTTTTTTCGAGCTGTGTCTTTGGCTGCTTCTTCCTGTCTTCCCGCCCCCTTTGCGCCCGCCTCTGCCTGGTATTTCGCAGGTTTTTCCCATTGACGATGTCTTCAGGAATCGGGGAGTTGGACGCTACGTTACGTTGCAGGTTGGACTTCGGTCTTCGGACGTTGGACTTCGGACGTTTACCGTTGGATGAGGACGGCACCTGCTGCGAGTTATTTACAGCTACTGGAGGGCATTCCTTTCGCTACTCTCCCCTCTCCCCGCTTCGCCCTCTGAGTTTTCCACTTCTTTTTTGTATTTTTATTCCCTACAGGAGCAGGAGCAGCTCGTCCTTGTACAGCTATTACACATTGCCGGAAGCATTTGAATGTGTTTATGTGTAAGCGTCTATCGCTCAAGTTGCTCTGCTCTGCCGCCCTGCCGCCCTGCTGCCCTCTCTTTCTCTTCGCCCTCCGGCCGTCTCTTTCGCTCGCCTCCTCGCCCTCTGGCCCTCTCTTTCTATTATCCCTTCGCCGGCTCGCCTTTCCATAACAGCAACTAAAATGTTTCCGTTATTAAGCTAAAGAAACACTTAACTTTGCGCCAGGATCAGCAAGGACGTCAGGTGCAATGAATAGAGAGGGCAGGATAAAAGAAGAAAGAGAGGTCTATAGAGAGGAGAAAGAGAGAGAGAGAGAGAGAAAGAGCTGGATAAAAAAGAGAGGGCCATAGAGTTGAGGACCACGCGAGTACACGAAACTTTTGAGGTGTTTAAAACGTTAATTTGCTTTAGATTTTACAGGATTTCCATTCCTGTGAGTGTGAGTGAGTGTGTGTGTGTGTGTAAGTGATTTTCGCATTAACGCTTGCCACTTTGGCGGTTCGAGTCAACGGAGCACAAAAAACAGCTCCTTTTCCCCTTTTTCCTCCTCATTTTTTCACCTTTGTTTGCTTGCCCAGAAATGAAGCACAATAAAAACAATTAAAATAACTGGCGAAGCCCTAAACAAAAAACACACAGCACTTTAAGGATTACAGACAGAAATAATTAACTAACACTTACATTTATTTTTTGCAGACCTATAAAGCTTAAGAGAAAAACAGAAATAATTATGGAATCTGTGTTTTTAAAGTTTTAAACTGAAACGCTTAAATTCTATTTTTACAAAAACTCAGATTCAGATTTTCCACCCAAAACTGAAAGTATTTTGCCCGAAACACTAGAAATAAGGATGCAAATATGGAATGTCATACCTTTCTGAAATCGTAATTAAATCCCCAATCGATTGGCATTTAAATATGGAGATTTTAATTTTTTGACATATTTTGCAAAAAATCATGATGTAACCCCTTATAAAAAAATTGAAAATTGGTCAAAATTTTATTTTTCCAAGATCACTCGGAAAGTGTCATGAATTTATTTATTATTTTGTTATCTGTTCAAAACAGTTTGTATTTTTGGTGTAAGTCAATTTTTGGCAAAGTTACAGCAAAAAAACAAAAATAAAAAATTCACATTTTTCCCAAAAAACTAAATCCCATTTTCCACAAAAAAATAATTTGTTTTTTGGCCGAAACAATGGAAATATTTTTCCAAATATAGATTGTCATACCTTTCTGAACTCGTAATTAAATTCCCAATCGATTGGCATTTAAACTTGGCAATTTTATTTTTTTGCCATTTTTCGCAAAAAATCATGATGTAACCCCTTATAAAAAAATTGAAAATTGACAAAAAATTTTATTTTTCCAAGATCACTTGGAAAGTGTCAGAAATTTATTTATTATTTTGTTATCTGTCTAAAACAGTGCGTATTTTTAACGTAGGATAATTTTTGGACAAGTTACAGCAAAAAACAAAAAGGAAAAATTCATATTTTTGCCAAAAAACCCAAATCCCATTTGTACACGCAAAAATAATTAGTTTTTTGGCCGAAACAAAGGAAATATTGATGCAAATATGGAATGTCATACCTTTCTGAACTCGTTATTAAATTTGCAATCGATTGGCATTTAAACATGGACATTTTATTTTTTTTACATTTTTCGCAAAAAATCATGATGTACCCCCTTTTAAAAAAAATGAAAATTGGCAAAAATTTTATTTTTCCAAAATCACACGGAAAATGTTATGGATTTAATTATTATTTTGTTACCTGTTCAAAACAGTTATTATTTTTCGGGTAGGACCATTTTTGGCAAAGTTACAGCAAAAAAACAAAAAATTATGATGTAACCCCTTATAAAAAATGTCAAAAATGGCGAAAAAATAATTTTCTCGGAAAGTGCCATGAATTTAATTAATAGATTGTTAGCTGTTCAAAACAGCACCCCTTTTTCATTTATTGTAATTTTTGGCCAAGTTACAGCAAAAAACAGTCAGAAAAAGTATATATTTTGTCAAATACAACGGACATAATGATCCGAATATGGAATCTAGATAGATAACAGTGTTTTATTCACACATTCCAATGGCCCTCGCTTTCACACCCCCACAATCTCGCTCGCTTTTCCTAGAAATCAACTTTCATAATTAAATGGCAAGTCCGAACTTCCCATGCGCCCTCTCTCTCCCACCCCGTCTGCCCCTCTCGCTCGCTCCCTGGCCTCACCTCACACACACGTGCATGCATAAAACAATTTAACACTTAACGTGGCCAGGAGCTGGAAATAAAAAGCGCATAACTCATGCGAAGAAGTCGACGGCGGCAGAGCGCCGGCAGAGGCGACGACGGCGCCATAAATTTCAAAAACAGCTACAAAACAGGAAGCAGCAGGCGGAGCAACAACAACAATGGCCAAAACAACAACAGTGGCAAGGAGCAATGGGAAAAAGCAAGAACAACTCGAGTGGAATGTTCAACGGGATAGCTGCACTCAGAAATATAGAAAACTTTAAGAATTAACTCCTAAAAGTAATGGCCAAATTTTTCTAAATATTTTTAAAATTTTTTAGGTTTTCATAAACTAGGAAATTAATTATTGAATATTAATATTGTTCAAAATATTTTAAGTAAACTCCTCTAACATTTCCTTATTTTTTCTAGATTACAAAACACTTTTAAAATTGGTTATTTATTTTGAAAAATATTTTTATTAATATATTTTAATAATTTAAAATCCCCTTTCTTTTTTTCAAGTGTGGCGTTAGAGGAGGTGAAAAGGAGGGGGCGGGGCTCGGCCGCAATGGACTGCAAAAATATTAACTACCTTTTAGCAAAAAGCGGGCCAAGCTGACGTCAAGTTTTGTAGAAAATTATGTTTTACAATGCGAAAATTGAATTTCAGTTTATTGTTTTCTACTGCTTGTTCTTGTTGGCCATTTGTTTTTTTTTTGCAATTTTTGCTTTACGATTAACTGTTAAATGCAGCCGACTTTTCGCCGTTTTGTGGCTGCAAGTCAACGACTTTTCCATGTGTGCCTGCTTTTCTTCTTGTATTTTTTATGCAATTTTCTAGAACATGGAGCAAACCGGCTGGCTATTAAATTGAACGGAAATATTTACTACTGGGTTGGTGGTTAAAATACAAAAAATAATAGTCTCCTTTAAGGATTATGGGATTTTGATAGGGGATTCAAGTTTTTAAGGCGACCTAAGAATAGATATTTTTTTGAAAATAAATTTTAAATATTTTTTACAAAAAAATAAAGTTTACGTTACCTTTTATCACCTTAACCCTTAGCTTGCCAGTAAAAAAAGAGAGCATACATTTAGGCTGCGTTTATTTGACGGCCCACATAACACTAACAAAAAAAACTAGGAACTAATTCACGCACAGCGATCTCTCTCTCTCTCTCTCCCTCCGCTGCCGCTCTCTCGCTCTCTCCCGCCGCCGCCAGCTGTTGGTCCAGAGGCGCAGCACAAGGGGGTTCCTGACCACTCCCCCTTGGTCCGTTACCATGCGCCGCACCCCGCTCAGCCAATTCGTGGGACGCCTCTGCACGTAGGGCTGCTGGGGGGCCGTGCGGAAGTAGAAGCTCCCCTGCGCACGCCTCTGCGAATGGATCCCGAAGCGGGCCTTCCGGTTGCCATCGCAGTAGCCCCCAGCGAACTCCCGGTAGCTGCCGCACTCGTAGCCCACGAAGGGATACTCGGGGTCCATCGACTGGCGGAAGAAAATCGCAGCCGCCGAGTGACTGCAGGCGATGGGATCTGCGGAAAGATGGTATTCAGAAGGTATATTATATTATTCTGATCTTAACTTTGAAAATATATTAAAACTATGATATATGAAGATTTTTTTTATAGATTTAATCTTAGCTTTGGAAATAACTATGTTATATAAGGGATTTTTTAAGATATTCTGATCTTAACTTTAAAAAAAATCTACATTTGATTTACAATACTCCTAACTTTAAGAACAACTTCAATAATAACAGATTTAAACAAGAGAGAACGCTATAGTCGGGTTGGTGTCCCGACTATCTAATACCCGTCACTCGGCTAAAGGGAGTGCTCTGTAGTCGGGTTGGTGTCCCGACTAAAGGTTGTAACTCAGCTAAAGGGAGTGCGAGGGAGATGGAGATATATGTAAACTTTGATCAGGCTTAACTTTTTAACGAATGGTCCGATTTAAAAAATTTCTTCTGCATTTCGATAGGTATAACTAAACGCAACAAAATTGCGACTATGGGCGATTGTGGGCGTTAGAGGGGGCGTGGCGGTCGCCTGAAATAAACTTGCGCTGCGTAGGAAGCCCAAGAATATGTGTTGGTAATCCCAATATTCTAGCTATTGTAGTTTCCGAGATCTCAGCGTTCATCCGGACGGACAGACGGACAGACGGACATGGCTAGATCGACTCGGCTAGTGATCCTGATCAAGAATATATATCCTTTATAGGGTCGGAAAAGCTTCCTTCTAGCTGTTACATACTTTTGCACGAATACAATATACCCTTTTACTCTACGAGTAACGGGTATAAAAATCACTTAAGATTGGGGATGAGATCTACAGAAAGATAATATTTATAAGAGCTATCATTATATACCTATAATTCTGATCTTAACTTTGTAAATAACTGTGTTTTTTTTTTTAATATATATTATATCTTAGCCTTGAGAAAATCTATAATAATATGAGCTTTAAAAAAATCATCAAAGCTTCTTCTTGACAGATCGATAAATGCTATTATAAATGGATAATTGCGAATACAAATGATTCAATAATTTATAATTATATTTACTGGAGATATATGGGGGCCTTAAATTCCCTGGGCTCTACTTTTATTATTTAACATTACTCTTTCGCTTTACTCACTGGTATTTTGCATATCCCTCAGATTGGCGAACATCTTGCAGTTCGTCTGCGGCGCCCTGCCTCCGTTGGGATAGAAGTCGGCGTGTCCGCACTTCAGACTCGTGCCCAAAGATCCGCCGGAGGTGTGCAGCACCTGGACGAACTGGGCGTCGCCGGGATCCAGGCGGTACTTGGGGGCCACCTCGGCGGGCAGCGAGAAGAGGGGGCCGGCGGGGTCCAGCCCGATGATCTGCTCCACCCGGCCCTCCAGCACGGCGCCCGCGTAGCCGGCGGCATGGGCGCCCAAGCTGTAGCCCGCCAAGGTCACGTTGCTGCGGTTGAAGTGGGCGGGTCGCAGCTCCTCCAGCGCCATTATGATCCCGGCCACCGTGAGGCCCACATCGAAAATGGACATGGAGGCGGACTTGTAGTCGTTCTGCGAGAGATTTCCCCAGTCCACCACGCACACATTGTAGTTCGAGTCGAAGAGGGTCCAAGCTGGGTGAATATTATATTTTATTATAATTAAATATTACATTATTCATTTACTCACTCAGCAACAGTTCCTGCACCCAGTCTTTGCTGCCCTGATCATTCCATCCGTGCAGAAACAGAGCCAACTTCTTGTTGGGATCCAGCCGACGAAAGCCTCGAAGGTCGCCAAGTTGCAGATTGAAGTGCACTTCATTGCCAAAATCCTTGGCTGATCTAAAAAATAATATTTAAAAAATTATAATAATATTATTCTCTTCAATAAGTGCTACACAGAAAAAAAATTTGATATGGAATAGGATCAATTCTAACTTATTTCATATCAATAAACAGCCGATATGATTTATGTCAAATTTATGATTTAAACATATCAACATGATATTTTATCATATCATATGAAAACCAAGTATTAGTATTTTTTGAACAAATAATGTAAAATAAGGTAAACATAATCTTTATTCATATCAAAATGATATGAAAAACTTGATCTTTAAAAAATATAAAATTGTCCAGCACATATCAATCTGATCTTTTGTCAATTTTTTTTCTGTGTACCTATATATTTAAATCGTAGAATTTCTTAAAAATCACAATGACTAAGCGGCTTTTGTTTCCGTTGTAAAAATCAACCACTCACATGGTGCGACACTCGAAGACGATGCCATGATTCAGGTGGGCCCGCTCCAGGCTGTTCCGGAGCATCGTCTCCTGCAGATAGCGGAAGGCCTTCATCATGGGACTCCAGCGGTGGAGGGCCTCGGTCCTCGGCACATCGCCGAGCAGGCAGAGCAGGCAGCCAAGGAGCAGGCGGTGGGTCACGTGACCGGGCATGCGGTCAATGGGTCATCTACCACCGAAAACGGATAAGCACTGTGCAAAAAAAAAAACACCACAGGAAAAAAAAAGTCTAGAAGACTGGTCTCGAAGACCCCGCGAAGTCGGAAACAGGGGAAGAAATGGGGGAGTGATGTGAGAGATGCGAAGACTCGCTTTTCTGGACCGCTTGGCTTGCCCCGTGGCTGGCTACTGAAGAACCCGACTCGCTTGTAACTCCAGCAGACCCGTGAAGACGATGATCATCACACCGCCGATGATCGTGATGCAGAAGTACACTGAGGAGAATCGTGTGGAAATTTTAGAATTTTCGCCAGAAATAATTTATTAGATATTATACAAAATGTAAGGAAACTTGAAGGAAAGATGTAAAAGTTTCACAGTATTTAATTAGGTTCCTAACTATCCCTTAGAACTAATCAACTAAAATACGAGGTATCAAAAATAACAGAATATTTAATATATTTAAGATGCAACTAATTTTTTAACATATTTATACAATAAAAAATCATCCCAAATTTTAGGGATAAAGAAATATCACATAAAGCATTTGTACTGGATTTTTTAGACAGTATAGTATTATATTTCCCAGATTTTCTTGCAGTGCATGGGCTGCTGATGACCCTGCTCTCCGTTAGCTCTCAACATCTCCGGCGTTCTTGGCCGCGTGTTTGCACAAGTGAAAGTACAAAAAACGCTTGTAACGACTTTTTCACTTCGATTTCGATTTCTGTCGGCCGGGGAATTCGGTTTTTGGGTTTTCGGTATTTCGGTATTTGGTATTCGTTATTCGGTACTCGGCACTCCACTGATCTTGACATAGAAGCCATGGAAGCAAACGGTAGCCACGAATTTCTGACTTGTCACGGCTGCTGACTGTGTTTCGTAGCTTATGGCTTATAGTTCAGTTTGGCAGCTGAGTAAACCGCACCGAACGGAAATCGATAATAAAAGCGAAAGACAAGGCGGAGCATTCGGGCCTCATCACGGATCGAATAGGTTAGTTTTAGTGCAGCCATAAACTTCGGAGGGAGTCGATCTGGGGACACGCTTTCTCGATGCACTGAGAGAAAGGTTTGAGCCTTAACAACTCAGTTGTTTTCAAGGCCAGAGGTAAACTGCAAATAGAATGTACAAAAACGTAAAGTTTCTTATAAATTTGTTTTGTAAAATCTATAAATTATACAAATTACTATGCAGATACAATTATATATAATTACAATTATTTATAATTAATAATTTATTTATAAATTGAAAAATATATTATATTAAGTTCCTTTACAATTTTTAGAAGAGAGTAAATTTAAATTTTTTAGGATTTTTTGGGTTTTTGTTGCAGTTTTAAATGACAATACTTTATTTATAAACTTTAAAAAAATATTTTACCAGGTAAGTTCTTCCCTAAGCTATTTAAAATCCATTATTTTGGCTGAAATTAATGTGGGTTTTATATTTATAATCTTTTAAATACCATTTCATTTTTTAAAATATATATTTACCAATTTTTGCCAGTGCTTTTTGGGGCCGCCCAAATGGCGCAGAACTTACAAACTTTGACCCAAAACGCTGCTTCTTTTTATGTCGCGCTCATAAAATATGTTCGGCTTACAAGAGATAAACCATAAAATAATCCCCCGCCCCCCGTCGCCCCTCGCCGCCCATGTGCTTCCCGCATATTATTCTTTTTTTTGGCCGAGCTTTCTAACCAATATGTGTTAAACGAAAGCAAAGAGAGAAGAACGCTAATGATGCGCAAGTAAAGTGCCAAACGAATTTCGTTGTCTTCGCCCCATTGTTTTTCATATTTAGTTTATATTTATTTGGGAGAGCCGCAAAGCTTCGTCTTCGGATCGTCTTCTGTTGCTATTTCTACTTCTGTTTTTTAATTCCATTTCCCGTCTTTCTTCTGGCTTTGTTTTTTGCGATTTCTGCTTTTGCCAGTCGGTCGATCAATTTACATATCCATCTGTAGCTTCTTTCCACTTCTGTTTATCTGGCCTCAATGTCAACTTTATGTTCGACACTATCAATCCGCTGGTAAAAAGAAGATTCGAAGACTTGCGGATTGGAATGTATCTCAGAGTTTGTTGTTTGAATTGGTTGGGATGATGAATGCTTGGACTGGAAGCTCGACAAAGATCGATGGTAAAATGTATGGGAGAAGAAAAGAACAATGGTTAATTATGTTGAAGAGATTTCTTTGATAAGAAAGATAATTTTTCGAGGGCCATAAATATATAATAAATATTTACAAGATTTTTATTATATAATAAGTATTTAAATGGTATAATAAATAGGAATAACATTTAATTACATTTTTTATTATATGTTGAAGAGATTTCTTTGATAAGAAATATCATTTTTCGAGGGCCATAAATGTTTAAAACATTTTTACAAGATTTTTATTATTTAATAAGTATTTAAATGGTATAATAAATAGGAATAACATTTTAATAAAGTTTTTGATAGATTTAAATATATTTTAGAATTCAGAAAAAACATGTTTAAATTTCCCCAAATTTCCTGTCTGAAAAAAATTAATTCCATGGAAAATCCACATTTTGGTTGATTATATTCAGACCCTTGAATTTAATTTGATTCCTGGCAAAGTGGGACAATCGCTTATTCCGATTTAATATTCATGAATGATCAAAACTTTTTCCGCCGCCCCCTTGCCGAGTTTTCCCAGCCATTTTCTTCGAATTTCCTTTCATGCACTCCGGAGTTTGGCTCTCCCCTTTGTGTTGGCCATTTTCTTCATGTGTCTCTATCATTAAGGCAGAGTGCGGCTTAATTGTTGCCGCAGACAATGGCTGGATTGTTCGGAGGGGGGAGGAGGGGCTGGGCGGCCCCAGCCCCCCAATAGCCCCCCTTGGTCCACAGTTGCGTTGCCTATTAAGCAGCATCATAATAATAATGTGTAGCAACAAGAGCAACAACAACAGCTGTTGGCAATAACTTTTGCATACATATGTGTGAGTGTGCGAGTGTGTGAGTGTTTGGGGACGCATTCAAAGCAATTTCCACAATTTTCGTATTGTTTACTTAATTAATTCTGCACAAAGATTTTCATTTGCAACTGTATTTGTGTGTGCGGCCCTCGCAGATGTTTTGTGGTTATTACAGCAAACCAACAACACTCGTTCAACACACACTCACACTCACACCCAAACACACACTCACATCCAATACCCATTCGGGCAGACAAAACGCGTAATGAGTTTATAACATTTAATGAATCCACAGCCGCACAATGCGGCGTATGCGTAATGCGACCAACTCACAGCGAGGCGACAGCTTAAAGGCTCCTTAAAGTATGCAACAAGTCGCCGACGAGTGGGGATAATTAAGGGGTATTTGCCGGGATTTTAATTAGATTACAAAATGTCAGGCGCAGCAGACTGGGTGGAAAGTTACCAATTAATATTTAAGAATTTAATACGTTGTATTTTTTTTAACATTTACGTTTTTACAAAAATAAAAATATCAAAATTAAATTATTAAAAATATATCCGTTTGGAAAGGAGTATCAGTTTGTAAGGCGACTAGAAAAATTTTAAAAAATTTATCTCAATACAATTTATAGTTCGAAATTAATTTGTATCGGTATTTCATATAAAGAACCCCAGAAATTTAAATTCAAATACTTTGAAAGTCTCCGAGCGATCTTAAAGCCCGTCTTTATAACAACAAAGAGTTCGCTGTTCCACTTTCGTAGTGCCACGCCCCCTTTTCCGCATTTTCTGGCTTAAAATAAAGCAAGTCGGTGGAAAAGGAGTTTGACTCCTATTTTCCTATTTTCCCGGCTTCAATTTTCAGTCCTTTTGGGGCGGGGGGCGTGGCAGCAGCATTGACTTTCGATTTGTTGTTGTTATCTTCCAGCGAAGGGAAACTATTTTACCGCTCAATTGATTTTGCAATTTATTTGCGCGCATTATGCGAAGGAGGTTGGAATGGGGATGGTGCCCTGGTCTATATAGACTCCGACTGGATGGATGTTGATACTCACACGTGTCCCGGGCCTTGAAAACGAATCGGGGGGAGGAGGAAAACGAGAAGGATACTGGTGGCATTTTCAATTCTATTTACTCCCAATAATCATCATCAATGTCAGTTTCGCCAGCACTAAAATGAAAATAAAAACAAGCCAGGCAAACAATTTTTGTTTTCCTCTCAAGTACTCGATACTCGATACTTGACTAGCTGGCAGCGGCAAAGGCAACAACAAGAACGTCAACAGGATCATTGGCAGAAGCCGAGACAGCAACAACAATGAAGCCCCGAAAGAAAGAGACGGCAGGCGGCGGGGAGAAAGAGAGGGGGCGATACGAAACGCATCGGGAGTTGATGTTTATATCGATTGCTGGCAATTTCGTGAATTACAACAGACAAACACTACGGCCGAGCGAAAGAGAGGGGTACATATGGCGAGAGAGAGACGGGGCGAGTCGGGGAGAAAGAGAGGGAATGAGGGGGAGGGGGGATTGGGACACACTTGAGACACGTCGTCAGCGACGTGAGCATGTTGCTGTAGTTCTTTCTCCCCCGCTCCTCTCGTTTTTTTTACAGTTGTCGTTATAAACACAACAAGAAAAAAGGAGTATATTTCAGTTTCTTAAGCTTGGAAAATAATGAATTAACAATCATAGCAGTCTAAACATTTAATGGTGGTATATAACCTCAACCTTTGGCCTAAAAACCTAGTTCCTGATTTACCACCCAAACAATAGTATTTTGGACTAAACAAAGGAAATTTTGGTCCAAATTTGAAGTGTCATACCTTCCTGAGCTCGTAATCAAATTCCCAATCGATTGGCATTTAAACATGGTCATTTTATTTTTTGGCCATTTTTCGCAAAAAATCATGAATCATAATCATAAAAAAAATTGAAAATTGGCCAAAATTTTTTTTTTTCAACCTCACACGGAAAGTGTCATGGATTTATTCATTATTTTGTTATCTGTTCAAAACAGTATGTATTTTTAGTGTAGGACCATTTTTGGCAAAGTTACAGCAAAAAAACAAAAAGAGAAAATACATATTTTTGCCAAAAACCAAAATCCCATTTTTTCACAAAAAATAATTCGTTTTTTGGCCGAAACAATGGAAATATTGATCCAAATATGGATTGCCATACCTTTCTGAACTCGTTATTAAATTTCCTATCGATTGGCATTTAAACCTGGACACTTTATTTTTTTTCAATTTTTCGCAAAAAATTGTGATGTAACCCCTTATAAAAAATGTGAAATATTGAGAAAATATTATTTTTTCTAAATCAACCAAAAAGTGTCAAGGACTTTATAATTAGATAATTAGCTGTTCAAAACCGTATTACTTTTTGATTTAGGACCATTTTGGCCAAGTTATAGCCAAAAAAACACAAAGAAAATTATAATTTTTATTAGTTAATTAATTTTTTCAAATATTTTTTGTTAAATATTTTAAAAATTAGTTTAATCCATCTGCACTAAAAACACACACATTCTAATTTTTTCCCCAGTGTAATTGTTGTTGTCGCTGTGTTGCCATGTCGCTGGCGTTTGTTGAATTGCTGGAGTGGCGGCGGCTTGGAGGACAAGTAGTGTCGGGGTCACCAATTCAGCAGTCACCAGTCGCAGCAGTTCTGCGTCCCACCTTCCCCTTTTTACCGTTAGCGCCAACGACACTGTCACACACACACACACATGAAAGACAACGTAGCGGTACGGTAATCACAATACGTTAAAGTTCAGGCGACAAAACTAGTCTGTTTATAGGGCAAATATCTTTAGAGTAAATAGTTTTTTAGTGTTTTAAGAACGATCAAACAAGTTTTTCTGAAATTAGTAAATTTTTTAGACCTTTTTAATTGACTTTTAAAGGTTTTTATATTTATTTTTTAATATTTTCCCTTCAATTTCGAATACCTTTCCACCATTTTATTCGCCTGTTGTCAAATTCCGCTGCTGTGTTGCGATTTTCCACGCCTGATGCCTTGATACTTGACTCTGCTCTAGTTCCTCCGCTGCCTTCCCCCTCCTTTATCGCCTTCCCCTCCTCTCATTTCATTCTGTTCTGTTCCGCCATGTTCACCCATTCACCTCACACACACACACACATGCAGACTGGCATGCACTCGGAGACAAAACTAAAACAACGAATTACGTTAAATCAGTTTTTGTACTCTAAAAGGGGGTATTACTCACTTTTGATTTATTTAAAAAAGGTTAAAATCACAAAAGAGTCAAAATAGGTGTATAAAAGTATGCAACAATATATTTATATATAAAATATTTATAGTATGGTGTAATTATCTTAAGGAAAGTCAGTAAAATTCTAATACAGACATTTACATAACCCTTTTTATATATTATCCCCACTTTATCTTATTTATACCACCTAAAATCCCCTCAAGTTTAATTGAATTGCCTAGGAATAATCGTACAACATGTATTTATTCAAAGGGTATACAATGGCTGGCCATTTTGTGAGCTGGCTGTTATTGCCACGACGGCTCCCTTCGCTGAATTGTCTGAATTGCCAGAGGTCCTTTATCCTGCCACCCCAACTCATTCCTATCCTCTCCTCTCCTTTTTTTTTCCTTTTTTACGCTGACGCAGGAGAGTGTTGCATACTTTTCGGCTGGCATTTGTTTTTATGCGCACGTTTCACGTTGCCCGTTATGTGCTTGATTGAAGTTTGTCTCAGCTTCTCCTTCATGCCCCCTCTATATATTTTTTATACATTTTTTTTAAAGCCAGCGAAAATATTGAAATACTTTTTTTTCACCCAAGCGGCCAAAAATTATGATCGCTTACATCATAAAGAGTATTTTGCACGTAGGAATGGGCGAATTCGAAAAGGGGATTTCGGGGATTGGTGGCAGCTTAGCGACAAATCCGCTTGTCGGGGCGCACAAATACAAATACAAATACGAATAACAACTACATGTACAAATGTACAAATAAAAATTAACAACAACGAGTAAGCAGCTCACGCGCTAAGCTCGCATAATTTGCACAAAATAACAAACAAACTCCGGCGCACAAGCACACACATAACATGCTTAAAAATAGATTACAATGGTATAAAGTTAACAATACCCCTAACCACCTACCCACCCTTACATAAGCCAAAAGGGGGGAGGGGGGTGGGTTTTGGCCAAATAAATTCACTCGCGGGTCGCAGTAGCAAAAGCGCTAAAAACGCAAACAAAAATTTGCAGCTTTCTATCGCATAAATAAAGTTTAAAATAAAGTGCGAATGAAGAAGAAGAAGAAGCAGAAAGGAGCCGGCGAACAACCGCAAAGTTCACACGCAAAGGCGTGAGCCACGCCCCCCACCCCCCCACACACACACACACATACACGCCAAACAAACGTCATTTAAAAGTTATTTGGACGCTAGTTGGTGTTTATGTAAAAGTAGCTCTCTCGACCTGCCCGAGGCCAAAAAATCCCGGGCAAAAAGGGGAGGGGTGGGAAAAATAGGGGAGGTGGTGGCTGAAAATTACAAGCTGAAAAAGAAAGGGGGGAGTGAGTATCAGCGGTTGGGAAAAACAAAAAACCCAAACCGAAGTGGAAGTAGAAGGCAACTTCTGCTTTGGGGTTTTGTTTAAACAAACTCACACCTACACAGCCACACACGCACACATATGCACAAAAAGCAGCCAACACCTATACACACACACATGCACAATCACTCATACAGCGGCACGCGAATGAGCACGCACATACAATGAACTAAACGCTACGTGCTGATTACTGCTAACGCAAGGATTTTCCTCACACAAGCACACCAACACACACGCACACAAGTGCAGTTAAAGGACAGCATCGGAGGCAACAAAGCAATTTGCAGACGAGTGCCAAGGAGAAAAAGGGGCAAAAGAAGGGGAAAACGCAAGGATCAGGCGATACCCTTTGATCAATCAAAGCATCAAAGATCTTCAACTTAAGTTCAAGACAAAGTTTATAAAATCTAAAAAAATATTGTTTAATATTTTACAAGATAGTAGTTTTAAGAGTATTTACAATATATATAATAGATCTTATAACTTTCTTAGAAAATGTATAAAATATTTGAAAACTTGTCAAGGCTAAAGAAAATTTTAATTCGATTTTTTAAAAAATATTTAAAATATTTCCTATGATTTTTTATTCCTAAAAAGGTAATAGAAATAGAATAGAATAGAATAGAAATAGAAATTTATAAAATATTTTTAAAGGAATTTGTAAAATGTTAGTATTATAATAGTATTTATTGTAATAGGTTGGTATAGTTTATTATATTCTATTTATTTTATATTTTTATTTTAATATGTTGTTATAATATTTTTTATATATTTTTTATTTAAAGAAATCCCTTAACCAAACATAAAGTCGACTTTGACCTATTCTTTCAAGCTCAACAATTTACAGGGTATGTGAAAAAGGCGTCGCCAGAAATTACTGCAGGTCCTTATTGTTAGTTTAGTAGTTGTTTGCCAAGCATTTCACACGCGACACACGCAAAACACCCAAACAAACGCAAACACACACACACATATATGTACAAAGCACACACACACTAATACAGGCGGACATTGTTGGACAGCTCTTAACAAAATATTTAGCATGTGAGTAAATTTTAATACCTGCCAAAGCAAAAGCAACCTTTGGTAAATTTTGGGAAATTTGAAAAATCAACAGAAAAACAGGCAAACAAACCGACCATAAAAAGGGGCAGCAAAAAAGGAGAGCATTTGTGTTTGTGTCCCAAAAATATTTATTCCTAATAAATGCATAGCAATATTTAAATATTAAATACAACAGTAAACAAATTCTATATACATAGTTTAGGTGACTTTTTCTGCTTAATTATCTGATTTAATGCGTTTATAATCACGTTTTAAGGGGTGATTGTGGAATTTTCCTTAGAAGATTTCGATTTTGGATTTCCCCCGCTTTGCCACCCATTTCATTCGAAAGTCACTCGAATGCAAACAAACAGATGTGCGAACGCATTAGGCAAACACGCCTGTGAATACCGATTTATGTAGCCAGGCTTCTGTGTTTCTGCCTCTGTGTTTCTATCAATACATAATGGCACTCGAAATCACTTAAATTAGCCTTCAGACTGCCGACTTCTCTGCTCCTCGTGTTGTCCCTAATAATAAGGCTTATAAATCAGGCAGACAAAAGCCCAGGCACACACATGCTTTCTGCTTTCTGTTCTGTTTGCCTTTTGATGTTTTGGCATTTAATTTGTCACATTTTGGCGCCTGGACGAGGAGGCCAGAAGATTGGATTGGCATGGACCCAACGAACCAACGGGTTGGGTGGCACATTAATTGGTAATTTGATACAATTTGCATTGCTTAGTTGCGGAATTATTTTAATTGGGTGTAATTTTACGGACGCATTGATGGCCCAAAGCCCAAAGCCACACCGCAGGCCAAAAGTCTAACGAGCCGTCTGATGTGTGGGCTTCTGTGTTCTATTTTCTGTATTATGTATCTATTTGAGTATTCCGGGGGGACAGTAAAGTGGTCATTTTGTCTCCACATCTGATAATTTCCCTAGTTCTGCAGTTACAAAGGCGCAGTTCGCAGTTCGCAGGTCTTAAAGGTGGCATCGGGTTTCCTTTTATCCGGAAAACTGTCATGGAAACTGCTTTCTTTTCGCCCCTTTTATGTGCGAATGTGCAAGGGGGAAATGTAAACTGTAAATGTAAATGTAAATGTTTGCCTAAAAGCGGTATATATGTATTTTTTTATATTTTTATTAAGGCTTTCAATAAAATAAGCTAAAATATTTTAATAAATAATTTAACAACTTATTTTACAAATAAAAGTCTCTAGTAAATAAATAAAATAACTAAATAATTATTTTCTTAAATAATTTAACTCAAGTATCAAAATTGTAAGAAATGTATTTTATTTATTTCATACATTTTTAGCATGTTAAAAACACCATATATAAATAAATAAAATATTTATTATTATAATTTTCAAATACATTATTTACAGTATTTTATTAAATCAGTTAATAAATTTATTTTCAGACAAATTGGTTCTAAAAATAAATTATATTTGAAGGTCTCTAGTAAATAGTTCAAATACCTAAATAATATTTTTCTACACTAATTTGGCTTGAGTATTAAAATTGTAAATAAATAAATTAAAATAAAATAACTAAATACAAATTTTCCTAACTCGTTTAGCTTGGGTATAAAAATTGTAAGTAAAGTAAATAAATCATAGACCTATTTTCTCAACTAATTTAGATTGAGTATTAAATTGTCAATGAAGTAAATAAATAAAATAACGAAATAATAATTTTCTGAACTAATTTAGCTAATTATATCAAATTTCTTTAATTTATTTTTTACATTTCTAGCATGATGAAAATGAAATAAATCAAGTATAACATTTTTCTACATATTTTTCAACAGCAATACAAATAAAGTGTTGCCTACTTTTAGGACCCCATGCATTTAGCTCCCTTTTTGGCCCATTTGCTGTCCCTTTCTCTTTCAGTTTTGGCCGTTGTTGCTGTTGTTGTTGCGTCGACAAGCGAGCAATTAGCTGCCATTTAGTGTCCCGAAGTCCCAAAGTCCTTGGCTGCCATTCAGCGACAATCGAGCAGCGACCCCCGAACCCCGACTCACCACTCAATTGACCAATTGACCCTTTCTTGTCACTCTGCAATTGACGCTTTGGGGCGACATTGGCATACCGAAACGCAAGTCGGAGGGCCAACAATGCAGGCCTGTTTCCCGCCGCCGCCCACAATTTTCCACCCACTTGCCAACGCTATTTGCCATTTGCCATTTGCCACCGGCACCCCGTCTTCCATTATATCGTCAAACGCCATTGACAGGCATTTAAAAAAGGACTCTGTGGATTCCTGAAATCCTGGGTTCCGTACTCTGTTTTTGGGCACTTGGAAAAAATGATATAATATCTGGAAATAATATAAAATTAATAAATATATATTTTAATATCAAATATAAAGTTAAAAATGTGATTTATAGGTTTAAAGGAATAAACACAAAATCTATATTGTCTGAATTGTATTTCCGGTCATAAAATATTTATTTGGAATAAGAATAATATCAAAATAATAATATTAAAATAATAACTTTATATAAAATATAAAAAACAAAATATTTTCTATATGTTTAAACAAATAAACAGAATTAAATTCTTCGTGTGCATCTGTATCTACGTATCTGCAAATGTATCTGCGTATCTTCGCATCTGTAACTGAATCTGCATTTGAATGGCAGACATTGGTGCGGCACTGATTGATTGATTGACTGCATGATTTATTGGCTATTTAGTTGCGGCAGCAACAAATTAGCTGCATAAACCAAATTCTAAATGCTGCGTAACCCCCTCTCATCGCTTGTGTGCGTGTGTGTGTGTGTTTGTGTGTCCATGTCCGTGTCCATGTGCTTGTGTGTGTGTCTTTAGGCACTTAACAAAGTTTTGCGTAGGCAAAGTTTACCCAAATGCGGGAAAAGGGAAGGGGAAATGGGAAGGGAAAAGGGGGCGGGCCACTCTAAACAAGCAATTGCAACTCATTAAGCGTTGACTCTGCCGCAACGTCAAAGTTTTCAGCAGGTAACCAACACGCCGAGGGCAGTTTCATAGGTTTCTAAATATTTTATATAAAAAATGCAATCATCTCTTATTTTTACAGTTTTTTTTTTAATTTTTAAGCGTTTTAATTGGAATTTAATTCATTTAATTTAATTTTTTAATATCCAGACTCTTAAATTAAATAAAATTGGCAACTTTTCTAGCACCCCTCTCCGAGGTCTAGACAACAAAAACTAACGTTTTGCCGAACCAAATCAACAACAGCAATAACAACAAGTTGGCTCTTCCCATTTTTTCTACCTGGATTTTTCCTCACTCGTTTTTCCCCGTTTGGCGAAAACAAAACAAACTTTACTGCTCTTCCCGAGGAGCCATCCCTCCTTTTCCCCTATTTTCCCCCGATTGTTGTGTAATTTGCACCTATCGATGCTTCGAAGTTTGCCGAATCGAAAACGCTAGAGAAACGAACTTTTTTAATGAAATGCCGAATGATATGGGGGCTCCATTCCTCTTCACCGATTGGATTGCCCAGCTGTCTGTCGTTGCACTGGGAAAAAATATGATATAAGAGTTATTTTTGTTTAATATAAGCTTTAAATTTAATTTCATAATTTATTTAATTTGTAGATTTTATAAAATAGTTTTAGAAAATTCTTTAAAATTTTATACACAATTTTATTTATTTTGTTATTTATTTCTTATTTTTTCTTAATATAAGCATTAAATTGAATTTAATATTTTATTTATATTTTAGATATTAAAAAATATTTTTAAAAAATCCTTTAAAATTATATGAACTAATTTTATGCTCTTTCTATAAATGTTAAGAATTAACGCTCTTCCGATTATACAAATTAAAAATTATTAAATATTTTTTTAAATGATTTTAAATATATTTAATTAATTTCCAATTCTTCAAGTGGGTTCCTTCATTCATTTTCCTCCTGCTGCTTCGATTGCTGCCACTGTTTTTCCTTTGCCAATAGACTTCACATTAAATTTCACTAATAAAGCAAACAATGCGTGGCATTCAGGGGCGTAGTCGCGGGGCAGGGGGGTTCGGGGCGCCTTAGGAGAACGGCAGATGAGAAATTGTTAGGAGGAGTCGCCCGATGAGTAAGGGGGGGTGGGTCTTCTTCTTCTGTCAGTGGCAGTCGCCTGAAATGGCGAGGCAAACGTGCAACACTCATACGTCATGTTGGACGAGACGGAGACGAGAGTGAGTGAAAGCGAGAGGGGGATAGCATAGATAGAGATGGAAAACGGAGGGGGCAACTCAACGGAGCAGCAACGAAACACGCACAATGTAATGGCATTTTTATGTTGCATCACGTACTGGTCATAAGTCATGTTTAGAGCACTGACTGCTGCTGCTCCCCTTCCCGCTTTTCCGCCCCCGCATTTTCCCCCACCCCAAACTCAAATGAACTGTAGCTAAATTGGCCCTGTCCTGGTGAAAATGTCCAACTGTCAGTCAGACGGCGGCGGGCAGCTTAAACGGATATTACAAGGTGTTGGCCAAACATTGACCGTACATGAGCTTAAAGCAAAATTAACTAACTAACAGAGCTGTGGAAAATCAGTGCGGGGCTGGGAAATTGGCCCTGTTCTCTGGTCTAAAATGCCGCCTAAGCGGCTTTGCTGACCAACAAAACAAAGCGCGACAGTTTGCGGTGGCTGAAACTGAAGGCATTGAGTTGGCGGCAAAGGGGTATCAAGTTGTATTTAAAAAGAGCTGATATTATATTACCTAGATGATGTATGGAAAGTACCCAGAAATAATCAGCAGCTGGAATAGCTGATTGATTTTTATTTAATTTACTTTTCAGATTCAAATTAATGTTGCATTTCTGTGATTCATGAAAAAGTGAATCACATATTGATAAAAAAGCATTTCATACTATATAATTAATAATATTTATAATTTAAAATGTATAGATATTGAATATTTGATTTTATTATTTTTTATTATTTTATATCATTTTTCCACTAAGTCTAAAAATAACATAAATTCGAATGCATAAAATATTTAAATCAGGCAAGTGCTATTTTAGTTTTTGGGTAATTTAAGATGACAAATAAAAGAATAATAATTATATAAAAAAGAAAAAATATACAAATAATAATTATTAGATTTGATTAAAGAATATAAAATATTCAATTTAATTATTTCCATTTTGATCTGTATTTTATTTATTTAAATCTGGTAAATAATACAATTTTCAACTGGTTGTTAATATTTTTTGTAGGAAATTTAAGACCGCAAACATGCATATATTAAATTATTGCAAACATTCAAAAGCTTAGATTCGTTTTAAATGTTGATCCTAAGCAGCTTAGAGCTTCTTAAATATTTCTGCCGCATTTCCGATGGGACAAACAAATTGCAGATGCTAAACTTTAAGTTGGTCCGAAAGATTCCAGTTTCAGTGGGATTTCCATAGTTTTCATGGCTCTTCATCAATTTGGCCAGGCTTTCGGCCCTTCTCCGCAAGATAACCATTAAAGACAGCCGACATTCGGGGCCATAACATAATGTTGCCCCTCGCAAAAGCACCCGATTTTCCGCCCACCGACAGCGTTTTGATTTATTTGCGCCCCGGCATTTAGATACAAAGGCAAAAACAATTTCCCCGGCTGCTTGATGAGCTGGGTGGCTACTCCCTTCTACTCCTTCGGAAGGAGGCTGTGGGGGCGTGGCCCGAGGATTCCGAATGCGGAATCGTAAACTACACGGCCCGCCGACAATTGGCAGTTGCGAGAGAGGCAGCGATAAATAATTTCAATGCTGCGGTGGCCTCGCTTTCATAATTCCCCGTTTTCGGGGCTTTGATCAAACGTCAGTGCGCCTAAGCCTATTGGGCCACGCCCACCCAGAAGGCGAACGCCCACCACTTGAACTTCGAACTCGAGGACGAAGAAGGGGTCGTGGCCTCCCCCTCCCTTGCCTCCTTTGCCACTTTGACTGCGAATACTTTTCTGGCCTTTATGATTTACGCAGACGGCGAATTCCTTGGGTTCCTTGCCCTGGTAAATTAATTGAAATGGGTAGCTTGGGCTGCGATTTTCATTTATCTTCTATTTTAATATTAAGTATAATAATATTAGAAAAGAAAATAATTTTCTTCATTTTTAATATCAATCTTTTATGATCTCAGTAGTTATTTACTCCATTCCCTAAATGAGTTTTTATATTTTAAATACTATTATTTTTAATGCTATTGCATAATTTTATTTAATTCAATTATTATTATTCCTTAAACTAAATTTTTAGAAATTCCCCATCAGTAAAATATTTTAGATATTTATACAATATTTAAGGAATAAATATCCAAGGAGTTACAATTTAATGTCTCAATTATTCAGATTATGCAAAAATGGAATTCGAATCTATTGGTCATATGGTTTCTTATCGATCCTGAGATGTGAGAGGGGGTGTTGTGGGTGAGCCATTAGCGATATTCCGAGCTTCTACCGGAACGATCAGATTCCTGAAGGTACGTAGTTTTCTTACGAAGATCCTTCCGCTCAATTGGTTCTTTTTGGGCGCCGCCAGGACGAAGAGGCAGCAGGCGAGCAGGATCACGAGGAAAAGCAGCTTCATTTTGTCTTAAACAGATCTCTTTTGTGGGACTAAAGTCGCAATGTTGCTGGTTTGCTAGACGAATTGGTTCTCTTGAACTATTTGGCTGGCAAAAGGGTTTTTATAGTCCGAAAATGAATGCGGTGGCACTTGAAATTCAATTTTACGAGTAATTAAGGGCCGAAATCGCTTCTAGCTAGGGTTTTTTTCAATAAATGTTGGTCTTGCGGAATGACTTGCAGTTCTTTAGGTTTTAGGCCGTTTAAACTTTCTGGATTTCTCGGCCAGTGACCTTTTGAGATGTTTCTGTAATGACATCACTTGGAAATTGAAACCAGAGTCTCATAAGTTGAATATTGCTTCACAGAAATAATTCTGATTTATTCAAAACATTTTATATTATTTTTGTTAGCCATATACATTTTTTTTTGTATTTTATAAGTTTTTAAAGGTTACTCAACAACGGATACTTTCTTTGTTTTCCGCAAAACATTCTATATAATTATTTTAAATTAAATAAATATTTTTTAAATTTAAATGAATCATTTTGTCGGTTATAAAACACAGAATTAAATTTCTTTTTAAAGGGTACTCAATTTAAAGTATCTCTTTTTGCCTTTCCTGTTATTTACTTATTTAATTCTGTGTTCTTTCGCTTTGAACAAAAAAGCCTTTGGTCAATTGGACAGCCTTCCCCCTCCGATTCCCCTCCCCCTGGGCATTTTCCATTTTCCGGGTAGGTGTGTTTCCCGGGCCTTTGTCTCGCGCCTTAAAAGTCTCGAACTTGAGCTGCGTTTCGTGGCTCGCTGATTAATGAATTTGATAAAAAGAGTTTTCCAAATGGCCAAAGAGATTCCCGCACATTTTCCTAATTAACATGAGCTGCTGCTAAAGCGAATATAAACAAATATATATACATATATGTATGCGGGGCTTTTCCGGGGACATTTTCATTATGGCTTCTGATGATTTGTGCGCTGCGATAAGCGCACCTTTTGCCATAACCAACCAAGTTATGAGCTTCACCCAGCTATTGATTCGAGATGAAGTTTTATTTTTTTAATTAATTAAGGGGTTAGTAGGGGGGGTTACTTTGAGCTGGGGAAAATGGCTGGCTCAGCCGGAAATAAAAGGGGGCGAAGGGCCAGGATGGAAACGACACTCAAAGATAGCTGGACAAATGCTGCTACAACTCCCAGGCAACTCCTTCTGATCAAGTGGGCCCCAAGGACTCGTAAACATGGCCAACACACCAAACGTGTCCTGGCCAACACACACACACACACACACATATAGAGTGAAACACACACCACCACCAGCAGACAGTTCGTGTACGTGAGGTGTCGCCCATTTTTGAGTCGAGCCAAAAACTTTTTCACGCAGCATAATTTTTTCTCGCCCCGCTCGGCGTTTTTCCGCTTTTCCCCCGCAGGCCGTGTGGCATGTGCGAAATGTAACACTTGTGTGTGGGAAAGCGGGAAAAGCTGGGAGAGGCTGGGAGAAGCGTCTGCTGGCCAAGGAACCGCAGGACAAAACGCTCTCGGAGGAAAAGGACACCAAAACACCGCCCCGATAAAGCTGACAGGGAATAATTCAGGCGACTCGCAAATGAATGCGGCCGAGGCGAGTGCATTCACACTCACACCCACACTCACACTCCTAGCACGAGCCACTTGCGAATGCATTCACAGATAGTCGTTCCCACACATAAGTTGCGAATCAGCGGGGGAAATTGAAGTGTGCTGCAATTTGCCTTGATATTTAAATCTATTTAATATTCATTTAAATTTAGGTAACATTTTTTCAACCAATTAAAGCGTGAATTTACCAAAATGTAGTGGAAAATAAATTTATTTAAATAATTGCAATTGGAAGCAATCATAGGAATTAGGTGATTAATTACTTTTAGTATTTAAAGCTATATTTAAATTTTATTTTTAAAATTTTGTAATCAAATTAACGGGAAATGTTGTGGAAAATAAATGAACCCAAATCAATGCAATTAGAGGAATTAAGTAATGTAATTTTATTAAAGACCTTAGTTTAAATGGTATGGATTTATGATAAATTTCTACCTATAAACAAATTGTAAAATAGTATACATTAGGAAATATTTACATTTAGTTTAATGTAAGTAAATATAAAATAATTGAATTTAAATATAATTATCAACCAAAAATAATTATTAATTTAATTATATCACTTTTGTGCAGCTTTTTAATTTATTTAAATATTACTATAAATGTTTTGAGAAAGAAGTTAGGTGAAAGTGCCTTGGAAAATACCTAATAAATGTTTAGTTTAATTCAAGAGCTTAAATATTACCAGCTAACTCCCACACCTGCTTAAATATTTATCAGCAAGATCCCCTAAGCCATAAATATCACTCCTTTTAATCACTAATTCAATAACTTTATTCATTCATTAACTTTAAACAGCCGAAAGAAAAAACAAAGGGGCGAAGCGCTCATAGAGACGTGCCAATTGCGATTGACGTGAATGGCCATTCGGAATGATTGCCCCATGGGTTTGTCGGCAATTTGCATATGCTCAGACACGCACTCACATTCGCATTCACATTCGCATTCACCATTCGCATTCGCATTCACCATTCACATTCCAATTGGAGAATGGAGTGCCGGTGGGGGAATCCTCATCCTCAGAATGAATCCCCATTGGACGATGGCCTTAGTCCTGCATTTGCACGTGTCTTGGACATAAAATTCGATGCCCCCCCCCCCTTCCGTTTTTCCACTTTTCCGCTTTTCCAGCTGATTCAGCAAACGAATCGAAACTCCGATTGGGGGCGAGTGTCATTTGCAGCAATTGCAGAATGTATCTTTCGGATGCGAATGTATCTTTTGTGCCCGTTTATGCCCCCAGTAATTGTTATGAACTTCATTCCGGATCGTTGGCATGTGCGTGCGTGTCTGGATTTCCAGGGGGGTTTCACGGGGGCTTTTTCGGGGCTCTTGGTGTCCAAAGGCAGATAGGCGGCCTTTCAACAAATTGCTTTGATAATTGTTAACATCTCATGCGCGGCAACTTAAGCTGTCGCCCCATTTTCGGGAGGGGGCTAGAAACCCCCTTTCGGGGCTGTGGTGGTGGCAATCTGGGCGTGGCACTTTACACGGCAACTGTTATTTTGTGGTTGACTAATTGCATGTGTGTGCAAAAGGAGTGCCAGCCCAAAATCATACTTCCTGCTAAGAAGGGGGTGGAAAAGGGGTTGAAAGGGAGTGAAAAGGGGGTGGAAGGGGCGCCACTGGTCACTGCAGAACATGGCAACATGAGCAGCAGGATCAGAGTCAGACCCCCAAACCAGGAGCCACTTGCTCAGTGCCGACACGAGATTTATGCTGCCAGTGATATGACCAAACAGCAGGCAGGATGTGCACTGCGAGAAACGGGGAGGGAAAAGGGTTAAAAACCTAGATTTTTTTTTATTTTTTATTTTATTTTATAATATTTTTTTTTTTTTTTTTTAATCGTTTACAAATTTTTATTGCCATAATTTTAGATATTGTATACACTCATCATTTAATATTATTTATTTTTTTCAAGCATTTTTTATTTTAATTTAATTTACAAGCATTTTAGAAAATAAATCAATAATATATATACTTCTAATTTAATATACTTTATGATGGTTACACAGAATTCTCTTCCTTTACAAATTTTCTAATTATTTCCAATTTGTTCACTTTGTAGAAATAAAGATATAACTATGTACAATGTACATACATACATACATATTTTTTTAATAAATGCCCAACTAAAATCCAAAGTATTTTGCCCTTATTTTTCTCTCAGTGATGGCCGCTTTTCAGGGGCTTTCCGAAAATCCAATGCGCTTTTCAGCAACCGAGAACTAAATCAACGGCATCCCAGTGCCAGCTCGAATTCGTTGGCAAGGGGGGGGCTACAAAGGGGGCTGCAAAAGGGACTAACAAAGGGGGCGGAAAGGGTAGCAAGGGGAGTGGCACTTCCTGGTTTGGCCGGTGAGCAGACAGTGCGTATGCGTGATGCTCGGGAAGGGAATGGGAATGGGAGGCCGGGGCTCTAAAATATACTTTGCCAGCGCCCGGGTTATGGTTTTTGCGGTTGCATTTTGCAATTTTGCAAATGATAAAGTGATCCAGGCGAAGGAAGGCAACATGGCAGTGAACCACCCCACTTTGGTGGGTGTCAGCGGCAATGGTTCAAGTGGTCACAGCATGACCACCGCCCAAAGATGAATGAGCCATTGGCCACAATGCAATGGAAACTGTTGCTACACGACGACGACTGCAGTTGAAGCCGTAGCTGCTTTTCCAGGGGCGTAGATTCAAGGGGGGTGGGCAAGGGGTCTTTTCTGCTCCGTTTCCGTTAGGGGAGTGGGTGGGGGTGGTGGTGGTGGTGGCTCAGGGTGGTGCAGGCACAAACACCGCACATAAAACAATCAGCCGGCGACCACAGGCTGACACGAAATGCCGGAAGGAGCAGCAAAATGAAGTCACAGCACCAGGAACCAGGAACAGAGTCCAGAGTCCAGAGAACCAGGAAAGGAGCAGCAGGATAATGGAAAGAAGGAGGGAAAGGAGGATTCCTCCCATGGACAGGGACAAAGCGGCGGACACAATTCATACATGAGTGCATTCATTTGCCGGCCTTCTAATCAGTTTATTTGCCATCGGCGAGGGGAAAGGGGAGGGGTAAAGTAATTGGAAGTTGTTGCACTCAATTACAGTTAATGTGCGACAGCGAGAGCTCACTGTACTCACTTGTCAGTCGATCGCAGCGAAAAAGGACTGAAACAAGCATATTTAATTGACTGAATTAATTGGCATTAATTGAATTTGTAAAATTTGTTAAAAATGCAGTAATTGGTATTTAAAGATTTAAATTAAATAATTAATTTAATTTAAATATAGTTACATTTAAAAAATTTAATTTATTTTAAATAAAAATAAATAATAACAAAAATAACAAATAAAATAAAATTTTCGCAAATTTTCACAATTTTTATAATTTTTTGATTTTATGCGAAAATAGGCCAAAAAATAAAATGTCCAGGTTTAAATGCCAATCGATTGGAAATTTAATAACGAGCTCAGAAAGGTATGACAATCCATATTTGGATAAATATTTCCATTCTTTCGGCCAAACAACGAATTATTTTTTTGTTAAAATATGGGATTTAGGTTTTTGGCAAAAATATAATTTTTTTCTTTTTGTTTTTTTGCTGTAACTTGGCCAAAAATGGTCTTACACCAAAAATACATACTGTTTTGAACAGATAACAAAATAATAAATAAATCCATGACACTTTCCAAGTGATCTTGGAAAAATAAAATTTTTTCCAATTTTAAATTTTTTTATAAGGGGTTACATCATGTTTTTTTTCGAAAAATGGCCAAAAAATAAAATGTCCAGGTTTAAATGCCAATCGATTGGAAATTTAATAACGAGTTCAGAAAGGTATGACAATCCATATTTGGATCAATATTTCCATTGCTTCGGCCAAAAAACGAATTATTTTTTTGTGGAAAATCGGGATTTGGGTTTTTGGCAAAAATATGAATTTCTCTCTTTTGTTTTTTTGCTCTAACTTGGCCAAAAATAGTCTTACACCAAAAATACATACTGTTTTGGACAGATAACAAAATAATAAATAAATTAATGACACTTTCCGGGTGATCTTGAAAAAATAAAATTTTGTCCAATTTTCAATTTTTTTATAAGGGGTGACATCATGATTTTTTGCGAAAAATGACCAAAAAATAAAATCTCCAGGTTTAAATGCCATTCGATTGGAAATTTAATAACGAGTTCAGAAAGGTATGACAATCCAAATTTGGATCAATACTTCCATTGTTTCAGCCAAAAAACTAATTATTTTTGCGTAAAAAAATCGGGCTCTGGGTTTTTGGTAAAAATAGGAATTTTTTCTTTTGGGTTTTTTGCTGTAACTTGGTCAAAAATGGTCCTACCCCAAAAATGAATACTGTTTTGAACAGATAACAAAATAATAAATAAATCCATGACACTTTTCGTGTGATGTTGATAAAATAAAATTTTCGCCTATTTTCGAATTTTTTATAAGGGGTTACATCACAATTTTTTACGAAAAATGGGAAAAAAAAAATGTCCAGGTTTAACTGCCAATCGATTGGAAATTTAATAACGAGTTCAGAAAGGTATGACAATCCAAATTTGGATCAATACTTCTATTGTTTTAGCCAATAAACAAATTATTTTTGCGTAAAAAATTCGGTATCTGGGTTTTTGGTAAAAACAGGAATTTTTCCGTTTTGTTTTTTTGCTGTAACTTGGCCAAAAATGGTCCTACCCCAAAAATACATACTGTTTTGAACAGATAACAAACTAATAAATAAATCCATGACACTTTCCGTGTGATGTTGATAAAATAAAATTTTCGCCAATTTTCGCATATTTTATAAGGGGTTACATCACAATTTTTTGCGAAAAATGTCAAAAAAATAAAATGTCCAGGTTTAAATGCCAATCGATTGGAAATTTAATAACGAGTTCAGAAAGGTATGACAATCCATATTTGGATCAATATTTCCATTGCTTCGGCCAAAAAACGAATTATTTTTTTGTGGAAAATCGGGATTTGGGTTTTTGGCAAAAATATGAATTTCTCTCTTTTGTTTTTTTGCTCTAACTTGGCCAAAAATAGTCTTACACCAAAAATACATACTGTTTTGGACAGATAATAAAATACTAAATAAATCCATGACATTTTCCGAGTGATCTTGGAAAAATAAAATTTTTTCCAATTTTCAATTTTTTTTATAAGGGGTTACATCATGATTTTTTGCGAAAAATGGCAAAAAAATAAAATGTCCAGGTTTAAATGCCAATCGATTGGAAATTTAATAACGAGCTCAGAAAGGTATGACAATCCATATTTGGATAAATATTTCCATTACTGCGGCCAAAAAACGATTTTTTTTGTGAAAAATTGGGGTTTGGGGTTTTTGGCAAAAACATGATTTTTTTCTTTTTGTTTTTTTGCTGTAACTTTGCCAAAAATGGTCCTACCCCAAAAATACATACTGTTTTGGACAGATAACAAAATAATAAATAAATTAATGACACTTTCCGGGTGATCTTGAAAAAATAAAATTTTGTCCAATTTTCAATTTTTTTATAAGGGGTGACATCATGATTTTTTGCGAAAAATTGTCAAAAAATAAAATGTCCAGGTTTAAATGCCAATCGATTGGAAATTTAATAACGAGTTCAGAAAGGTATGACAATCCAAATTTGGATAAATATTTCCATTGTTTCGGCCAAAAAACTTATTTTTTTTGTGGAAAAATGGGATTTGGGTTTTTAACCAAAACTTGGCCAAAAATGGTCTTACACCCAAAATACATACTGTTTTGAACAGATAACAATATAAAAAATAAATCCATGACACTTTCCGTGTGATATTGGAAATTTTCAAGAAAAATCTCAAATACTCCATATAGATAAACCCACCTTGTGTAGATCTTCAGGTTATTATCCCCCACAAACCAAAGGGAAAATGAGAAAAGCACAATACTTTGGTGTGGATGTTACATTAATTTGCATTTCGCGATTACACAGGTTGAGTCAGATACATAAAATCAAAAAAACAGTGGGGAATTTAGGGGAGTAAACATGCGAGTCCTTCCATTTCCATTTCCGGGGACCATGGACGCGGATCTTACAACTTGCTCTTGATGTTGCGCAGGATGGGGAACTTGTCGTGGCCGGTGCAGCCGCCGCGGAAGTCGTCGAAGCTCAGATCGACGACGGCGATGCCGCCGAGGCCCTCGCGCTTCACGTACTCGGCCTTGATGGCCGCCGTGTCGGGATCCTCGTAGCCCACCCACACCCCGTTCTCGCCGCTGTCGTCGGCGGAGCGGTAGGCGTAGCTGCCGAAGCGCTTGGTCGGATCGCCCACCTTGCGCAGCGGACCGTCGGCGCCCTTCAGATGCTGGTTGGCGGGATTGGGCAGCTTGGCGCACACCTCCGGCCAGCTGAGGAGTCCGGGGGTCTGGGTCTGGGTTCCGGCCGGAGCCACTCCATCGGCCTCCGCCACCGGCGGCAGACCGGTGAGGCCCGAGTCCTTGGTCAGCTTCCAGGCGCGTCCGTAGGTGGCGATGCCCACGTTGATCTTGGCCGCCGGCGCTCGGTTGCCCGTCCAGTACTTCACCTGGTAGTTGATATTGAACTCCGGGTTGCGCTCGTTCAGCTCGTAAATGGGCGCCGGGAAGTCGGCCACCTCGTTGTTGCGCTCGGGCGTCTGGAAGTCGTAGGTGTGCAGGTTCACGTAGTCCAGGTTGTTGATGATGGCGGGCACATCGAAGAATACTGCGGGTGGGAAAACAATCGATATTACTAAAATCAGCTCTTAAATATATTAAAAATAAATGGACGTTTTTTTTTGCTTTTTGAAAATATTTGTAAAAATTTGTATACCAACGACAACAATTTGGTAAAGATAAAGCTGCTTCTAAAATTAAAATATTTATATTACAATTTTTTTGTCTTAAATTTAATACGTATAATTAAATTTCTTTTACTAATATCAACACTTAATATCTTGTTCTACAAGACATTTCGATCTTTCTATTTTTAAAAATGTAAATCACTTTGATCTCTACTTATTTCTGAAAATGTAAATAACCAAAAATAACCACTTTATATAGATAAAGGTTTTTTTGCAATTAAAATATTTATATGAATTTAAATAATATTTGCTCTATTATAAAAGTATGTATATTATGTAATGGGTAAATATTATCTAATAATACCAAAAATTGATTGAAATTTATAGAAAATTGGTATATCAAAATATTCATAATATTTTTTAAGTCTATTTACTAGATTTATGAATATTATTAAATGGTGATTAAATACTGAAAATAGAGTACATGTTAACCAAGAAAACACTAAAACACAAGTAAAAAAAACACCACTGAAAAGCACTTTAAATTAGCCATGATATTATTAAGATAATTTAAGCTTGAGCTATTTGTATAGAAATTATAAAAAAATCAAAATAATTTAAGAAAAAAACCTTAGTAGCTAAAATTCAAAATAAATAAATTCAAACATAACTTAAAGTATATAAGGTAAATTTAAGTAATTTCTTTTGGTAAAACTCACGCGAAGAGTTAACATTGGGCAGGACGCTGAGGCCCAGGACGTAGCCGTCGGGACGGAAGGCGTTCTTAAGCTCGCGGACCAGGGCGGTGAAGGCCTCCTTGTGCTCCTCGGCCTTCTCGTCAACCACGTGGTCGCCGCTGAAGATCTTCTTGAATCCCTTCCAGAACTTGCCTATGCTGCCGTGCACCTTCTTGGCCTTGTTCTTGGGGAACTGCCATCCCAGGTCGAGGCCATCGAAGCCGTAGGTCTTCACCAGCGAGTGGGCGCTGTTGATGAACGGAATCCTGGCATTGCTGCTCTCCAGCAGGGTCAGATACTTGTTGTTCTCGGGATCCACGGTGTCCTTGTCGCCGCCCACACTCAGCAGGACCTTGAGGGCCGGGTACTTGCGCTTCAGACTCGTCACCTGGCGGAACAGACTGCTGCCCAGATCCAAGTCCAGCTTCTCGTTGTTGCTGACCAGCTTGTTGCTCGAGGGATTGATGCCGGCATAGCCGTAGATCAGATGGGTGCAGTACTGCAGGGCGGGCTCCAGATCGGCCAGGATCAGCTTGGAGAGGCCTAGTAAATATAATAAAATTATGGGGGAATTTTTAAAAAATATTAGTATATTTTTAAATTAAGAAATTCATAAGGAAATGTTGTAAAAATAAATCCCACCCGACAGGAAACATTTTCGAAACAATCAAATTTAATTGTTTTCCCCAAAAATAAATGCCATGAATTATTGTATGTGTTCGAAAACACTTAAAAACACAAATAAACCAAGTTTGCATCATCAATTAGCACCTCTGGAAGTGACTCATCCCTCGGACACCCGATGCCAATTTCAATTAGCCCAAGTCTGGCGGTTTGTGTGGGCTCTCCCCTCTCTCTATAAGCAATTTACTCGAATTCACTCGAATTGGTTACAAAACATCCCCCTCGGTGATCTTGTGACCCGTTGCCAATTATCAGCAAACTCAGTTTTATGCTTTTAGCATGTGCCTATGAAAAGTGAAAATCATCTAATTGAATTGAGCTCTCCATCTTTTAATATATTATATGTATATGTGTAGTATATGTATGTATACATATTTTCTAACCACCGATAACCCCGATTCTTATCAGGCAATTTTGAAAGTGGGACTCACCCTCGCGGACGAAACTGTTGCCGTCGTAGTAACAAAGTAGATGATGAGATCCGGCGGCGGAAATCTGGCCAATGGCCAAAGATCCCACCAGCAGGGAGAACAGGGCGTACAGCTTCATAGCTGTAAATGGAAAAAGGTGGAAATGTTATAGACCAACTGAAACTGTGAAATGTAGGAAAGTACCCGAGGAATTTTGGGCTTTAGTTTTGGCAGGAATAACAGAAAATAAAGTTTATATTTATTTTGGGAAATATTGTTATTAAAATGATTTATTTTTAGGGTTGAAAACTTGTTGGTATTTTTTTTCTCATTAATACAGAATACAATTGCAAGAAATCCAAAGGTTAGACCGATTCAGTGAATATTAAAAATGTAAATCAAAGATTAGGATTATCAGAAAGTTTATAGGTATTTTGGGAAATTTATTTAAAATAGTTTCTTTATATTTATTAATAAAATTATTTATTTTTAGGGTTGAAAACTTGTTTTTTTTTTCTCATTAATACAGAGTACAATTCCAAGAAACCCAAAGGCTAGAATATTAAAAATGTAAATCAAAGAAATTATAGTTCCAGTTTCGGGCCTTCAAAATGAAATTAAAATATCACAGCCACAGATCACAGAAAAAAATACGGAATATGGAGATGGTATTGGGAAGACTCCACTGACTTGTTGTGCTCGCAGTAAGCGTAAAACTGAAACTGCCCGCCGTCGAGGTGATCCAAACTTTAAGTGAACTCGTTGAGAATACGAAACTGGGGAAGACGCGAGAGAGGAGAGGAGGGAGGAGAGAGGGAGAGGCTGAGGCTGAGGAGAGCGAGGGCAAAGCGAACGCAGCGAGAATAAAACTCGGCTTGGAAATAAAATCGGAGCAAAAGGGGGTATACATACATACATACTTATAGATAGAGAACACTGGCGAGCAAAAACAAAAACGAAAAAATTAGAAAACAAAAACAAAAGCCAAGCAAAAAGCTGCGAAACGAGGGGCGACCAAGAAAATCATATTGTGATATGTGATAAATGATTATGATCTCGACGACAGCTGAATTTTAAAACATTTCAAGCACTCTGTAGGAATCGTTGATCGAAATGTAAATAACCTTCACTTCTTAAGGGTAAGTACATAATTATCTTATTCGTTGCTCTCTAGTTAATCGCTTGGTGAAGATCACTTGCGATCTCAAGATCTATAGACTAAGCAAGATTATCATTTGTGCAAGAATTAGTTGTAAAAAATGCTGGACTTTCATTTGTTATTTATTATAATTATCTTCAAAGCCTTCTAAAATTGTAATCTCATTTTAATATTGAAAATATTTATAATCTACAGATACTAAATATACTTCACTACTTTGTAACTTATTGAAGATTACTTATGATCTCAAGATCTTTTTACTAAGCAAGCTTATTATTTAAGCAAGAATTAGTTCTAAAAAGTACCAAACTGAAAAGAATAGCTTATAATTTTGCAATACTTGTAACAAAACGTTAGTATTCAATTTATAATTTTATATATTTAGTTTACTTATAAAGGCAGAGCGTAATCTCACTTGAATATTGTAAATATTTACAATCTATCGATACTAAAATGTAGCTAATATTTCACTACTGTTTATATATTTTTTATTTTTGTTGAAGACCTCAATATATGAAAGTTCCGTTGGCTTAGCTCGTTATCACCTTTTCAAATCCCCAATTAAATCTAGCTTAGCCGCTGAAATTTCGCCAACGGCACTCGAAGCTTAGTTGATCTGCTCTCGTTTTTGATTTTCACTACAAAGTGATTAAGTCATTGTTGTAAAGTATTTTTGTTATATTTTTTATCTTTTTTTTTTGTAATTTGTTTTTTTCTCTGGCTGAGCCTGTTTTGTGATGTCATCGTTACCGGGAATCGCTCGAGCAATTATACAATCAGGCCAACGCGTCGGGCATTATTAAAGCTACCTACCCAACTATATATACATATATCCCCATTAAAGCGACATTTGTTTATTTTCCACTTTTCGATGGCGGAGATGGAGGATAAGTTCCCAAAAAGGCGAAGTGAAATAAAACATTATATCGTGCATATAAATCGCGAATTGACAAAGTAAACGCGACTTCGACTTCGGCCTTTGCTCTATTAATTTGTGTAAAAATTGATTTTAATAAATAAACACTCGCCGGCTTCGTTTTCGTTTTCATTTTTGTCGTCTGTCGTTTGTCGATTTTTGATTTTCGGTTTCGCTGTCGCACGGTTCTCAAATGTTTACCCATGGCATTGCCAATCGGGCGGCTTTATCAATTTATGTCAGCGGCCAGGGAGGTCAAAAGCACACAGATTGACGATAGAGACCGTCTGTTGCCTCATATTTAGTTTTAATTTCGCTGCCCCGTCTCCTTAGATTTTTTCGAGATTTATTTCAGGGGATTTCGACTCAGGTTTTGGGTTCGGCCTTTTGGGTTGGGCCCGCTAATGGGTTGAGTGATGCGATCACTGTTTTTGTTAAATTTACACCCATCAAGGGCACTTCAACTGGCCCATCTCCACTCCCCGGGGAATATTCCATTTCATATATATTTAATTTACTCAATTTACATTGCTGGCCCGAGAGTATGCTGCATTTTTGCATCGGAATTTGTCAGAAAATATGAAATCGCCAGGGTTGTAATGGAATGATTTAAAAGCCTTCGAAGAGGGAATGCCCTTAAAAAATGGCAAATCGAATATTCTTTATTATATATATATTTTTTAAATTTTAAATTACCAAAAACTGCAAAAAGCAAGATAATGGTCAAAACTACTGCCTTTTTTCATGGGCATCCCCAGGCAAAAAGCAGCCCATATACAAACCAATTTATTTGCCACGCAAATTCGCAAACAAAGTGCAAAGCTATAGCATCCCGCTATTTGGTGCACACATATTTGAAATTGTAATTAAAACCACCTTAATCAAGTGCTCCATGGGCGTAGGGCGCAGGGCAAAAAGGGGGGGCGTGGCCGGTCAAACAAACAATAATTAAGTAACAAAAATACTGCATTCTGCAAATAGCAAAAACAGAAAAGAGACGACAATGAGCAATGATTTAACAATAAAAACGGAATGCGACGGGGCGATTCGGTGAATTTTATTTATTTTTATTATTAAACGTGTAATCAGTGAGAAGTAAACAATTAAAAATGTTGATTTCACGCGCTCGCAATTCGAATTTTATTTTTATTTTCATTTCACGCCTCTACTCACTCTCTCTTCTTTTTTCCACTTTTCCCCTGTTGCGGGAAATGTCTGTGTTTGTGGGTGTGTGTAATTTAAACCAATTAAACACTCACCAAATAAACAGGCAGCTCACCCCGTTCACCCCCCCTCCCCCCATTTCCCAGCCCGATTTTCGCATGTTAAGTATGATTTACAAAATGGCCAGGGTGCCGCAGAGAAATAAAGCCAACTGAAATGGCGAAAAAATGCACCATAAATAAATTTAATACACAAATAAAGGCGAGCGAAAACGATAATCAATGGCCGGCGATAAATGAAAAATGAAACAAAAATGCCGCGCGAAATGAAAATGAACAGGAAAAGCCACAAAGGAAACTCGAGCAACAATTGAGAAAAGAAACACGAAACTCTATGGAAACTCAATGTAATCCCTTGAATCAGAAGGGTTTAAAAACAATGTAGAAAAAAGGGACGACAAGGGAAAAAGGCAGTTAAATTAAAGTAGAGTCTAAATTAATGTTAAGATATTTTAAATAATTTTATAATCATTTTTAAAACCTTTCTTAAATCCCTGCACTTAGTTGATTTAAAAATGAAGTAGGACAAAAGGCGCCGAATAAAATTCCAATTAAATTAATGTAGAATTTTAATTGATGTTAAAATATTTTTTATTATTTTATTATTATTCCTAAAACATATTTTAAGTGCCTGCACTCATAAAAATTAATTTCTAAATTTTGGAAATCTTGCCATTGAATCGGCCTACCTTTGAAAATAGAAAAAAAATTTCTTGTTATTAGAAAATTTGCCTTTGAATACAGAAAACCTTTCTTGATGGAAAAAATTCAAGAAAGAATTTTTCTTAAAAATAGAAAAATGAAAATCTCATATGTTTGTTTTGCCGTCGCAGCCAAAACATTTTTGTACGTATTTAAGGACAAAATCACCTTTGAATATATGAATGAAATGACCCTAGAATATAGAAAAGTAGGCATTGACTTCCTTCGGCTGCCGAATGTTAACGACAAGAAAAACGAAGTGGGACGAAGGGCCTACTCGGCCCGACTACTATCCGGCTACCGACTTCTCTGATCACCCGAGCGTCAGTTGTGAAAAAATTCGTAAGTGATGGACGTGATTTTCAAGCGGATAAGAAATGAACCCTTTTTCCAAATATTCAAAGGTATGTAAATATATAATTTTTTGTATATCGCGCGTACAATTGTATGTATGTAATTAAAGGATAAATTCCAAATCTCTTTACCAAGCTTATACTACTTTAGTTGAATTGTTTTTTAGCTAAGAGCTACGTACATACATACATTTGTACATAAATTTGTGGGTGTAGAGTTCTATAATAACTTTATCTTAATACTCGCATTTTATTTATTTTTCAGAGTGAAAATACCTGCAGTTGCATCAGCCAAATAATTTGTTTGGCGAAGCTGTAATTTTGTTTTAAAACCTTCTAAGGTAAGAAAAATATGTTGTATTTGTTTGACATACTTATGTATGCTTGTAAATATCTATGCATGTACCCGGCTCACCCGATCTGAAACCCGATTTTCAACACTTTCATATTCTGCTCCTCTCTATCGCTCGCTTGACCTACGCGTCGCGACGTTTCTCTCTTCTCCATCTTAAAATTGTCATGATCTGACCTGCTTACGTGTCTCTCCCGTGCCTCTCTCTCTTTGAAATTCGATTTTCAACCCTTCATTTTCTACCTGTCTTGCTCCTCTCTCTCGGTCGTCTGACCAACGTGTTTGTACTTCAAAAAAGTTGTTTATCTAAAAACAAATCATTGATATCCCAATAACTCTTTTTTTCTAGATGAGGAAAGGCGAAGAAAATGGATCACCTTAGGTCATATGAAGTTCAACAGACCTTGGGTAATAATAATGTTTTCTTGAGTCAAAAATGTGTTATTTAAAAATTTGTAAATGTTAAGTGTTAAATGTATTAAATGTAAATAAATATAATATGCAAAAGAAAAAACCAAGTTACATTTTATTTTTAGGGTTTCAGTGTTAATATAAAACTTCCTATCAAGAAATATTATTTCTTAAATCAAGAAATAAAATTTCTTGAAAGGAAATTTGAACAAGAAAGAATTTTTCTTGTTTAAAAGGTGCCTTTCTAAAAAACCCTTTCTTGAAACAAGAAATTTAATTTCTTGAAACAAGAAAGAAAGCACCTTAGAAACAAGAATCGCCTTTCTTGTTTCAAGAAATATTTTTTCTTCTTTTAATGGTGGGTTTCTAAAAAAACATTTCTTGTTTTAAGAAATTTAATTTCTTGAAACAAGAAATATTTTTTCTTGTTTTAATGGTGCCTTTCAAAAAAACCATTTCTTGAAACAAAGGTGAGGTCGCCTTTGGCAAAAATTCAAGAAAGAATTTTCTAGATTTTAAGGAAATTCTTCGATTTTTTTTTATGAGTGTGCACTTCAGTTAATATACCCTTTGAAACAAAAGGGCTTAAAAATAAAGTAGGACTCTACAAAATATAGTATCCAAATTAATGTTAAAATATATTTTATAAATTTTTATTATTATTCCTAAAATGTTTTTTAAATCCCTTCACTTCAGTTGATATATTGTGTGTTTTACGTGTTAATCATTTTTGCACAGACACCATTATTTAATGGTAAAGCCCTAACATCCCGCCCCCTCCCCTAATTTGAGTAATAAAAATATTACATTTTTAATTCGCTTGCTTTTGTGGGTTTGTCATAAATCGATTAATTAATGTTCTGTCCGTGGCTGTTAATTTTCCTGTTTGCTCTTTTTCTGGCGGCGCCCTTTTTTTCTTCATTCTTTATTTGCTCTAATTAAATGTGCAGCATATTTGAAATGTCCGGCTCTGGCATTGAAATTAATCGTTTTCTTGCCCCTCTTTTGTTGCATTATTATTTATATTTTCGCAGCAATTTTTCAGCGTTTTTCCCTTGATTTTATTTTTATTTTTATTCGCAGAAGTCGACAGAAATATCGACTTGGAATTACAGCCGTTGTTGTTGCCGCCTTGGCTCTGTCATAAATCCAACGACAAAATAAAAATTGCATAAGGAATAAGAATACGGAAAAAATACGGAGAGCCAAAGAAAACACACAAAAAATTGCAAATAAAATTACGTGAAACAGACGCAGACGACGATGGCGACAGCAGTCAGAAAAACACATATATATATATATTTATATATATCCAGGACATTGGATATATATACGCTTATGTATTTTGCATGTCGCCTAACTTATATTTGTTTGTTTCGCTTCTTTTGCGTCATTTTTGTGCGCTTTTTTGTGACGTTTCGGGATCATTGCATGGCTGAAAGGCAGGCGGCCAGGGGTTAAGGCGGCAGGCGGGGGGTCAAGGGGTTAAGGGGCGTGGGTGGGCGGCACAAGTTGAGCCCGGCATAAAGTCAATGATGCACAAAACTACGAGTACCAGCAGTGGCAACAATGAAAGCGGGAGGAAGTCTCTGTTTTCAAACTGAAGAACTGAACTGATGATGCTCTTCATGGTATTTTTTAAAGATTTTAAACTTATAAAATAATAACTTATAAAATAATAACTTGAAAATAAATAAGCATTACAAATAAAATGTATTGGGTGTTTTAAAATCTCTTAAAGATGCGCCAAAAAGTAGGCAGTAAAAAAGAGATTAATCCGAAATCAAAATAAAATGTTGCACACTTTTAGGCACCTTCTTAAAATGTTTTTAATTTTTAATTAATTAAATATTACAAAATATGTAGTAAATTGATTAAGATTTTTATAAAAAAGTATCAAAATAAATTGTTGCATACTTAAATTTAAATTTAAATATATCAAAAGGTATAATACCTGATCGATATCACTTAACTAGGGCATCGCCTCAAAGGATATGGCATCTGCATATGAGCACGATGAACAGGGCCAGTTTCTCCCGAATGTTCTGGGCACGTGCACATTGCGCATACGCCCCATCGCACCGGCGGGGCGAAGGGAAGGCTGGGAAATTGCTTTATCATATATGTATATGTATAAATATCTGAAAAATATTGTTTAATGCCGCAGCTCACAGGCACACAATGGATCGGGAGTGGGATAATGGATTAGCCGGGCTGCGAAATGCGGAATCGGGAGGCTGGATTCTGAAGTCTGGAGTCTGGAGTCTGGAACCCCCACTGAATGTCAATGCCTGGTCCTTAAGCAATTTTGATCGATGACTTGGTCGGTGGCTCACGCACTAAACTGATTGACTGACTGCCTGCAGCAGCGATTGACTGACTGACTGACTGATGGACCGACGAGTGCAGGGCTAACAAATGATGTTGGCATCCCGTCCAAGACAAAGGCTCCTGGCTCCTTCGGTCATATCTCAGCAACAGCCACTGAATTATGGTAGAAGCGAAAAACTTTTTCGCCCAGATTGCCTTTGCCTTGGCCCTTGGAACATAATATTGGGAGTGGGTCAGTGGATAGCACGCATAGATAAGCAGCAATGTCGAAAGTTTTGATTGAAATTAATAATTTCCAATTGGTATTTTAGGCGGCACTTTCTGCTTATCGCCCCTCGGAATCCGGAATCCGGAATGCCCATCCTCCCCATCGCCGAGTGCCAGAAGTTGTCAATTTGTGCCAAGTCTGTTGCCCAGCAATACATCTCCCCATTTCGTCCTCCTGCTCCTGTGACACATGCCACATTGGTTGAAAGTTTTAATAAAGTAGGAAAATAAATACATTAAATTCAGACATTTCAACATTTTTTGGCATGAACATTTACTTTGTGTGAACATTTTTTTTCAGAAAAAAATATCTTAATAACTCAAATACTCTTAATGAATAGATAAAAGCTAAAATAAAATTTAAAAATAATGATGTTTTAGCTGACTACGATTTTTACGATTTTTACTCGTTTAAAGAGGGCTTTAAATATTAATCAAGTGCATTTATAAATTTATGAATTATTATTTCAGAAAAGTTTTTTATTTGTTGGGTATATTTTTATAATTCCCCCCTATTTTTTAAGATGCCATAAAAAATTAGTTAAACATTTTAGTAAAATAATGGCTTTTTTAAGATTTTTCCCGAAATATGATATTAAAATCAAGTAAAACGTAGAATTTCTAAAATAGAAAATACGAAATATTTTGTGGTATTTATGCGAGTCTTTAAGCACTGTGCTGCCACCTCCATTTCCTTTCGACTATGGACTATCTAAACTAAAGTCTAAATATCCTGGCACGCCTGAATTGCTTTCTTTCCCTCTTTCTGTCGTTGTCGTTGTAGTTGTCGCTGTAGCCGTGTAGCTGTGTAGTTGTGTAGTTGTCGATGGGAAGGGAAAGCTGCAATGCCAGTGGATGGATGAAAGTTTCCATTGGTTTTGTCTGCTGCCCCCCCGCTCATCAGTGGTGGAAAGTTGGGTGCACACAAAGAAATATCAAAAATCAATGTCAATTTGATATTATAATGTAGGATTTTTAATTTGTATTAAAAAAAACAATATAACTGCTTCTTTTTTCATTCAAATAATATCTGCTTTATATTTGATATATCTAAAATGTTTTCTATTTGAATAATATCTAATTTTTTTCTCTGTGTAGCATAGCCGTACAGCCGGATATCGAGTCAGCAATCCTCGCTCGCAGTCTCGGTTTCAGTTGCTGTTGTTGTTGTTTATCGTGACATATTTGCGGGGCGGAAAAGCGGGAAAAGCGAGGGGAAAATGGGGAGAGGGGGAGAGGAGCTGCCTGCGGAAGTATGCTTTTCTTTGGCTTGTTTCCTGTTGCCGGCTGCGAGTTTTCCGTTTGCTCCTGTTGCAGTTCCACACACACACAGACACACAGAGGGAACCGAACACCCAGGCAAACATCTCCATCTCGATTTCATTTGCTTGCTGCTTAGAGGGGGGAGAATTCAGAGTGGAGTACTGTCCGTAGTAGGGCAGCATTGAAAATTTCCAATCAAATTCAGTCAGCGTGAAACCAGAAATTTCGCCCCAACTCAGTTCACGCTGCAGTTCTCAAGATCCTTAAGGGGGCCGAGGCATCCTTCCATCTACATCCAAATCGACATCGGCAACCGCAGGAGCAAAAGTTTCCCATCCAGCAAACAGCAAAACACTTCAAAAAATGGCGCACTGCATAAATTTCCATTTGCATTTCCCCCTTCGCTCAGCCAAAAAAATAAGAAAAACAAAAAATTCGAAATAAAACACAAATCGCCCGCCATGAAACGAAATTGGGGGAGAAAATACAAATACAACCAATTATAAGGTGATAAACCGGCGATCGGTTAACGAAGGGTTCAGCCACTGAACTTTTGAGTTTTCCTAATAAATACATAACATTTTTCGGCTCACTTGTAGAGATTTCAAATCGTTTAGTGTTGAAAATAAATTGTTGCATTCTTTTCGACGTCTTTAAAAGTGGTTTTAAAAGATATTTATTCTGCTTTCTTTCTTTATAAATTTTTAATAATTAATTAATTAAATCAATAGTTAATAATAATGTTGAAAAAGCGATTTAACATCATTTGGTACAGAAAATAAATTGTTGCATACTTTTCGGCGTCTTTAAAAGTGGTTTTCAAAACTACCTAAAAGTCTAAAGATTTCTGTTTATTATATTTATCCTGCTCACTTTCTGTATTCAGTTTTATTAATCTGCATATCACAAGGGAAACCTCAGCCATTTCCTCACCTTTAACTAGCTTCTGTGTTTTTGGCATTCAAGGCCCGTTTTTCCACCTTTTTCCTCAGCATTTGCCAATTTGCAGGGAAAGCCACTCACTGATGCAGTTTGCCTTTTGCGGTTGCACCAATTTGCACCGATTAACCCATGAAGCTCCTTTGTTTCTCTCGCTTCCTGATTCCCGCTTTTGCATCCATCAATTCAATTTGCATCGCCCTTCCACACGATTGATCATCGCCCATCTTGAGATTCGCTCATCTAATTTCAGATGCAGGGGGCCAGGAATTTTTGCCGCATTTTCGGTGCGGCCAACTGTGCGTATGCGCAATCAAGTCGCTGGCAGGACTAAAAGCAAAAGCAAAAGCAGAAGGCAAAGGCAAAGGCAAAAAGGCGGCAAATGGAGCAGAGGAAACTTAAGCAATGACCATTCATTCTGCTGCACTGACTCACTGTTCACTGTTCACTGTACAGTGCGCCCTCCTCTCGAAAGATGCATTGCAATTGTTTCTCTATTCTCGTTCCCCTTTTTTTATTCGTTTTTTCTCCTTCATTTTTTCCCTGGCAAGCAACGATTTTTCTTCCTCTGCTCCTTTGGCGGAGCCATTACTTTTGCTTTAACTTGCACTTAGCCGCTGACAAAGCAGCTGCAACTGGAACCCCCTTTCCCCTTTTTCCAGGGGCATTCCTGGGGCGGAGCATGTGCATCATTACTCTTGGCAGGCACAGGCGAGCGCATGAGTTGACAACTCCAGTGTATTGGCTGCCATTTCTGTTTTCTGGGCAGCGCCAAAAGAGACAAATATTGCACATGTCATTCGACGTGAGCGAGTATGATGAGCTCGATGAGGAGAGGGACCAGGAGGTCCTGGCAGGGCCACGAAAAATTTACCAACTTCGGGTTCCGTTTAAAAAATTTAAAATAATAATATTGAAAAATAATTATGGCCATTTAAGATAATAAAATTAAAAAATAATTATGTATTTTTAAAAAATTTAAAATAATAAAATTTAAAATATTTATGGCCATTTAAAATAATAAAATTACAAAATGTTTTTGGATTTTTTAAACATGTAAAATAATAATATTGAAAAATAATTATTGCCATTTAAAATAATAAAATTAATAAATAATTACAGCCAGTAATTAAAAAAAAAGCTACCCATTTATAAATTGAATTCTAAAGATCGGGGTCACCATACCAATAATTTTAACAACTTGTAGTTTAGATAATTTTTTATAAGTCAGATATTTTGGATTTTATGTCTTTGGAAACTCAGCTCATCCAGTAGATTTCATATGACATTCAAAAACAGAATTCTCAATTTATCACCAATTTTTAAAAAAATGTAATTATAAAATACAAGCAAAAATACCGTAAAAATGATAAAGCATTTATAAAGATAAACATGTTAGGGAATATTAATAAATAAAATAAAAAAGGTGGGGGTCACCTAACCGCCAGCAACAGAATAATTAGTCGGGGTCACCAAACCCTTGGAAATATTATAAGGCATTCAAGCTTATTTCAATTACTGAAAATTGAACTTAAAATGGTAAAATACATTTTAAGCAGCCATTTGAAAAGCCTTCACTTTTCAGGGTATGAAAACAATCAGGGAATCTGGAGGAATCTTTGCAGAATTTCCATTACGAGCATCTGTTTCTGGGGAAGCATATTTCAAGCTAGATTTACCGATAGTCCCGGCTCTTTGTTTTCTGTCTCTCTTACCCACCATATCCCCCCTCTCTCTCTCTCTCTCTCTCTCGCACGCAGTATGGCCTTCTCTGTTGCTCGCAGCGATTGCCTTCTGAATTGACAACTCTGAGACGACTTTGGGCTATGACTTATTCATGTCAACCGCTGACAAACGGCGTCGAGAGCTGCAGATGAAGGGGGTCCTTCGACGGGGGGTCCTTAAAAGGGAGCGTGGAGGGGGAGGGAGTCTTTCAATCAGGTGCAGATGCAGTGGCGGGAGCTGCAGGAATCACTTTTCCCCAATGCCATTTGGCGTTGGCATACTAATGAACTGTCACACGCACAAAACCGCCTCAGCCTGTTTTAGAGGTTTTGAGGTGATGTCTCCCAACCATCCACCCCTCTCTTTCCCGCCGCCTGTTGCCATCTCTCTCTCTCTCAACGTTCGTCTCAAGTGCCCATATATCTTTCAGGCAGTTGGGCGCTTAAATTACACTAAATCACAGCCAAACAAATTGAATTTTAAGTTGGCCATAGAAAAACCGCAATGCAGCCGCCTTCTGCGAGGAGGAAAATCACTTCAAAGTGGGTGGTTAAGGGTGGTTGTGGGTGGTGAAGGGGGGAAACAGGAAAAGTGGGAGTCCTTGCCAAAATGACGAAGCAGTCTCTCTCTCTCGTCTCTCTCTCCCGTCTCTCTCTTTCGCTCCCCCAGGTGTCTTTCATCTTCATCTTATTGTATTTTTGAGGCAGAATTTCCCCCAGCCACCCAACAGACATTAGGCTGACAAACAATGCGGCCATCAGCAGCCACCCAGCTCACCCTTTTTGGCCAACGTGTTTTGGCCAGATTGATGTCAGCCAGCCAACACTTGAAATTGCAGTCGGTGGCCAACAGAAAAAAATGGGAGAAAAACATAAAAGAAGAAGCCCCTCGAAGAAGCCAGGAAAAGCAGCACTTGGCCGGGCAAAAACACCGGGAAAGCAAAGGGAAAAGGGAAATTCAGAAGCCAGCAAAGAAAGCCAGAGGAAAATGCAAAGAAGCAAACTCGAACCGGAAGAGGCTCTGATTTTGACGCTGGTTCAGGTGACTAAGTGAAATTATAGAACAAATTATGCAGCTTCGAGGGGCACAGGCGTCAGCAGCTGACAATGGGAGGCGGTTAGGGAAGAGTCGGGTAATTCGATATATTAAAGGCATAAAAGTAGGTAGGATTCCAAATTCTAATTTTAACAAATTTTTAGTCTTTAATTAAATATGAAATTATGTCAAGTTCAATAATAAAATCATTCTGTAAGTAATTTTTTTGTTTAAAAAATAATTTTTAGAATTTTTGCAATCGATATGTTATACCTATATTTTATAAGGTTTTTTAAATATTTTATATATTGATCCCAAAAAATGTGAAAAAATGTTTTATTGCCCAAAAATTACTACAGAATTATTTTTGCTTGTTTATAATTAAATTATGCATAAAAAGAAAATGTTTATAAAAATTATAGCGTTTATTTAATATCCTATATTTTATAAGATTTTTTAAATATTTTATATATTGATCCCAAAAAATTTGAAAAAATGTTTTATTGACAAATAATTACTTACAGAATTATTTTTGCTTGTTTATAATTAAAATATTAAAATTTTTATAAAAATTATAGCACTTATTCGATAAGATATGATATTTTGGAGAAAGAAAATCAATTAAGAAACTATTAGATTAAATTTGAATTTCAATTGTAAAATATATAAATGATATGATAGAAATGAGAAGAGATCTATATATTTTTTCAGGTAATATAAGATGAAATTTAAGATAAAATTTTAATTTAGATTTAAATAGCACAAATAATATTTTGTAAATATTTTCAAAAGGAATATAGAAATAAAATAATCCATAAAGTGAATATATAATATCTTTGGGCTTGCATTCTAGCTACCAGGAATTCCGTGGCTATTCCCTGGCTCCCTTTCGATAGAGCCCCTAGTCCTGTGGGCACCACCCCCTCTCCTTCAACCAGGGGCGGCGTTGACTAACGAACACTATCAGTTAAATCTTGAAATTGCACTTGGCAAGCGTTCAACATGCCGCACCTTCTTTTGGCCACTGCGCCACCCACTCAACTCAACTCGACTCGACTGGGCGGCCGGAAAAGCCGGAAAAGCACCACCACCCACCGCATTGGCGTGGTTGACATGCAAACATGCAGCCAAGGACCTGGAGCTGAACTCCAGCCAGGACACCACTTAGCCGGGCGGCTGTCCAGGTGAAAGAAGCCCGAAACCCGAAACCAGAAACCTGAAGGAGGGGCAGCATTCCAAATTGCTTCGCATTACAAGCCGTTCAAGGCGCGAAGGATGTCCCAGGATCTTTTGTGAGCCTCCTCTCCACTCTCTACTTTCCACAAATTTTCATTTCATTTTTCGGTTCGTTTTTTAACTGCTCGCCGCAGATGCTATCAATATTTATCTTGCTCTTCTCCACACAAAAAGAAGAAGATGAAAACCCGGCCTCTGTTTTCTTTTTGCCCTGCCACAATATTTCTCCTCGAGATTTCATATCATTTATCAGGCTCGACGACAAATTTGTCATTCTGAATCTGTCAATTTCTGCTTTATTAATATTATACGAGGCCAGCTGGCCACGCCCCCCATTTCGATTTCGATGGGGGGAGGGGCGGAGGGTCGGAGAAGGGGCGAAATTTCACTTACAGAGATTTGATGAACCCACCGATGCGCCGCCGACCGCAGAATCCATCTATATATATACACACATATCGCCCCATGAGGACGATGGGCGGTGGCCTGCGGTGGGCGTGGCTGTCAGGCGGTTGACTTGCCGTTGACAGTTGTCTCGGTCTCAGATTCATGTGTGTGTGTGTGGGGGGGGGGGCCGCAAAGTCACCTGAGTGGGCGGTGGAATACAGGATATACAGGATATCAGAGGAGCGAAGAAGAATTGTTCGGCCCTAAAGAAAGGACGATTTATTGCCTCCTTGCAAATGTTCGCATAATTCAGCAGATGAGTTTTTAGTTGACAGCTCGACGAAGGAGGCGGTGGGCGGCTGCGATGTAGGGGGCGTGGCAGCGGGAGGAACCCCAAAACTAATTGAGTTGGTTATGTTGTGTGGGCCAAAGTAAGACAGTAAGCTCTTCGCTGTGCGTTAAATATAGAGATCTACATTAAATCAGGACTTAATTGTTTGGGGGAAAAGTATTTATTTTAGCTATTTTTATACAAATATGTTGCCTACAAATTAATGGGAATTTTTTATTTCTACTTATAAGATTTAATAAAAAATATGGGAGATAATTGTTAAATTATTTTGGGGGAAAAGGTTTATTAGGTATTTATTTTATTCCAAAAATATTCCTTATAAATTAAAAAGACTTAATATATTTATTTATTTCTTTATTTATATATTTATATTTATATTTATAAAATATTGGAGATAATTTGTTTGGGTAAAAAGTTTATTCTCATTTTCTTTTTTTGTGCAAGTCCATATATTCCCTAAAAATGTGTTAATATTGTTTTTAATAATATGTAATAAAAACCTTCTTTAAAAATAAAAATAATATTTAATTTCTTTGTTTAAGTACCAAACAATTACCTAAATTCCAACCCATTTATTTCTAAATTCTAAATTATAATTTTAATTATCCTATAAATATTGTAGCACAAGTTTTAGAGTATTAAAATCAAACTATATTGATTTCACCCCATTGACAGTCCCCACTGTGTGCCAAACCCCTGGTGCATATAACTCATGTAAATTGCCAAACGATTTCTAATCAAATTGAGCAAAGAGCTGTGAGAAATTTAATGCCATAAACAGACTTTTTGGCACGGCATAATTTAGCCAAGCTGAGTGTGTTTAAGGGAGCATGAAAAGTGCGAGGGGGGGGTGGAAATCACCTGGCGGCAAAAAGGGAGAAAATGGGAAACGTTTACGCCTGTGAATTTTATTGATGGCATAAATAACAAAATAAAAAGGGACACCGGAAGGCACAAACGGAACTGTTAATGGCGAAGGTGGGCGGAAAGAAACCTGGGGTGCATATGCCAGTTGCGAAGGTCGAAGGACATAGCCCAGGGTCCTGTATTTATTTCACCCCCGATTAAGGCCGTCGGCCGAAAGGACATTGCCTAATCTGGCCAGCAGCCCTCTTTTTTTGGCCCTATGTTCTGCGCATATCAATTCCTTGTCTTAAATTGACATTTCTCCGTGCTCGTCGTCGCCTCAACTTTGTCTAATAACATAAACATGCCGCCCACACACACAGAAACTCACACAAAGACGGGATGTCCTGCGTCCTTTTGCCACCACCGCCATTTCTTCGGTCATAAACCAATCAAAAAATAATTCAATGAATTTTTATTGCCGAATTATGTTAAAAGTGATTTGAATGCGACAAATGCGAGGGCCATTTAAGGGGCAGATAATGATGATGATGGGGAAAGTAAGGTTTGGTTTGGTGAAAATATACAAAAAATAAAAGATAAAAATATCAGAAAAAGAGGTAATAATAAAATATATACCTATATAAATATTTCTAGCAAAAGGCAAGGTTTTACTGAATTTAAATAAAATTAAAATATTTAATTAATACCAATTAAATATATAAAAACATGATACAATAGAGATAAAAAGGTAATAATAAAGTAAAAATGTGTAGGCAAAAATAATAGAAACGTGTTGGTAGGGCCTGCTTTCTTCTCATTTTCTCACTAATGAAAGCTGATATCAATTTGGTTATAATTTTTTTTAAGTGTATTCTAGTAGCGTAATTAAAAACAAGCGAGAGGATTTTAAAAAAAAATTAATTCTTTTTTAGCTGGGAAAAAATAATATAAACGTTCGCAGATTATGCCAAAATTTTGGCACATGTGTACATGTGATCCCACAAAACGTCTTTTAAAATACTCTTTATAAATATAGTCTATTTTGAAGAAATTGAGTAGTTAACTTTCCCCAAAATGAAGAAAACACGAAAAATATCGGCAACAATTTTGAGGGTATCTGATATTTTAATGTTAAAAAAATACTTAAAATTTCAATAATTTTTATTATATTTTTTGTTTAGTAGCTGATAAAATTACCTAATAAATAAGGTATATATCATTAAGATCGGTTCACAACTTTCTGAAATATGTTCCGCGATGTAAACATATTCAAAACTACTTTGCCGAAAAGCACGATTTGCATACAAATTTTCGAAGATGCGGATCTTGAATGTAATCATCAATGTCTCGCTGGCTGAGTATTGCCATCTTTCATTGCCATTCTATCCAAATTGTGTGAAAAGTAAAGGATCATAGAGATCGGAGAAATGAAATAGTATATCGAAGTAGGCTCAACACAGACTGAAATCGCAGTAGCCAGAGACCCTAGCTTCAAATCCAAATTCGAGATTGTCGAGCTGATGCCCACATAGGATCAGTTTGTATTGTACATTCCTACGGAACACACGTATTTGCTTACACAAAATAACCGGATAAAATTTTACGCAACTAGTTTCACACCATGTTTAACATATTTCATAATCTTTTTGAAAATTTTGTCGGTTCGAAAACAAGTCCAATCCAAAATACTACGATGGGAAACCAATTGAGCAATTCGGAATCCCAGGAAAGTACACCGGAGAGTGAAGAGTCGAGGACACCAGAAACGTCGGAGGAGTCCATCGCGGAAGCAAGATCACTCAGGTCGGATAGCGATTGGCTCATGTCGGACGATTCTACTGATCCAGACTCCAGCAGAGTGGAGGGTGAAGCGGGACCCAGTGCCCCCGCGGACACTTCCTGCGGCGACTGCAGTGCTGTCGGTGACCAAAGGAGTCCACCCAAGTGTCGCAAACCGAGGAAGAACCCCAAACCCCCGAAGTCGAGGTGCTCGAAGACCAAGAGGACTTGCGGCAAGCCCAAGCCGAAGAAGAAGTGCGCTCTAGCCAAACCAGCTTGTCCCGTGCCCAGGAAGGGGATGGCGGGCTCCAAGCCCCAACCCCAAACCGAGGTCGAGGGGCTCGAAGACAAACCAGCTGGTCCCAGGCCCAGGAAGAGGATGGCGGGCTCCAGGCCCGGGGTGAGGTGCCCCAAGGCAAAGCCATCGAGTCACCCATGCCCCATGGAAATGTAGTCCGCATGCCACCCCCTCGCCCCAAACGTTTCGGCCATTTTAAGTCCAGAGATCAGACCAAAAATATCAAGAATGCTTGTAGCTAGTGATGGAATCACACAAGTTGGAAAACCTCCAGGAAACCAGGAGATAGGCCGGGGACCCTGGTTCTAGCGCCCGGAAGGCCCAACTTAAGATTCTTTGGGACACTTAAATCAAGCTAAATTATTCTCGGCAAATAAAGGTGTATATCTGATCAAAAATTGGGGGGTTACATTTTGGGGATATGTAGGAAATGGATCGATTTCAATAATACACAAAGTGCAATATGCGGTCGGACAGATATACATGGCAATACGATCAGCGAGACATTGATGATTATATTAAAGTTCCGCATCTTCGGAAATTTGTATGCAAATCGTGCTTTTCGGCAAAGTAGTTTACATCGCGGTGCATATTTCAGTAAGATGTGGACTGATCTTAATGATACATACCTCATTTTTCAGGTAATTTTATCAGCTACTAAAAAAAAATATAATAAAAAATAATTGCATTTTAAAATATTTTTGGCTGTTGCTGCTGCTGTGATTGGAATGCAAATAATAGCAGCGGGAAATTAATTACGCGCTCGCATAGTCGACAAATGTAAAAATGCTCACAAAGAAACAACAACAACAGCCGGCGAAATCCCCGTTGAAATAGAACATACAATTGTATTTTCCAGCGGTCGCTGGGATAATTGTTCTACTGCTGGGAAAATCTAAGGTGAGTTTTCCCAACCACTCAGTGGATAGTTTTCCATACCGATTAAATTTACTTGGAAAAACATAAAGTTACAGAAGTTGGAAAATTTTTTACCATTTTATTTATATTTTTACAATATTAAAAAAAATATTGGTTTTTTTAAACAATTAAATAATAAAATCAAATATTTGTGGATGATGAGAGGGACTCTTTAATATTTTTTGACTTTTCAAAAAACTATAATTGTGTCTGTAAATAATTTATTAATTCTTCTTCTTCCCCCGAATTTTGGGAATAAATTATCCTCGATGGACCGCGAATTCTTAAGAATTTACATGAAGAAACAAAGGCGCGGTCTGCCATAGTTTTCTTGTTATTAATTTTCAAATACAGTTGGCTTTTCTACGACTTGCTATAAAAAACACATTGGATTTTCATAAGTTGTCAAAATAATAGGCCTTCAGAAAAATTCGACAAAAATGAGGAACTGTTTTAATAGGGGCCAGACCCCACAGGCGTTAACTAGATATCCTCGATGGACAGCGATTCCTTAAGAAGTTGGCTGCTCAGGATGAGCAACAATTGGTTTTACTATGTGAATCTGAAGAAGTCGCGGTCCAAAGAGGATTTCTATAAGATATTTATCTTAAGATCCCTACACGATATAGCTACGTCTATTTGTCCGACCGTATGAACACGGCAAATATAAAAGATTCATATTGCCACGCATAATTCACTTTGTTTATTATTGAAATCGATCCATTTCCTACATATCCCCAAAATGTAACCCCCCAATTTTTGATCAGATATACACCTTTATTTGCCGAGAATAATTTAGCTTGATTTAAGTGTCCCAAAGAATCTTAAGTTGGGCCTTCCGGGCGCTAGAACCAGGGTCCCCGGCCTATCTCCTGGTTTCCTGGAGGTTTTCCAACTTGTGCGATTCCATCACTAGCTACAAGCATTCTTGATATTTTTGGTCTGATCTCTGGACTTAAAAATGGCCGAAACGTTTGGGGCGAGGGGGTGGCATGCGGACTACATTTCCATGGGGCATGGGGGACTCGAAGGCTTTGCCTTGGGGCACCTCACCCCGGGCCTGGAGCCCGCCATCCTCTTCCTGAGCCTGGGACCAGCTGGTTTGTCTTCGAGCCCCTCGACCTCGGTTTGGGGTTGGGGCTTGGAGCCCGCCATCCCCTTCCTGGGCACGGGACAAGCTGGTTTGGCTAGAGCGCACTTCTTCTTCGGCTTGGGCTTGCCGCAAGTCCTCTTGGTCTTCGAGCACCTCGACTTCGGGGGTTTGGGGTTCTTCCTCGGTTTGCGACACTTGGGTGGACTCCTTTGGTCACCGACAGCACTGCAGTCGCCGCAGGAAGTGTCCGCGGGGGCACTGGGTCCCGCTTCACCCTCCACTCTGCTGGAGTCTGGATCAGTAGAATCGTCCGACATGAGCCAATCGCTATCCGACCTGAGTGATCTTGCTTCCGCGATGGACTCCTCCGACGTTTCTGGTGTCCTCGACTCTTCACTCTCCGGTGTACTTTCCTGGGATTCCGAATTGCTCAATTGGTTTCCCATCGTAGTATTTTGGATTGGACTTGTTTTCGAACCGACAAAATTTTCAAAAAGATTATGAAATATGTTAAACATGGTGTGAAACTAGTTGCGTAAAATTTTATCCGGTTATTTTGTGTAAGCAAATACGTGTGTTCCGTAGGAATGTACAATACAAACTGATCCTATGTGGGCATCAGCTCGACAATCTCGAATTTGGATTTGAAGCTAGGGTCTCTGGCTACTGCGATTACAGTCTGTGTTGAGCCTACTTCGATATACTATTTAATTTCTCCGATCTCTATGATCCTTTACTTTTCACACAATTTGGATAGAATGGCAATGAAAGATGGCAATACACACCCAGCGAGACATTGTTGATTAGATTCACGTTCCGCATCTTCGAAAATTTGTATGCAAATCGTTTTTTTCGGCAAAGTAGTTTTGAATGTGTTTACATCGCGGAGCATATTTCCGTAAGTTGTGGACCGATCTTTATGATACATACTATATTTTTTAGGTAATTTTATCAGCTACTAAACAAAAAAAAAATAAAAAAAGATTGCTTTTTTAAGTATTTTTTAACATTAAAATCGCAGATAACCTCAAAATTGTTGCATATATTTTCCGTATTTTCTTCATTTTAGGCAGAGTTAACTACTCATTTCATCAAAATAGACTTCATTTATAGAGAAAAGTATTTTAACAGTTTTTTAAAAATCCTCTCGCTTGTTGTTAATTACGCTACTAGAATGCACTTTAAAAAAAAATTATAACCGGATTTTTTTCTATTATTTTTGCCACCAGTGTATTTAATTCTAACATAAGTGTTATATTATATTTACTTATATTTTTATAAATTTAGAATAATAATTAGGCTAACATCTTTACAAAATAATATTTAATGACCATAAATCCAAAGGAAAATTCCCCATTTAAAGCGTTATTCTCGCACTTCCATCATTTCTGACACATATCCTTTTACGCATCCTTTGGCATTTACTGCGGAAAAACTTTGGCTCTTCATTTCAGCTGCACAATTTTCCCTAGCCAATTAAATTTTTGGATCTGACTGACGGCAAAAGAGCTGCCAAGGCAAACACCTCTGAAACACCCCCCCTTTCCCCTGCTCCACTTTTTGAAAGTGTATCATTAACAAACGCACACAAAAACAACAAGAACAACAACGATAGGTATAATAGTTTTCTCTGGAGACGCGGAAAGGGGGGCAAATATTTTTGGTTTGGCAAAAAGTTGTGCCGCTTGTTGTTTCTTGGTTGTTTTGGCAACAACTTTGCTGTTGACAGTTCCATCTCTCCGTCTCTATCCCTCCGGCACTCCCCATCTCTTTCACTCGAGCTTACATAGTTCCCATGAACTAAAGCGAAGCTTGTGCAAATTAATTTAAGCGCCGCATGCAAAGAACTCGCACGCAAAGCAAAGCAAAGTCTTCTTCGCACCTTGTCACTGCACCTTTTCCATGTTTTCCCCCGCTTTTCATCGCTTTCGAAAGGCACACGCCCCCCACCCCTTTTTTCCCATGATTTTTCATCACTTTTACCCGCTCTGCTGCTTTTCCCGTGAAGTTTGTTGGAATTGAGTGCGTGACACGATAAACAATGTGCTTCAAAAGGAAAGTAAACTTGAGATCAGATGAGGTGACAATGTAAAGATTGCGATTCAAGGATCTAATCTTTGGAATTTAATAGAAACCTAAGAGAGCGATTAGTCAAAAGGAGTTTCCGATTTAGATTTATTATTAAAAATAAGTGCACTGATATTAATTATTAGGTTGTTAGCTGTTCAAAACAAGAAGATTTTTTGATATGGGACAATTTTTGGCAAAGTTACAGCGAAAATGTTTATAAAAAAAAAACAGGTTCCGATTTTCTGGAAAAAAATGGGTTTTTTCGCCGAAACAATAAAAATAATGATACAAATATAGAATGTCATACCTTGCCGAACTCGTGGTGAAAATTCCAATCGATTGGCATTTAAATCTAGAAACTTTAATTTTTGGCCATTTTTTGCAAAATATCATGATGTAACCCCTTATCAAAAATGTGAAAATTGACGAAATTTTTATTTTTCCTAAATCAGACGGAAAGTGACATGCATTTAATTATTAGGTTGTAAGCTGATCAAAACATATGGGACAATTTTTGGCAAAGTTACAGCAAAAGAAACTGTACGAAAAATGCGTATTTTTACCAAAAACTCTGATTCCGTTCTTTCGTATAAAGAAATCAGTTTTTTCGCCGAATCAATAAAAGTAATGATCCATATATAGAATGTTATACCTTGCCGAGCTCGTGGTGAAAATTCCAATCGATTGGCATTTAAATCTGGAAACTTTAATTTTTGACATTAATTTTTTGCAAAAAATCACCTTACAAAAAACGAAAAAATTTGAAAAATATTTTTTTCCTTAAATCTAGGCGAAAGTGATGTGGTTAGGTAGCTTAGGTTATTACCTGTACAAAACAGCTTGTCATACTTTCATACTTTTCCCATAAAATCTTAATCTTAACTTTTTTTAGTAACCTGCGTATACGCGATTTTTTGATGCCACATTACGCATACGCAACGTTCGCCGGCTCATCACTGCTTGTCAATGACGTGGCCCCCAAAAAATCGTGGCAACTCGAAAACTTTTCACATATTTGCTTAGAAAACTGTCTGACATAAATCATATGCAGTCGCACACCTTCTTGTTTTTTGTCTTTCTTTTTTCTGCTGCACTAAATGGGAAAAGTTAAACTTAATTAGCGTTTTCGCTGCAAAGTTTCCCTGCCTCGTTTCGTTTTAGTTTTCCTTCGCTTCATTTTTTTTTGTCTAGCCCTGGAAATCAGTTAAATAAAATTGTCAACGATCAGACGACAAAATCTCGAAACGTCCAAGTGTAAATAACGGTAAAGTTATATATGATGATGGCTGAAAAAGTTGAGAGCAGTATAACAACAACAACTATATGGCAAACAAAGCTGAAGTTTTCACGTTCCTTTCTTTTTTCCCCATCTATTTTTCTGCGGCGTCTCTTTCGCTTTCTATTTTACTTAAACTTGGCCAACAACTTAACACGGCCAAAACAGCATGAGTGTGTGTGTGTGTCTGCTTGTATGTGTTTGTGGCACTTACGCAGGACAATTGCATTTGGGTAACGGAAGCGAAAATTGCTTCAAATGGCTGCAGATCGGAAGTGGAAGTGGAAATGGCCGCCAGGCAAAATCGCTTCCACAGTTCAGACAACTTGGAGTTTTACTTTCCAGTGTGATACTATTAAATTTTAAGCTTAAAATTAGCTAGGAAAAAAAGATACAGATATAAATTAATTTTATTGAAGTTATTTGTTAGCTAAAACATTTATTTAGGCTTTCACAAAACACATTTATATGGCTTACAAATGTTACAAAATTAAAAACAAAATTTATATTTTTAAACAGTAGAAATAATATTGTATTTATTTAAAACAAAATTTTTAATACATATTTGCAGCCTATTAATATTTATAATAATAATATTACTTAAAGTATGGTATGTTTTCCTAATTAAATTATTTTTATTTGACTATTTAGATAACTACCTATAATTTTCCTGTGAGTTTTTCAACAGTAGATATAAATATTCCATTCATTTGATAATTCATAATTGTAATAATTATACTATTAAAATTTTTTTTATATTTTTCCAGCATATAATATGCATAATATGATTTTTTCTAGCTAAAATGTTAGTCATGTTCCCATTTATCCAGCCACGCCCCCATACATTTTCTCGCCCCCCATCCGCATCCACATACACATCCACACACCCGCTCACACCCACAGTCAATAGCAATTGCAATCCAAATCCAAAAGTTCCACGAGCAAAGAACAACTTGCCAAGCGAACTTGGGCTAATGTGCCACACTGTCTGTGTCTGCTGGATGTTGCTGCTGTTGGTGTTGCTGTTGCTGCCGTGCTGATGTTGCTGATGTTGCTGTTGCTGCTGTTGCTGTTGCTGCTTTTGCTGCCCGGGGCTGTTTGTTGGTAGCTGGCTGGCTGGCTAGATGGCAGCATTATGCAGGCTCGCCCGAGCACAAGACACCAAAAACCAACAATGGCAAGAACAAAATGCAACAAGAAGACGAAAGGAGAAAAATCAAATAAATAAACATTCATGTGGGGGAATGCTGCATGCAGGATGTGGAGTGCCAGAGGAGTAGAGACCAGGATCCATTGTCCAAGGAGCAGGGAAAGTTTTTTGCCGCAAGGCTGCTTCAGATGTTTTATAGGTGATAGAAAAATATTTTGCGAACGTGATGAGAATTTATCGTTTGCCATCGCAGGCAGCATCGCAGCATCAAATAGACTAGGCAAAAAACTCAGTATCGACAACAAATCAGCAGCAAAAGCAACAGCAACGATGGCGATGAGGAGTGCTCCTTCTGGCGAAGGACGAAAGGACTCGAGACTCGGAACTCAGGACAAAATATGGCATCCTGGGTCCTGCCAAACGCCAAATGCTTAAATAAACTGACTGTAAATGATATGAGGTTGCCGCCTACTTGGTTGGTCGGTTGGTTGCCATCTCGTGGGGTAAATAAGGGGCAGCAGACCAGACTTCCAGCCAAGATGAACTCCTTCTGCCATATTTCTCACCGAAGAGCAAGGCCAACTCTCACTCTCTACGCTGCGGAAAAATACCCGTTTAATGGGAGAAATGCTTTAGAATTTTAATAGTTAATGGACTTTTTTAAAATAAATATTAAAAAACAATATTTTGAGTTATTAAATAAATATAATTTGGTAAGAAATATGCTTATTGATTTTATTTTTAATAAAAGGCTTTTGATAATTAAATGTTTAATAATTTAATAAATTATAAACATATTTTGAGCTATTAAATAAATATAATATAGTAATAAATATGTTTATTTAATTATTTAATATTTAAATGATTATTAATTTAATAAATTATCAAAATATTTTGAGCTATTAAATAAATATAATACCTATAGTAATAAATATGCTTACTTGTTTTAATTTTAATATAAGACTTTTGATAATTAAATGATTATTCATTTAAATTTATTTCCAAGCATGTACGAAATTAATAAAAATGATTTGAGAAGTATATGATTATTAATTACAAATTATTTTCAAGCATGTAAGAACTAAATAAATATTTATAATAATTCACTGAATTTAAAAAAATATTTGTTACTTTAATATTTGAAATGTATTCTTTAATATCAAATTTAATAAATTTTAAACTTTCTTTGAACTTCTCTAAATTTATTTTTTGTATCAAAAATATAACTTTTTTTCAGTGCACTTCCTTAGCCCCCTCGCCTTTCCCCTTAACCCCCTTTCGCCACTTTTTGTGAGTGACGTCTTCCTGGGGCCTGTAGTTTTCCGTAGGTCACCATTGGCGGGTTAATTAATTTCAATTAAGTTTCTCGCTTCTTTTTCCGGGCGAGAACAATGTCAGTAGTTGGCTGGTTGGTTGAATGGGTGGCGCTAAGGCCAGTGAAAATTAGCCAAGTGAAGTCCACAAATTCCGGCTAAATCTATACCTACAATACTGCATTATCTCGAGCTTGGGCCAAAAAAAGAAGGAAGAGAACAAACGAAGGCAAACCGACATCGAATTGGCAATGGATTTCAGCTGCACTTCTATAGGTAGGTAAATAAACTACTTGGCAATTAATTCCAGTTAGCTCTCCTTTTTTCTCTTGCAGCTCTGAATTAATATTCATTTGTGCCAGAATGCCAAATGCCAAATGGTTGAGAACGTATTTGCAGTCGAAGACAAAACGATTCTGGGCCAAGGGCTGACACATTTGAAGAACTTAACAAACCGTAAGAAATGGACATTAAACAGGATGTGGAGCTCCTCGGGCGACTCCTTCTTGTATCTTTGATTGTATTGCTGCTCGAATGGATTGGCAAAATGTGGGTGGGTTGGTTGATGGGCGGTGGGTGCTTGTGTGAAGGTCGCTGGCAGGTCAACGTCTCAGCCAGCAATTCAAATAAAGTCCTCGACAGCAATGAACCTTTACAAATTGAAACGATGATCCTTCTGGGGACAAGACGACACATTTTTGACACTTGCGGTGGGCGGTGGGCGGTGTGTTGCCCCCAAAACGGATAAGTGGGCGTGGCAGGAGCTCTATGTGAATGTTGTTGACTTTTTGTTATTTGTTCGCTTGTTAACTTTAAACGCTGTAAATGGCTTTGAAAACTGGCAGGACACAGTTCAAGATGCGGGACAATGAATTGGAGAAACTGGAGATGGTAGTGATATATAAAAAAATATCGACTATTTTGAAGACATATATTTTGAATTTTAATACAACATTAATTAAACAAAACACTGGCCAAGAAATGAATTTTGTGAAAACATTATTATGCCAATTTTAATATTTTTTTGTAGTCCTTTAATTGCTTGAATTGAATTATACATTAATTTTTTAAAACTAAAAAATAATGTAATAATTTGAAGTTTCTAGTTAAATTGTTAAATATTTAAATTATAATATAATATTATTTTAATTGAGCCAGGAAATAATTAGTTCTGTTTTCAATATTTTTTGCATAATCTTTATAAAAATCAAATTAAAAGGATCTTTTAATAAGAAATATTTATAAATTGATCTCAAAGACTCCCCGTGACTCACGACCCTTGAAACGATGACATCGCCATGTGAGAGCTTCCCAATGTTTGTCCCAACCAACAAATTGGACACAAATAAAAATGCTATTGACACAGTTTGTCAAAATGCCAAACTGTCCTTTGTCCTCTGTCCACTGTCCTCTGTCCTTCGGGGGCTTGGGTTTGTCCAAGGGGTTCGAGTTCCCCTTGCTTTTGTGCCATTTGTTTGTGTGTTTTGTTTGGCCATCGAAATAAGCTTGATAGAGTTGTTATGGCTGCTGCCATTTGTGCTCATCGCTGTTGATTTGTTTTGGCTCCTCAAGGGGCCCTGTTTCGAGTCCTGTTCCGTGTCCCAGTTTTCGGGTTAAAAGGGGCCAAAAGCAGCCGAGTCCCGTCCAGTGGAGTGTATTAAATGTTTGCCCAGAAAGCCAGGATGTCGTTGGGATGGTGGGTTGTGGGGATGTTGGGATGGCCGTATGACAATGACGAAGTGTTGACAAATGTGTTAAGGGATTTGCGGTCGGTTGGACCAGGGGTCCAGTGGCCATCGATGATTGCCGAGTCTATGGCTTTTGATTTCGCTTTAAAACTGCGTCAGTGATCCACAGGCTCGTTGATTTGATTCGATTTCCCCCATAGAAATGGACTTTTGCTTTTTTTACGACCCGCATTTGGTGCTTTTAAACGCTTTTCGGGGAATTTATTGAATCGGATGGTTTTTAAAGGGCTATAATTGATTTATTTGTAGCTAATTATTTCCGAATTTCGGTTTTTATTTTGGATTTTTATGTCAAGCCGTTTTAGCGGCAGGACTTTTTGATTATTATTATTCTTTAGACTATTTTATTCATATAGATGAGTTAGGTAATTAATTATTAATATATAATAATTCAGTTTACTCCTTACATTTTTCTTCTAAAACGTGGTTTCTTTTATTCATTAATTAAAAATATTACAATATTTTTTTATCATGTCCATGTCATTTCATTTATGGACCTTATAGGACCCCATTTCTTGGCAGTTCTTCTTCTCCCGAGGGCCAAAATACCTGGCCATTTTTCGGGCGTTTCCTCCATTTTCCATGGCCATTGCCCAAAACTGTATTTAACGCCCAACAAAGGCCGCATTAAGTGTCCTGGCAGCCGCAGGCAGGACGAAGGCTGAAGGATGAAGGATAAAGGCGGCAGAAAGGCGGCGGAACAGAGTCTGCCTGCATTGAATTGCATTTAATGCATGGCCAACATAATTTTAATGAGTTTTTGCTCTTAATCCGTTTGCAAGATGTTGTCAATGAGCCTGCGGCTCCTGTTCCCCATTTCCCCTGCCCGTTTCCCTGCTCCTTTTAGCCCTCGTTTTTTTGTCCTGCCTCCAGATTTCGCCCCCTTTTTTTGTTGATTTTTTTGCTGTAAAATTCTTTCATAATGCGCCGCCAACAGCCGCCTGTCAGCGTATGAGTGTGTTTTCTTTCTATCTGCACTGCAACAATTTCCCTTGTGGCCCCCAGCCATTTTCCCCCATCTCGCTGCTCTCTGTTTGTTATAATTTTCCGCTCTTTGCAGCATTTTAATTTGATTTCAGCCACCAGAAATGACGGCATTTCTCTACCCTTCGCCAAGGTATATGTTGTTGCATTGGGAATATCTTGTGCAGAGCATTTGCCAAGTCATAATGGTCGGGAATTCGGGATTCCCCTGCGGCACTTTCACGTGACACTTTTTCGCTTCTCGTCTGCCGGCTGCTTCCTTTCCCGCTTTTGGGCATTTGCAATTTTTAATCTCGCTCTGTCCATTTCCCTGGCTTAGAGGAATTAAACCTGAAATCGGGGCCAAAACCCAGCTCCAAGCTGGATGCCCCTTAATCAAAATGATTGAAATGCCAATTAACCAATAAATTTGCTCCATCAATTCGCCTCGCTCTTTGTGTGCGGAATGCCCAGATCCGAGATACGCAATCAAAGCGCATTTGGGGAAATGCTAAGAATTTGGCCATAATATCGGGGGCCTCCAGGAGGAGCCATTGCCGGTCTACGGACTCTGGGCTTTGGACTTTGGACTTTGGACTCTTGGTCCTGCCGCTCGGCCTCCTTTTTGGCGGCTTGCGGTTGCCCAGAATCGAAGGCAAAGCGATGGGGGAATGCCAGGTCGACCCAAAGTTACCCAGTAATTTAAGGGATTATCAAGGAAAATGAAATCAAAATATATCAAGGTATTCAATTGGAGCTTAAATTCAAGAAGTTGTTTCTAAAAGCCCAATAAGTAATTTAGAAAATGTTACAGATATTACTGATACGACAAAAAATATTTTTGGTAATGATTAATTTAATAGTAAAATAAATAGGCTATTTATAAAAGCCCTGGAAATATTTTCGAAAAAATTAAAAATATTTTTGATTTACCAAAAATTTTAGTTTAATTATTTTCTTTTAAAAACTTTTAATTTAATAATGAGTAAAACTTTTATACTTGTTTTATAAAAACCCTGCAAATATTTTCAAAAATTTTAAAAATATTTTTAATAAACCAAAAATTGTAATTTATTTTTTTTCCTCTAAAAACATTGAATTTAATAATGAGAAAAACTTCTATACTTCTCTTATGATACAATTTCCCTAAAATCGCCTCTAAAGTATTTCAGAAAAATTCCCAAAAAATTCTGTGTGAGAAAGCCGTTAAAAAATATTACCAACATCTCCGCAAAAACCGGATTTTGTAATCAGAAGAAGCTAAATACATTTTAAAGGAGCCAAAGGGGGTTGCATACTTCACCGGGCCAGCGGGAAAATGTAAAATATTTTCAATTAATTCGTCGTCGCTGCCTGGCCACAATTTCAATTTCATTCCCAAAATTTGGCAAAAAAAAAACACAAAAATTAGAATATTTTCATTTGAATCTGATTCCGTCTCGCTTTCATCTCGACCGCCGCCCAACCCTTTCATTTCCAGTGGCTTTCATTTAATTTCGGCCGCCCCTTGTTTGTGCAACACTTGAGCGAGCCGAGGAGCCGGTGGCCCCCAGCCAAAGGAGCCAAAGGATCCAGATCCCAAGGAGCCAAACTAATAACTTTCTCCTTGGCTTTTCCGGTTTTTGTTTATTCATGAGTTTGATTTCTGTGGCCGACCGGCCAAGACTTTTGCAACTTTTTGAGCCGCTCAGGTGAAAGTTGGGTGATTTTCTGGGGATGGTATGGGGTTTTCGGGGTTGGGGTGACTTCTTCCGGAAGGGTGGCGACAATCAGCAGGGCAACCCATTGAGGCCAGCAAAACGCATAATTATTTTATTTGTATTCGGCCACCGTTTAATAAACATTTTTTTCGGGCTTCCTGTCGCCTCTTTTTTGCGTATTCATTTATTGGTGTTTGGTAAAGAGCGGGGAAAAATAAAATAATTGCTATGGCCAACAAATATAAGGGGTTAAACGTTTGAAGCTGTAAATTGTTTACTGACTTTTGTACTTGAAAGAATTTTTTAAATGATTAAATATGGGTTATTTAAATAACAAATTTTAGTGAAAAAATGCAAATAAATTTATTATTCGTTCCCATAATTTATAACCAAGTAATGTAATTTATTAGAGTTAGAGCTTCATTAAGTAATTTATAAAAAAATATAAATATATAAATAAAATGTATTTGTTGTATTTTAAGCTAAAGCTATTATTATAAAATAAAGTTAATAAATTCAATTTTTGATTACGTTTTCTATACAGGAGAAAATTAAATATATTGAGTAATTTATTTTGTAAAATAGCTAAAAAATAGTGTATAAATTTAATTTATATATACCTATTATTATATAATTACCATTTTTTTTTGTATTTTTAGCTTTAGAAATGATTTTTAAAATAAAGTAGATGAATGTTATTGTAACATTTCGTACTTTGAATTTCCTGTTTCTCGCATTTAAATCCCTTAAAATATTTCACCGTTTTCACCGTGGAAATGTGCAGCATTTGTGTTACTATTCTGTTATTCCGTATGGCCAGGATGCCATGGTGAAAATGTTTGCTGCTTTTTTGGGCTTAGCCGGGGAATCCCCCAAGTGGATATCGAAATGGTTGCACTGCACTCCGCAAATCCCATCTGCCATCTATGTATGTATGTATGTGTATACGGAGAGAGCGGGACAGGGATAGATGTCCGGCATTAGAGCGAGATGGCGACAAAGAGCGGGCATTACACAAAGGCCTTTTTGGCCGATAATGGAGCTTATCTTGGCGAGGATAACGCCGGCATAAAGCCGTAGGCAAATACACAATTTGGTGGCCGAAACAAACAAGCACGCATATTTATAAATATATATGTGGGTATGTATGTGTGGAGGGTTCACCTGTGTGTGTGTGTTTTGTAGGGGGGAAGGGGGGTTGGGGGTTGGAAAAATTGTATTATGTGCGGCATAAATTCGCATCGTCTGCCATTTGTGCGAACGACATCGACATCGACATCATTGACATTCATTGGATTTGGTGGCCATTCGCACCTGATGCTGCCTTGTTAACCCCCCTTTTGAACCCGAAACCCCCGCCCCTGTACAAAGTGTTTTATGGTTATTCAAATGCGGCCAGTCGACGCGACCCCATAACCGTAAAATGATTTGCCAGCCAGGACAGGTGAAAGTGGGCCCGAAAAACCCCCCTTTTTAGCCCAGGGGCGGGGGGCAGGCCACTCATTATGCGCTGCCGCTTTATGGCGCCCAAATCTGTGCTACGAAAATTGTATTAAAATTTTATTATGTCAGCGGAGTAAAATGAAAGAGATAGCGCACATATGCAACTTTAACTTAGAGCCTTAAATTTCCAACGAAATATATATGTTGCAAACACCCCCTGTCAGCGAGCTTGTTGTGTACAAATTTTTAGTGCCTTGTTCGTCGCGTTGCTTTGGCATTTATTAGCTGTTTGGAGGGGGTGGTAAGTTGGGGGGGCTGGTGACCCCTCACAAGGTGAACAGCCAACAACAAGTGAAATAAAATGTAAAACAAAGGCAAACAAGAAGCCGGGCCATATTTTTAATGCGCCACCCCCCTTCCACCCCGGCCATGCATTAAATTAAATGATGTGAAAATAATGTCGGTGTTTGTGTTTGTGTTTTTGTTTGTGTTGTTTCTGTTCCAAGGCGCCAAGGCAGCAAATGTGCAAATAATTCGAAATAAAGTGTAAGCAAAAGGCGAGGGGAGGGGAGCAGGGGGGAGGTCCTGCGAAGCCAGACAGACAACCACATTAATTACACACACACACACACACTGTGCGATGTGGCCTACACACTCAAATAATTTAACGCACATTACTCAAATGCAAAATAAGCTGTTTGCAGTTTGTACTTCCTCGGTTTCCTTTTTTTTTTTGTCCCTTGGGAAAAGCTGCTCCTCGACTCGGCATTAGCATTAAATTTATTTCGATTCATCTATGTCGCACAGCAAAGTGTTTCCTACTTTTGGGCGGCAGTGTAAAAATTGCATAAGTATATTTAAGAAAATTTAGCCAACAAAATACATATTCAACTAAAATGTTGTTCCTAAAAAATTATGTATTTCAAATTATTTATATATTTTTTAAATTAATATTTAACTTATGAACTACAGCAATATTTTTTTTAATTTATGAATAGGACATTTTTTTAATTTTTATAACAGTCATTTAAGTATTTTTTTTAAATTCGCGTACATTAAAGAATGTTTAGCTTAACTTCTCATGGCAATTTTATTATATTACAATACTATTTATCTAGTATTAAATTATTTGTAAAAGTTTAGGGATCCAAAAATCATGAGAGCCCAAAATAATGCTACAATAATTTAAATTTGAAAAATTAACTAAAAATAAATAAGTAAATAAACCCTATATTCATGTTAAGGCTTTATTTAGTCATCTAAACAAGCCCTTATTTCATTTAAAATTTAACTGAGAGTCTATTTTCATGCAATTTATCTAGTTAAATATTTACCAAAAATATTTCGGCCACTTTGGCACTCCATCCACTGTGCTTGTTGGCCAAAACAGACCGCAGCATTAGCCAGACGGCAGAAAATACAACAACAAACGGTAAGCAAATTATCATATCAACGCCGTAAAACAAAACAAAAGCAAAAACAGGAAAGTGGGGGAGGGAAAACCTTTAAGAGATGTGAAAATGATGCGGCCAAAAGTTCGCACGCAGGGAAGAAATTTAAATAAATCTTAAATGAAATTCACGACAAATGGCATGCAAATTTGTCTGGGTTTGGGTTTGAGTTTGGGTTTGGGTTTGCTTCTGGTTTTTGGTGGGAACGGTGGCCACGAAAAACCGGAGATGGCCATTGGGGTCGTGTCCCTGGCATTGTGGAATTTTTCAGGTGAATGCTCCATGGAGACAAAGGTCGCACGAAAAGGGGAAAAGGGGGCGGGGGGCGAAACGGAAGGAAGGGAGTCTAACAAATCACCTGGCATTAGGCAGAGGCCTACCTGTGGCCCACTCCACCTGGCGACCTTCACCGGACATTCGTGCCTAATTTCATGAGCTACCGAAGGACAGATTGCCGCATCATTAGGAAAAGCAGAGGCGGAGGCAGAGAACTAAATCGGGCAAAAGGGGGCGGGGCATCTGCGGATGCGGAAGTGGATGTGGATGGGGGGAGTAAGTAGCCCCTGCTTTACACATTCGCCGGGATGAAAATATTTCTAAACGAGTTATTAAGTAGAGTGTTTAATTTACAAAATTAAATGCTTCAATTTTTTGTATTTATAAAATGAAAGGAAAATATTTATGATATTAAATTAACATAATTTTATAGTGTAACTACAAGTACCGTTTATTATAAAATAAAAGAAAAATATTTCAGATATTAAAATTAAATATCTAAGGCATTTTACCATTTAAATAAATGTTTTTTTCCTTGTTAATCTGGTAATATATGAATTTAATAATAAATTAAAAGTTTATTATTTCTTAAAAATTTTTTATTAATAAATTCAATTTATTTCATAATATAGCATAAATAATAAGTAAATATTTTAGACCTAGAAAATATTATGAATTTTACCATTAATATTAATGTATTTTTATTCGTTAAAAAAATGGATTTAATATTAAACCTAACCATTATTATTTGCTTAGAGGATTTACATTCATAAATTTAATGTTAAAAAAAAAACCTTTTAATTATAGTTCATAATTATGGATTAACTAGAGAAAAATCTTTGATAATATTATTTATAAAGAATTAGTATTTCTTACCCAATAAACTAAACTAAACACACACGAAACTAAATAAACTAAACTTCCAACTAAACATGTTCAACATGCAATCGTACAATGGTTACGTTCGTTCGCAAGTGCCCAGTGTCCCAGTATCGCCTTATTCAGATGACCCACCATCAATTGGCTATGTCCTCCAGCTGGAATTATCCTGTCTGGCGTCGTTGTCTCCCCCGAGGAACTCCATCATTAATATCGGAACAAGCATGGACGTTGGTAAAATAAAATATGGCCAAAAGTGCAGCGTGTCAGGAGTCGGAAAATGTAGGGGAAAATGGGCGGAAAGGAAAAGCTACAGTCCGGCAGCATTCTGCAGCACTCAACATGCCCGGTGACAGCATTGAAAAGCATCTTTAAGATGCAACCGAGGACATTCTGCTGACCACTTGGCAAACTGTCACTCGGGTCTCCGGTCTACGGTCTACGGTATACGGTCTGCCCCGTTTCCCCAAACCATTTTCCACATTTTCCACAGCCATTTTCCAACCACTGACCAACTGTCTCGGTGTCTCCATGTCGCCATGTCTCCATGTTTGCCTGTCCGGTTGGCAGGTTGATTTTTTCCAGGGCGATGCATTTTTTATTGGTTACATCGTTAGACAAGTGAAATATGTGTGTGAGCCAGGGCCATTGTGGGTAAATATCCGTCTGTTGCCAGCCAAAGGTATCCAAATAGCGAGCAAAAACCTTGAGCAGCTTTTCTAATGTTTTCACAGCAGTAGAAAATAAATAAGTATTGAGATATATTTTATTTTATTTTTTTTTTTTACACAGAAAAATTTAATAAACTATTGAAAAAATACTATTTTTAAAATTACTTCCTTATAAAATTAAATGGTCTCTCTTAGGGAATTATATATTTTTGTGTTTATGAGAAAAATAAATTTTAAAATTATGGGAAAAATAAGATAAAAAATCCTTGGCTATTTTATTATATATAATTTTATTTCATTAATTTATTTTTTTATTTTTTGTGAGAATTAAATTATTATAAATTATTAAATAAATCTAAAGAGCAATCTAATCTTGCAAAATCCCTATAAAATATAATGTTCCCTCTTACTGATCCAAACTAAAGAGTCAACCGAATGGCATATTCCTACAACCTAATATTATACTAATACCGGAACTAAGTCCATTGGCAGTGCAGCTTCCAATATAATCCAATCACCGAGTGTCGGGGCTGATTGTTTCCGAAACTAATTACCTTCCGCTGGCTGCTGGCTGCTGGCCGCTGGCAGCTTTACGACCCCAAAAGCTAAGGAGTTGCAACAATCGGGCATAAAGTCGGGTTTACGACTGCGACAGGATTAAAGTGCCGACCTCCTGAAACCCGGGGCATAATAATAAATTTCATCAAGTCACCAAGTTTCGTAATATGCCACACGTATGTCATTAATCTTCAGTTTTGAGCTAAATTTGATGAATTAGTGGCCAATGGACGGATGGACGGATGGCCGGTGAATGGGAAGGGGAATGCGAGTGGAGGATGCTGACAGGATGGACAGGATGGACGGGAGCTGGCTGGACTCCAGCCGGACAGATGGACAGCTCAGACGGACGGAGCTGGCATTAAGTTCGCCTGGCAGCTGACGACAGGGAGTGTCCGGGTGTCCGTGTGGATATCAATAAAGCCGGGCCCACCGAAAGCCCATAAGACATCTCGGAACACACAAATATGTGGTTTGGGGTGGCCCATTCAAGAGACTAGGTATATAACTTAATATTCAATGGTCTAAATGGTTTATTTTGGCCTTAATATATATTTATTATTTTCTCTAGGGTTTTGAAATCACCTTCAAAAAAAAAAGTTTAAAAGTATGCAACAGTTTTTTTAAGCCAGAGAGATGACCTTCTTTTTTCACTGCATACTTTTAGACACCTTTACAAATTCTTTCAGACCTTTAATGATTTTTATTATTATTTACTATCCCAAGTACTGCGAAACAAGGTCCACCTTAATGCACACACACGCACACACACTTGACATGTCCTGCCTTTGATTTGGGTTCAGCACTCTCATTCTCATCCGTCGGCCTCGAAATCCCCTTTCCACCTTCGCCGAGCAAAAGAAGTTTAACTAAAATAATAAAAGTCAAACTGTGTACAAACAGCTTTGGCCTTAACGACATGTGTGTGTGTGTGTGTGTGCGTGTGGTTTATTAGTGTGCGTGTGTGTGCATGCGTCTGGATAAAGTTTCATCAAAGAAAAGTTAGTCCTGGCAACCGAACGGTGTGTCGGTGTGCGTTTCACTGTGCGTGTTGCGTTTAATTGATATGCTAATGAGTGAAGTGAAAGCTCTCGATTTGTTTTCTCACTGGTTTTGTTTGCCTCGGCCTCGGCTTGGCTCCCTTTTATTTGCCAGCAAACAATTAGCCGGGAGAAAGTCGGGCTGAAATGTCTGAATCGGAGCAAGTTGGTCGACTAAGGGGAACCAATAAGGGAGATGATCTTTAAAGCAAAAGTACCCCTTTTAAAAAGCAATTATGAAAACTAAGATCTATAAAGGTGTCCAAAAGTATGCAGTAAAAAATTAACTGCGTTTATCGGAATAAATATTTATTGCTGCATACTTTTAGGCATCTTATGAATTATTTTAAGACCCCGGGATAAATACTTAAGTTTTCTAAATACCTAATAATTATAATGATCTCAAGACCGGCTTTCAATTACCTGATCTCTGAATTGGCATTTGTAGCCCTTTCATTTCATAGTCCTTCGCTTATCCTCTATGCTTTCCACCGCTTAGCAATTCGCTCTGCCATTTTCCGCATTTTCCCTTCGCCGCCATTTTCATAATTAATTCTCATGCAAGTAATTAAAAATGCCAACGGCTCGCATTGTCGTGGCTAGTTTTTTTGTTTTTTTGTTTTTTGCTTGGCTGTTGCTGCTGCTGTGATTGCAATGCAAATAATAGCAGCGGGAAATTAATTACGCGCTCGCATAGTCGACAAATGTAAAAATGCTCACAAAGAAACAACAACAACAGCCGGCGAAATCCCCGTTGAAATAGAACATACAATTGTATTTTCCAGCGGTCGCTGGGAGAATTGTTCTACTGCTGGGAAAATCTAAGGTGAGTTTTCCCAACCACTCAGTGGATAGTTTTCCATACCGATTTACCGATTAAATTTACTTGGAAAAACATAAAGTTACAGAAGTTGGAAAATTATTCACCATTTTATTTATATTTTTACAAAAATTAAATAATAAAATAAAATATTTGTGGATATTTTTTGACTTTTCAAAAAACTATAATTGTGTCTGTAAATAACTTATTAATTCTTCTTCTTTCCCCGAATTTTGGGAATAAATTATCCTCGATGGACCGCGAATTCTTAAGAATTTACATGAAGAAACAAAGGCGCGGTCTGCCATAGTTTTCTTGTTATTAATTTTCAAATACAGTTGGCTTTTCTACGACTTGCTATAAAAAACACATTGGATTTTCATAAGTTGTCAAAATAATAGGCCTTCAGAAAAATTCGACAAAAATGAGGAACTGTTTTAATAGGGGCCAGACCCCACAGGCGTTAACTAGATATCCTCGATGGACAGCGATTCCTTAAGAAGTTTGCTGCTCAGGATGAGCAACAAATGGTTTTACTATGTGAATCTGAAGAAGTCGCGGTCCAAAGAGGATTTCTATAAGATATTTATCTTCTTAATTAGGATCCCTACACGATATAGCTACGTCTATTTGACCGACTGTATGAACACGGCAAATATAAAAGATTCATATTGCCACGCATAATTCACTTTGTTTATTATTGAAATCGATCCATTTCCTACATATCCCCAAAATGTAACCCTCCAATACCAATAACAATACATTTTTGATCAGACATACACCTTTATTTGCCGAGAATACATTTAGCTTGATTTAAGTGTCCCAAAGAATCTGCAGTTGGGCCTTCCGGGCGCTAGAACCAGGGTCCCCGGCCTATCTCCTGGTTTCCTGGAGGTTTTCCAACTTGTGCGATTCCATCACTAGCTACAAGCATTCTTGATATTTTTGGTCTGATCTCTGGACTTAAAATGGCCGAAACGTTTGGGGCGAGGGGGTTGCATGGGGACTACATTTCCATGGGGCATGGGGGACTCGAAGGCTTTGCCTTGGGGCACCTCACCCCGGGCTTGGAGCCCGCCATCCTCTTCCTGAGCCTGGGACCAGCTGGTTTGTCTTCGAGCCCCTCGACCTCGGTTTGGGGTTGGGGCTTGGCGCCCGCCATCCCCTTCCTGGGCACGGGACAAGCTGGTTTGGCTAGAGCGCACTTCTTCTTCGGCTTGGGCTTGCCGCAAGTCCTCTTGGTCTTCGAGCACCTCGACTTCGGGGGTTTGGGGTTCTTCCTCGGTTTGCGACACTTGGGTGGACTCCTTTGGTCACCGACAGCACTGCAGTCGCCGCAGGAAGTGTCCGCGGGGGCACTGGGTCCCGCTTCACCCTCCACTCTGCTGGAGTCTGGATCAGTAGAATCGTCCGACATGAGCCAATCGCTATCCGACCTGAGTGATCTTGCTTCCGCGATGGACTCCTCCGACGTTTCTGGTGTCCTCGACTCTTCACTCTCCGGTGTACTTTCCTGGGATTCCGAATTGCTCAATTGGTTTCCCATCGTAGTATTTTGAATTGGACTTGTTCTCGAACCGACAAAATTTTCAAAAAGATTATGAAATATGTTAAACATGGTGTGAAACTAGTTGCGTAAAATTTTATCCGGTTATTTTGTGTAAGCAAATACGTGTGTTCCGTAGGAATGTACAATACAAACTGATTCTATGTGGGCATCAGCTCGACAATCTCGAATTTGGATTTGAATCAAGGGTCTCTGGCTACTGCGATTGCAGTCTGTGTTGAGCCTACTGCGAAATAGTATTTCATTTTTCCGATCTCTATGATCCTTTACTTTTCACACAAAGGCGATTAAGAACACATCTTATTAATGGGATTTCTAACTAAACTAAGAAAGTAGATACACTGGTGGCAAAAATAATAGAAACGTTTTGTTAGGGCTTGCTTTCTTCCCATTTTCTCACTAATGAAAGCTGATAAAAAGGTGGTTATAATTGTTTTTTAAAGCGTATTCAAGTAGCTTAATTAAAAAATTTTAAGGACTTGCGATCCATCAAAACGTCTTTTAAAATACTCTTCTTTATAAATGTAGTCTATTTTGAAGAAATGAGTAGTTAACTCTGCCCAAAATGAAGAAAACACGGAAAATATACGCAACACTTTTAAGGTTATCTGCGATTTTAATGTTAAAAAAATACTTAAAATTTAAATAATTTTTTATTATATTTTTTGTTTAGTAGCTGGTAAAATTACCTAAAAAATAAGGTATATATCATTAAGATCGGTTCACAACTTTCTGAAATATGTTCCGCGATGTAAACATATTCAAAACTACTTAGCCGAAAAACGATTTGTGGAACTTGAATGTTATCATCAATGTCTCGCTGGCTGAAAATTGCCATCTTTCATTGCCATTCTATCCAAATTGTGTGAAAAGTATTGGATCATAGAGATCGGAGAAATGAAATACTATTTCCAAGTAGGCTCAACACAGACTGAAATCGCAGTAGCCAGAGACCCTTGATTCAAATCCAAATTCGAGATTGTCGAGCTGATGCCCACATAGAATCAGTTTGTATTGTACATTCCTACGGAACACACGTATTTGCTTACACAAAATAACCGGATAAAATTTTACGCAACTAGTTTCACACCATGTTCAACATATTTCATAATCTTTTTGAAAATTTTGTCGGTTCGAAAACAAGTCCAATTCAAAATACTACGATGGGAAACCAATTGAGCAATTCGGAATCCCAGGATAGTGAGGAGGAGGAATCCAAGGCGGGTGCAAGAGTACTCAGGAGGAAGGATGGCATCAGGACTTCGTACGAAGCTTACGTCGATCGCTTGACTGAACGGGGTATCGCTGATAAGCCGAGCTTTGAGGATTATCTCCAGAATTTGATCAGGGATGACGAATCGCGCTTGTCGAACGATTCTACGTGGTATCCGGGATACGAAGCTATCATTGCTGCCAAAGGCACTTCGAAGGCGTCAGCCTATATAAACTTCCTGAGGTCATGTTTGAAGCAATATCGACCCTATTACACGGACAAGCAGTTAGCAGAGACAGCTTGGGAGCGATGGCACGAGATGTCCTCTCGCCAACGATCGGAGTGGAAGTCCACTGTGGTAAGTTAAATTAAGCAAACGACTAAGACTGTTGCTAAATGATTTAATCCACAGGTGACAGATCGCACTCAACCAAATTCAGAATCGCGCAATAAGGGCTGGAAGGGCTGGAGGATCGTGAGTGGAGCAGATCCAGACTCCAGCAGAGTGGACGAAGGAGCGGGACCCAGTGCCCCCGCAGACACTTCCTCCGGCGACTGCAGTGCTGTCCGGTGGTAGCGATAATAATGCAGCTGGTTCCAGGCCCAGGAAGAGGAAGGCGGGCTCCAAGCCCGGGGGGAGGTGCCCCAAGGCAAAGCCTTAGAGTCCCCCATGCCCCATGGAATCGTAGGTCCCCATGCCACCCCGCGCCCCCAAACATTTCGGCCATTTTTAAGTCCAGAGATCAGACCAAAAATATATCAGAATGCTTGTTGCTGTGATGGAATCACACAAGTTGGAAAACCTCCAGGAAACCAGGAGATAGGCCGGGGACCCTGGTTCTAGCGCCCGGAAGGCCCAACTAATGATTCCTTGGGACACTTAAATCAAGCTAAATTATTCTCGGCAAATAAAGGTGTATGTCTGATCAAAAATGTATTGTTATTGGAGGGTTACATTATGGGTATATATAGGAAATAGACCGATTTCAATAATAAACAAAATGAAATATGCATGGCAGTATGATAAATCTTTTTTAGTTGCCGTGATCTCAGTGCTCACGCCCACATTTTTAAAGATTTCGGAGAAGTATAAATGCAATTTTGTTGTGTTTTAGTTATACCTATCGAAATGTAGAAGAAATTTTTCAAATCGGACCATTCGTTAAAAGTTATACCCGATCAAAGTTTTATATCTCCATCTCTCGCACTCCTTTTGGCCGAGTGACGGGTATCAGATAGCCGGGACACACAACCGACTATAGCGTTCTCTCTTGTTTTTTATCCCTATTAAATATTATATTTAAAATATTACTCTTCTGGTTCCCTATTTTTAGTTACTCCTACGGAATATATATGGTTATTTCAAAGTCATTTCGCCTGTCGGTAGATAATAAACTGGAATTCCTCATTGTCCGCCAAAGCTGCGGGCTAAAAAACCAAAAAAAAAACAATGATAAAAGGGTTGGAGAAAGGGAGAAAGTGGAAGGGGTGAAAAGAAAGATGATGATAGAGCGGGAGAGAAATGGCTGCCATTAACATTTGCCGTTAACATTTCATTTAGCTGGCAAACGTTTTCTTTCTTTCATTTCCTATTTGGCAGCCGCTTATTCTTCTACTTGCCCATTTTCCTCTTTTTTTTTTGTTTCTGCCAAACATTTTAATTATGAGCGCACTTTTCACCCCCTTTAACCCTTTGCCCCTCTTTGTTGTTATTGTAAAACAAACGAAATGAACAAAGTCATATGTGAACACACACATATCCGTACCAACAAATGCAAGGGGGTTAAAAATAAAAGAAAAAACAAGAGAAAAGGAGGCGGTTGGTGGGCGGGGCGATCGCCAAATGAAAAGCGAACCAAATGGTCATGTGGCCCGCGCATTTTGCGGTTGCCTTTCCAAAAGGGGGTGGCTAAAAAGGGGGCCAAAGGGCTGAGAAGGGGCAAAAGTCACTGGAGAAGGAGCGGTCTAAGCCAAAAGAAAAGGCCAACTGCTGCTGATGATTGCGATGATGATGACGATGGCGATGGCGATGGCAATGATGGCCATCATGTTGGCCGCATTGTTGGCCAGCGGTGAAATATAGAATATATAGATTATAGTGATGACAAAAAAAGATTAAAAAGAATAAATTTCAATTTATCCATAAAAAAATACAAAAATAATAAATATTACAAGAAAAATGCCCAAAAATAAGTACATATTTGAAAAAAAATATTGAAAAATAAATAAATATTTAAAAAAAAAAAATTTGAAAATAGCTAAATATTTAAAAATAAATAAAAAATTAATAATAAATAAATATTTAAAAATGTTACTTTAACAAAAAGAAGAGAATGAAAACCATAAAATTAATATGGGATTTGTTTTTTAAACTGTATTCTTTATATAAAAAATATATTAAGTAAACAGAAATAATTAAAAGTTTTTATCAAAAATTTGAATTCACTGGATCAGAGGATTTTTTAAATATTTTAATAACTTGTGAAAGGAGTTTAGGAATATAATTTTAGTATAAATTAAATATCAAATTAGATGCAAAATTAAATCAAAATCTATTAAATTAAGCTAAGAAAATAGCCATATCCTGAGTACTTAACACACAAACTCTCGCCTCTCACAGTGCCATCACTAAGACAAGTGCATTGTTTGCCGGCTTGCGTGTGTCTGTGTGTGTGTGCGGGGCTGTGTGTGTGACATGTTAACGACGGCGCTCAAATGACTTTTGTGTGGTTTAAAACCAAACCCAGAGTCGGAACCCTAACCTCAGCAGAGTCGTGGGTAAAGAGGGATGGGGCTAGGGCTAGCCTTAACCCACTGAGGCCCCTTAACCCCCCGTAGCCCACGCTTTCAAGGGGTGAGCCATCATCATCGTCATTGCCATGGCCTCGCTCTTTCGCCTTGTTCGCTGCAGCATTTTTCAATTTTATGGTTTCCAGATGAAGTGCGTTCGACCGTAAGTAAATGCCGGGGAAGCCCCCTCTATCAAACCGCCCACCATCCACCACCCACCGCCCATCGCGTCAGCTGCAGCTGTCATTGTTTAGCTTTTTGCCCTCGCCGAGTTCACAAAAAATGGGAATCCCCCGCTTCCTTTTCTCTGTTTTTTTTTTTTGGAGCACACGCATAAAGTTGCATTTCTTTTTTGCGGCTTTCTTTTTTTTTTTTGGCACAGACTGCTTAGCCATTGGCCTGACCAATTTTTTTCGGGTTTCTGTTTGCCATTTTTCGTTTAGGTTTCTCTTCTTTCTTTTTTTTTGCCATTCTGCCGACCGAATCGTTATGAGTTATATATGGCACTTGGATCGAGGGGCGGAAATCGGCAGGGGGGAGGATATCCAGGTGAGCGGGAAGATTGAAACTAACTGAATTGCCCAAGCGGCTGTGAACATTTCGTTTTAATTAAGAGGCCACTCCGGCCAAAAGAGAGAACACAAGAGAAAATAGGCGAAAAAAAGGAATGTACAAACCAAAAAAAGGGGGGGGGGAAAGCGAGGAAAAAGCCGGGGAAAAGTCCAGGGGTTAGTTCCAGTTGATCCGTCAACTAATTGAAGCCAACTTTCAGGCTTCGCTGGCCAAATGGAAACGGCAGCCGGCAAAAAAAAAGCGGCCATTTATTTATTTATGGACAATATTTAGCTGGAAAACAAATTAAATCGAATTCATTAAATACCTGAATAAACAGTGTTTATGGCAAAAACATATTAATCTCTGGTTGCACTAAAATAAAAATTTTAAATTATGTAATAACAAATAAAAAACACTATTAGAAAATTAAAAATATATATATACAAAATAAAGAGAATTAGTATCTCTTAAAATCAGCTAAAAAAAAATTGATTTAAATTCTAAATTAAATGGATTAAAGTCAAAGATAATTAATATTTAATAATAACGAATTTATAAAGCTTTAATTTTTTTTAGGTTTCTAATAACTAATAATTACCTTTTCTTCGACTGCACTTACTTATTTCATATGCTAATCTCTTTCGAGCATTTTTGCCTTTGCCATTGGCATTTATCTAAGTTTTTTCTTTATTTGCCCACTCGTATTTACGTGGCATGTTGGCTTAGCCACGCCCCCCGCCCCCGTGACCCCCAGTGACCCCGGCTACCTGACCACACCTGCCGCCATTTGCGGTTCGCTGTAAATGCATTTTTAATGTATTTCATTCCGTTCTTGTTTTTTCGTCGCTAAAAGCAAATGCACATTTAAATAAAATTTTATAGTTATGTCTATTTAAATATTGCAGTTGGCTGGGCTGTTGTTGGGCTTTGTGGTTGCCCAGCATAATTCTCAATCTAAATAAATCAGAGTCCGAGCTGCTCATAAAAACCGTTGCTTTTTGGCCAAATGCAATAAGAGCCAAGTTTTCTAAGGCGCTGCGATGTCCAACAAATCTGGTCCATGCATCAGCGCTGACACTTTCTGTCGACTGCTGAATTTCGCTATTGCCTTTTTTCTGAGTGGCAACAGCAATTGCACAACATAAACCAAATGGAATGGCAACGAACTACGAAAAATAAAATAAAGGGGAAAACAGGGTAAGAAAATAAGGAAAGCAGTTCAAGGAAGCTAGCACATCAATGTATTAACGAAACGTTATTAAAATGCAGATTGTGAGAGAGTTTAACCAATTTGTAACTAAAAAGCATTTTTTTACCAAAAGGCAAATCAGTATTTTGGCCAAAGCAATGGAAATAATAATCCAAATATAGATTGTCATACCTTTCTGAGCTCGTTATTAAATTTCCAATCGATTGGCATTTAAACCTGGACATTTTATTTTTTTGCCATTTTTCGCAAAAAATCATGATGTAACCCCTTATAAAAAAATTGAAATTGGGCCAAAATTTTATTTTTTCAAGATCACCCGGAAAGTGTCATGGGCTTATTTATTATTTTGTTATCTGTTCAAAACAGTTTGTATTTTTGGTGTAAGACCATTTTTGGCCAAGTTACAGCCAAAAAACCGAAAGAAAAAATTGCTATTTTTATCTAAAACCCAAATCCCATTTTTCCACAAAAAAATAGTTAATTTTTTGGCCAAAACTATCCAAATATTGATCCAAATATAGAATGTCATACCTTTCTGAACTCGTTATTAAATTTCCAATCGATTGGCATTTAAACCTGGACATTTTATTTTTTTGCTATTTTTCGCAAAAAATCATGATGTAACCCTTTATAAAAAATTCACAAATAGGCAACAATTTATATTATATTTATATTAAGTGTCATGATTTTAGTTGTAAGATTATCTGCTGTTCAAAATGGTAAGCCTTTTTCATTTGTTACAACAAAAAGCTGCAGACTTTTCGATCAAGAATCATTTCTTTGTGCTCGCAAATAGGAATCTACATAATTGCGAAACCAAGGTAAACGAGGCTTTCCACCTCCACCGGAATTCCCCGAGAGCAAACTCCCTTAACCCCCGGGCGGCCCTCCGTGGTCGATTCGCCCCTTTGTCAGCCTTTAACACGTTGACATCTCACGGGGCTGCTGCTCAGTTTGCGTTTTCTCGCTGTCAAGCTGCCTCCTGTTATTTGTTGCAATTTAAGTGACTTGGAATTGCAATTTATCGTTGCCGCTCTGAAGGGGAAAATCAGCCAGCACGCCCTTGTTTTTCTTTTTTTTTTTGGGCCAGGAATAAACAAGCTGGGGGAAAAGGCAAGGGAAAAACGAAGAGAGAGGAGAAATATGAGAATTTAGTGTAATGTTGTTTTTATTGCAACTTCATGTGCGGAATGCGTAGCAGGGCATTAAAGTGTTGTTGCATACACTTAGCCACCCCCTAAGGGTTAAGGGTGGGGATTCGAGGGGTTAAGTGGTGAGGGGGGGGGTGGGCTGCGGATGGCGGAAAAGCCAAGTTAAGTTTCCCCGAAGGACGATCAAGTGACGATTTCCGTTCTGTGTTGCAGATTGGATTTTCTCCTAGTTTCTTTTTTTTATTTAATCGTGGGAAGCTGAATCATTTATTTTATAGATTTGATATTTAAATATATAAATTTTTATTTACTTTAAAAAATGTACTTAATAATAATACACTTAATTTATAGATTAAAATGGTTTTTCTTTTAATTTAATTTAAAACCAAAGTAGAAAAAGTGTCTCACAGAAAGATAGCCAATTTAAATAACAACATAAACCAGATAAGCGAGAAAAATCACTGCTATTATGGTCCCAAAAAAAGTCCATATGCCTTGGACATTCAAAGTTTGATGGTCTTTGTCCGTTTTTTTTTTCTTTCTTTTTCATTTTGTGCTCCCCGAAAGCGATATTGTAAATTTCTTTATATTTGTCAAGCCAATTGAAAAGTTTGCGGCAACTTTGTGTTGATTTAACACCCCCCAGCACACATAAGACAACAAAGTCACAAGGCTGTCCGTCTGTCCCTTTGTCCGTATGTCCCTCTGTCCGTATGACCGCCTGTCCGTTTGTCCTTCCATCAATGAAGTGGGAAAAGGCAAAGGAGAAGGCAAACTTTGCTGGCCAGGATATAAATAAGGAATTGTATGGTAAATGGCCGGCAAGGAAAACAACGAAACAAGATGGGGGGAATTATTTGAAAAGAAGAAGTGAAACAATGAGGTGGGTGAATGAGGCGGTGGCGGTGCCAAGTGACCACACAGTGATTTACGCTCATGAAATTGAGTTGTGGGGCAAATTATTTATGAACAAAGCGCACACACAGGAATAACAAACAACAAACGACGGCAAACGAGGATTGTAATGCCCAGGGTCCACTGGACAATATGCAGTTTGTGGAAATGGAATCGGTATCGAAGTCCTTTCCCCGAGGAACAGACAGTCGGAGGAATGTCCCTTCTGCGGACAGCTTAGAGGAGCGGCAGTAGAAGCTCTGGAACTCCAAACTTTTGCGCCCCGAAAATAATTTATTAGCGGCAAACGAGCAAAAGTTTTATGAAAATTCAAAAAACACAAGAACAAACAGAAAAAACAGGAAAAAACACAATCGAAACAAAGGCCAACCAAGTGCAAGTTGAAGTTGAGGTGAAAGAAGAAGTTGATGAAGTAGCTCCGCCGGCACCCTCAACTCGGCCAACATTTCATTGTCAGTCGAGAGTCGAGTTTTGCGGAATCGGAATCGTGCGCTTTGTTTAATATTTTCAGACTCTGTCAAAAAGTTCGGGTACCCGGGGCTCACGGAATTCGAGTGAGCGAATTTATTAACTATCATGTCGGCCAATAAGCTAGAGCCATAATTCGGGTATATCAGCTATATAAATAAATGTAAAAATATTAAAAATACTTACGGCAAATGTTTATAATAATGGCAAATTTTTTACGAAATTCTAGTTGATTTATTCAGAATTTGTAGTTCGTTTTGGATTTCCCCAAGAACTTATGAATATGTAAAATAGCTCATAAATTAAATCAGTTTAGTTTTTTTATTTATATGAATCCGGGAAAGTGAGTAATCACTATGGACGGCAGTCCATGTAGTGACGAAGCGCACCAGGAGAGTGTGCGAAGGCGACTACTATTATATAGCCGCAAAATTGAAAATCTGCTGTGATAGTCCGATCGTAATGAGTAATACACCAATCGAAAGGTATTGCAAAAACTTAAAGGATTGCATACCAAGACTTTAAGAAATTCAATTGGCTTGGGAGAGAGAGCGGTGAAAGTGAAAAAGTGAAAATTTCGAATATTGGAGCTGTTGGGGCCGGTGGGGTTAATTGGCCCCCCGGACTACGTTAGTTGTATTCCTATTGAAAATACCCGTCGAATGAGGGGTCATTTGTCAAAATCCGACGCTCCGTTCAAAAGTTATAGCCAAAATAAGATTTTCTTCTTCTTCCCAAAATGAAATTTTAATTCTGTTTGTCAGTTTGTCAGTTTGTCAGTTTGTCCAAAATATGTTTTTTAAGTTCTGAAAATTTGATATGACGTTCTGATGAACGATATAAAAAACTTTTGTTCTACCACTTTTGGAAAAACCCGCTAGTTTAGCGGGAAAACAGCTATAAATAGCTAAAATTCGGAAAGCCGTAACTTCTATACTACTAAAGCTACAGACTTGTGCTGCATCTCGTTTGAAAGGTATTTTTAAATGCTATAAACGCCTTCTATGTGCAATTTGTGTAAATGTAATAGTTAAAAAGATATGAACAAAAGAAAATTTGTTTAAACTTTTTTTTTAGCTTTTTTTTAATTTTCTCAAAAACGGCTCTAACGATTTTCCTTACAACTTTAAACTGTATAGCCCTTGAGATTCCTTAAATTTTGGTATATAACACATTACTGTAAAAAATCACGTTTAAAAGTTATTAAGAAACGAAAATAGCCACTTTTGCCAGCTCATAACAATTAATGCTGCCTAAGGGCCGTTCATTTACGAGCCGAACAGTTTTGGGCCAAAAAAATTTTTACATTTTTTATTTGCCTGAAAAATTTTTTTTCATGTTCTATTCGGAAAATGAGCAATCACGTGTATCAGGATTTGTCCGAAAAAAAATTATTTTTTTAGTTAGAATTTTTTAAAGTTTTCCAAAAATTGACAAATTTGAAAAAGTACCCTCTCATTGAAAATCTTTATCTCCGGTTATATGAATCCGCGTGACTTCATGTGTTTTGATTTAATTCTTCTAAAACCTCTTCTTAAAAAAAAAATGTTAAAAAAAATAAGTTTTTATTTTCTTAAAAATAAAAACAAATTAAGATTCTAAAAAATTTTGTATTTAAATTTTTTTTTATAAATCAATATATGCGCCATATTGTTAGTTACAATCGATTTTTGTAAACAGTTGGAGCCATTTTTAGTTTTTAAAATATCGAATTTTTTTTTAAAATGGCCTCTGCTTTTTTTATGAAAACACGTTGCAGCAAGTAGGGCTACTCTCTCACTCTTATCGGATCCTTATGGAATTCATGTTTTCTCATCGTTTACTAGTCCTTTAACAATTTTTAATGATTAAAAGTTAAGTTTTAAGTGTTTTAACAATTATTGAATGACAAAAAGTAATTTTTTAATCTTTAAAAAAATTACAATTATTTATCTAACGTGCTTAGAAGTATTAAATTTTGTATGTGCATATCCAAACTGTATTTTAGGGTCAAGGAATCGGTAAAATTGTTTTAAACCGTTCCATTATACAATTATTAACTTTAATAAATAAAAAATAAATAAATAAATTAATAACTAAGTTATATGGGGATGACTTTTGGACATGGTATGAGGTATACTAATATGTAAATTAAACCCACGGTATAAATTGTCCCTTTAAAAACTTCTGATATCAAACAAAAACACCTCTTAACGAGGTAAAAAAATAGTGACGACCGCACCTTCAACATACAAAAGATCTGATATCATATTTTGTGACGAAAAATAATTTTACATTCGAAAATATAAAAACACTTTCTAAAATTTACTTTTTCGGCACGCTACAATAGAAAATGTTCGTGTGGGTAAAATCTTATAAATTTGTCTGAAGCGGGCCGAATGAGTAAATTTTAGAAAGTGTTTTTATATTTTCGAATGTAAAATTATTTTTCGTCACAAAATATGATATCAGATCTTTTGTATGTTGAAGGTGCGGTCGTCACTATTTTTTTACCTCGTTAAGAGGTGTTTTTGTTTGATTTTACTTCAGTCTAATTTATAAATATTTAATAGGCCTATAATTATTTCATAATTTCCTAGAAATTAATTAAGACAGAGTATTTCCTGTGCTGTGTCCCAATAACTCCTCAAGTTTCTCTTGTTATTTATTGAATTTGGCACACAATTGCACAGAAGCTTATTTGCCCCCCGTCTTTATCCGCCAGGAAGTTGTCCTCGTCCTCGACTCGCTTCCTCTTCCTTTTCCACATTCAATTGCTCCTGGCTGAAATTTATGAAATTTATTCCGGTGTCTAAGTTTGCCCATACTCGTATTTCTTAGGCCAAAGGAGGAGACGACGCTAGGTGCCAATGACAGTCGCATTACGCATACGCCCCGTTCTCCCTGCTCAGATATTACGTATACGCAGTGCGGGCCGTTCGATATCATTGCATATGCTTATTTTTAGAGAAAACAATTTCCGTTGCTTAGCAAAAGCCTCTCTTTACCCCTCTTTACCCCCTTTGTATGCAAATGAGCAGAACGAAAATTTCTCATGATAATATGCCATTAATGAGCGGCATTATTTCCCCCATCTCTGAGACTGTTGTATTGTTCGCCAATTAATTGAACATCGCTTAATGCCAAATATGTATATATAATAATTGCAATAATTAAAATCCGTTTGCAATCAGCCTAGCAGATCGAAAGGGAGAAATGTTTGCACAAACAATTGCCCAACAATTCGCCAAGCATCTTGAATTACTAAATAATCGACATTTATTGTAGTCTATGTGTGTGCGTATATGGCTAAGGAGTCTTGTGTTTAGTGCAGCCCCTACGACTTCTTGAGCGGTCGGATGAGCATCCGGACGTAGCTGAGGGAGCCGGTGGGTCCTGGCAGGAAGGTCTTCCACAGGATGCCCTTGAAGTAGCCAATCTCCTGGCCGTACTTCGACTGGAAGGTGCCAAAGAGGTTGCTAAAAAATATAGGGGAAATAAGATTAATTATTAAGAGTTTTAAAAACTGTTTTTAATTATTTACAAATTATTTGTGTTTTTTTAGAAACTATTTAAAAAATGTTTCCTATATAATTAAAGTTGCTTCCGAGTCTAAAGTGTAATTATCTAAAGGTGTTGGCAATTATCTAGTTATTGGGAATTACATCGCATTTAAATAGATCACAAAGCTGGGCTGCTTGAATAAACAGGTTTACATATTTTAAATATTTTGTAAATGGGTAATTTTACTCTTCTATATTTTTGTTTTATTTTTTTAATTTAATTGCATATTAATATAAGTAGGAATCTGTTTTTGTGACTAGTGCATTTATTTATAAGGAAATCCTTGTAGCACACGTAAATAAGAAAGAAATAAATTAAATTAAATATTTTTACATGAATAATTTTACTCATAATCATTTTTGAATATCTTCGCTACTTATATTAAATTATTTTAATTTTAAAATAATAAATATTTAATGAAATAATACAATTTAAAATAACATAACAAACGTAGCTCAATATTTTAATTAATTCATCTTTTTTCTATGGTTATATTTTCCATAATACTATTTGCACTCACCTCTCGAAGCACTCCCTTCCGTACCACCAGGCGCCCGCGTGAGTCCTGGCGCAGTTCTGGCCATTGTCATCGTTGTCCTGGTCGAAGGTGGTGAACTTCTTGCCCGCATGGTAGCGCAGCGAGTCGCCGGCATCGCCCTTGTAGGCGCCCAGGACATATAGCAGATACTTCTCCGACTCGCTGCCAATGCTGAAGTGGTCGTACAGGGCGAAGCGCTCCTCCCGATTCTTGTTCCGCATCACGATGAGCAGCTCGTGGTGCTCGCTGTTCGTCAGGCGGTGCAGCTTGTCCAGCCCGATGAAGAACTCCCCGCTGAGGGCCCCGAAGCCCGACTTGTAGTTCCGCCAGTCCTTGTTGAAGTCCTCGCTGCCGTCGTACCGATAGGCGATCACCATCCAGCCGCCGCCCCGCACCTTCTGGTCGCAGCTCGCGAAGAAGGGCTCCACGTCGGGGGCAATGCGGATCCTCACCTGGCCGTGCTTCTCGTCGTGGCAATTCCTGGGCGTGTCGTCGGTGGGCGTGGCCAGGGCCAGGGGAAAGGTCTGGACACTGGGCGGCAATGGGCGGAGTCTGGGAAATAAGAGAGGGGATTTTTAAAATAATACATTTATTTAATGAGTTAAATAGTATTAAATATTGTTTTAAATTAGGGGTGGATTAAAAATTAATTATTTTAATCAGGGAACGAAAATAACTGTTATTTTTGTTTTTTTAAACAAAAAAATCAACGACAAGGAAGACTCATAAAAAAATAACAACTATACCACTGTCATTATAAAACATTGTATTTTTCATATTCGCAATGATTTTTATTTTTGCAATTTTTATTTAAAACTCAAAAAATAATCGTTATTCTGTGAGTTTTATATAAAAATTGACAAATAACACTTATTCTCTGAGTTTTATTTTCCGCTTGGAAAATAACAGTTATTCCTTGAGTTTTATATAAAAATCAAAAAATAAAACTTATTCTCTGAGTTTTATTTTTTCGATCAAAAATAAAACTCAAAATCGTTTAGTAGCGGCTGTGTAGGTGATAAAAATGTTTTAAAAAATAAGGTATGGTATTGGGCCTATTGGGTTTATTTAAAGATTTTTGCCAACTGAAATTAACCACCATAAGTATGATTAATTAATTAATTTACATCGCGCAAAGGAGAAATCCAAGTTTTAATTCATTATGCTTGGATCCACGGAATATGATATGGGTAATACATTTGGTCAAGAAAATCCATTGTATATACTGGCTCAGTGGGTAAGTGTAAGCTCCACATAATATATGTATAATAATAGTAGTTCAACTCCTTTTACAATTTTTTATAATTTATTCATAAAAGAAAATTCGTCTTGTATGTATCCGCTTAGACGTCAAAATTTGTATAATGTGTTCGTTTATATTCATAGTGAGTCTAGTATAAGCATCTGCTCCCAAAAAAATAATTTTGAATATTAATATGGGACGTAAAGCCTATAACTTACCGCGAAACTATTTCGATTTTGATGCAATAAAAAATGAATCAATTTGTAAAATATGCAAAAAGAGTTTTGCAGGTTCCTACTTATCGAATTTAAAGCGTCATCTTTCGGAACAGCACAAAAACGTTTTCGATAAAGAGTTGCACGATAGAAAAACCATTATAGAAAAAGACTCGAAAATCAAGTTTTCTGTCAGCATGACTAAAAGTGAAGTCACGGAGGCTTGTATAGACCTGGTAACATCCGAAAAAATGCCGTTTTCGGTGTTGGATTCAGAAGCTTTTACCACTTTGACCGGGCAAATCTTCGATGGTCTCAATATGAGCCCTGTTTCATCAAGAAACATAATGACGTTAATTGCCAGAAAGTATAATGAGATAAAAGACTCTATAAAGTTGTTATTTAAAAACCAAATTATATGTATTAAAATGGATACAGCAACAAGATGTAACCGTGGAATTTTAGGAATCAACGCCCAGATGTATCATAATAACCGGATTTGCGTAAAAACTCTCGGACTTGTCGAACTGCACCAAAGACATTCAGGTAGCAATCTATGCTCGGAAATCGAAGATATTTTAAATGAGTTTAATATTTCAAAGAATCAGATATACAGCATAACCACCGATAATGGCCGGAATATGATTAAAGCTGTGTCTCTTTTAAACGAGGACCCTGCATTTAACATGGATGATAATGAATTTAATGACGATGACGACGATCTAATTAAAAACCTAGAATTATTTTCTATCACATCTGTTAAATGTGCTGCCCATACCCTGCAGTTAAGTGTAAAGGATTTTCTAAACAACCCGGAGTGTATCAAAATCATAGAAAAAGCGCGTGCAGTAGTCAAAATGTTACGGACTCCGTCATGCAGGTTTGTATTAATAATATTATATTATTAGATGGCATATCCTTAAGTTTTATAAATGTTTAAGGTATAAGTCTTGCGCCCAGGGATTACCTCTACCCGTCATAGATGTCCCAACTCGTTGGGGCTCAACATACTTGATGTTTCAAAGACTGTTGGATTATGAAGCGTTTTGTAAAAATGAATATGATGATCTATCAAAGTTGACGGCTACTGATTGGAGTATGATCAGAACTATGTGCAATACTTTAGAGCCATTATTCGTCGCTACCAAAAAATTTCAATCGGAGCAAATGTTTTTGGGAGACTTTTATAAGATATGGCTCGAATTAAAGCTAGCTGTAAAAGCGATGGGTACCAGTAATAAGGTATTGGTGGATTGCCTTCAAAAAAGAGAAGATACCCTTTTGGAAAATCATATCGTTATTTGTGCAGTCTATTTGGATCCTCGTATTCGTCGAGTTTTGAATAAAAACCCTCAAGACATAATCAGAGCAAGAAGTCAGCTGAAGCAATTGTATTTACAGATACATGCTGTGTATAACAAAGTAAGTAAAAAACTTCGGCTTATACATTAATTTATAATTTGGTATGATTTAATTTATGTTTTAATTTGATTTTTAGAGCGATTCTCGTCAAAATATACCTGAAGATGAACCAACATCATGTTCTAATCAATCGAGTTCTCTCCTCAAAGAGTTTCTTAACTCTTTTGAAGATATTCAGAGTGTAGAGAACTCCGACGCTTATGATGAGGACATTAAAAAAGCCTACAGCGAAATCGACAATTTTTTCCCCAAGCCGATCGATGTAAATACGGATATTATGAGTTATTGGGAGGAGAAAAAATTCGTATATCCATACCTCTACCAAATGGCTAAAGTGGTCCATGCCGTGCCAGCTACCCAAGTGAGCGTTGAGAGGTCCTTTTCTGCTCTCAAGTTAATTCTAACGGACCTTAGATGCAAGCTATCATCAGAATCCATAAAACAACTTTTATTTGTAAAGCTAAATAAAAAGTTTAAATAAATTCCAGCTTAAACCTTACACCACTGGCATTTTTAAACATTGTATATATATGCGATTTTTAGGATAAAACTCATAATAGTTACGATCCATGTTTACTTAAGTAGAATTACTGTTTGCAGTCTTATGTTATAATTTCTCTTGAAAAATGCTGCAAAATATAGACAAAGCTTTATAATCTGTAAAAAGGTTTTACCCTCAGCTGGAAGTTAACCTCTGTTGCTGTGGAGCTGATACTTATCACTGAGCCAGTATATACAACGGATTTTCTTACCAAATGTACTCACTTATGTACAGTGGTTCGGATATGTAGTGCAGTGGCGGATCTAGGATTTTGTTGTGGGGTGTGATATCAAAACAATTTTCCTTTTATTTTTCACTCGAGGGGGGGTGTTCTATCACCCATATCACATTCCGTGGATCCGCGCATATTGAATTAAAATTTGGATTTCTCCTTTGCGCGACGTAAATTAATTAATTTTCATACTTATGGTGGTTAATTTCAGTTGGCAAAAATCTTTAAATAAACCCAATAGGCCCAATACCATACCTTATTTTTTAAAACATTTTTATCACCTACACAGCCGCCACTAAACGATTTTGAGTTTTATTTTTGATCGAAAAAATAAAACTCAGAGAATAAGTTTTATTTTTTGATTTTTATATAAAACTCAAGGAATAACTGTTATTTTCCAAGCGGAAAATAAAACTCAGAGAATAAGTTTTATTTGTCAAGTTTTATATAAAACTCACAGAGTAACGATTATTCTTTGAGTTTTACTTAAAACTCATGACATAATGATTAAAAAGCGATTTTTAAAATAAAACTCATAACAGTTACGATCCCTGATTTTAATATTTAATATTAAGTCGATTTTCATTAAATCAACTTTTTGAGAAGATTTCTTAGCAATACATAAATTATTTAATTTGTAAGGCATCTTATGGAATTTTAATGGTAATTTTTTAACTATAGAAATATTTATTTGAGGTGAAAAAAATGTATTTAATGAGTTAAATAAATGGTATTAACTAATTTCTTAAATTAAAGGGTACTTAAAAATTATATAAAAAGTATTCAAGTTAAATAATAAATAATCAAATAATATAAATTTAAATAATCTACATTCCTCTCTTTTTAACTTACAATCTGGTTGCAATAGGCACTCCAGTGCCCTGATTTTTATATTCCTCTATAAGTCCCTGCAGTTCATTGAGTTCAGCTTTAAGAGATTGCAGCTCATCCGTCATGAATTGTATGCTAAAAATTAGTTTCACATTAATGGGAAATAAACTATACAATTTTAAATGCAACTCACCGAAGAGCTAGGCCACCCAATGTGCTAACAGGACAGCTAGAAGTGCCCTAAAAAAAGGGAGAAAAAGTATTTATAAATAGTTTGATGTAATATTCAAAGTTAGACGCACATTTTCAGCGAGGAGAAAAGGCTCCGCCGAGTTTTTCATTATCACGGAAAAGTGTTTTCCTGGCAAGTTGCTCGTGGCATTTGTGGTGGTGCTGAGGCAGGCCAAAGCCGTGACGAGCGCCTCCAGCGCCATTCCGATTTAATTATATATCTATTTCTCGATATATATATAGATTCCGATTCCAGCCTGAATTCCGAATGCCAGCGACAGCAACGCAGTTGCAACTGCTCGTCTGGGCAACTGACTAAGTAAGCTGGCTCACTAGCTCACTAGCTCACTGGATTAGTTACTAGCTGGTGGATGATTGGAGATGCCACAGAAGTCACGATGCGGTGAAGCGATCACAGTGACGCGGAGATCACTGATGCATCAAATAGTAATCTAATTTATTTTTAATTTAATCCTATTTATTAATAAATATATTTTCCTTTGATTTTATAATATAAATTTAAGTGTCTCAGTAGTGAAACAAAGAATAAAAAAAATAAAAATATAAATACAAAAATTATAAAAACAAAATTGATCATACTCTTTATACTTCCCTAGTTTGTTCACATAAAATTAAATCTTATAAATCATAAATAATCAAGGTTCTTTAAGTAACTTTTTTCTCTGTGTACTTCTTAGTGTTGTGAACTGCATTCGATGATCACTGGATGAGAAAGCCCTGCCCAACACTAGTCGCTGCTGCTTAGCATACTCGTTTTTCAATGCGATGCACAGACCAATCAATCCAGTGACCTTTGTTTCCATTCGCACTCTCATTGTGCCTCCGATCGGTAGTTAGTATCTAGTCGGTTACTTAGTTAGTTAGTCACGCAGTTAGCAAGTCCACTGGCCAGTGAAGTAGACTAGGAAAAATGTCGCAGATGCTCCAGCTGGACGCCTTGGTCATGGCCATGGCCTGTCTGTCCACCACGCAAACGGATCTGGGCGGAGGTCTGATGGTGCCGCCCTCTTTGGAAAATGCGGTGAGTTTGTGGGAAAGTCTCGCGGAAAAGCAGTCAACTTTGAACTGTACGCGCAAAGCAAGTTTCATGTGCATCTAATATATTTTAGATTAGTATAGAAATTAAAATAATTTAATTATTATTTAGATTATCTAATATCTTGAAATTTATTGTTTTGAAATACCATAAAACTGTTTAGTATAATTAAATTAAAGGTACAAAATTATTGTTTCATATTTATCAAACATTTGAACAATTTAAAAGCTTAAAAAATAATTATAAAAAATGTAATTTTAAAAATATAAAATTAATCAAATAACTCAAAGTTAAAAATTTGTTAAATTATAAATAATTTATATCATTAAAAATCAAAAAGTAGCACATTTGGAATCAAAGTATATTATCAATAATTATGTTTTTCACATTCCGCCGCTGCATCGTTTAATCGTTTAATGTTTATCTATAAACATGATTTTCCAGAGCTGTCCGGTTTCGTCCTTTATTGGTTTTAAATACTATAAAATTGTTTAATATATTTAGATACAATATTAGTATTTGCATAATGTGCATAAATATTATCAATAATTATGTTTTTCACATTCCGCTGCTGCATCGTGTAATATTCATCTACAAACACGATTTTCCAGAGCTCCCAGAGCTGTCCGGTTTCGTCCTTGAGTGGCCTGACCACCCGGATGCAGTCGCTGAGCAGGGAAATAGACAGTGTGAAGGAGCAAATTGGGAGTCTGCAGGAGCAGCTGGCGGATCTGCGGAGGACGGGGAGTCCCCCGGTGGGGGCACTCGGCTCGCCCAATGTGCTGGCCTCTCGGTTGTGGGTATAACAAAAATTTTAAAAATAATATAAAATTAAAATTCATACCCCCCACAGCTTAGATATTGAGCCGCAACTGCTGGGCGCTGGTGGCGCGGTTCCTGGATCCGCTGGGACTCCCGAAAACTGCCTCAAGCAGCAGCACGGGGTGGTGCGAATCCGACCCCGTGCGAATGTCGAGCCCTTCTTCGTTTTCTGCGATCAGAAGGTGAGGAACGGCGGTTGGACCATGGTGGTCAATCGCTACGATGGCAGCGAGGACTTCAATCGCAAGTGGGCCGACTATCAGATCGGCTTTGGGCCTCTCACCACCGAGTTCTTCATCGGATTGGATAAGCTGCATCAGATAACCAGCAGCGATAACTACGAGCTGCTGGTTCAGCTGCAGAACAGGAAACAGGAGCTGCGCTATGCCGTCTACGATCACTTCAGCATCGGCAGCGAGTCGGAGCAGTATCGTCTGAATGTCCTGGGAAAGTACCAGGGCGATGCCGCCGATGCACTGCGTCAGCACACGGGCAAGAAGTTCAGCACCCACGACCGGGATAACGACGAAAGTGAGGCCAATTGTGCGGCCCAGCAGTCGGGAGCCTTTTGGTATGGCAGCTCCTGCAATCTCAGGTGGGTTTATTGGTTTCTTAGGTTACTTAAATATATATTATCCCATATCTTCCACCCGCAGCAATCCCTTTGGTCTCTATCAACGACTCCTGGAGCGAGATGTCGATGGCTTCAAGGGCATCTTGTGGCGCGGTTTCCTCGACGGACCCAAAGGCTCTCTGAAAATCGTTCGCATGTTGGTTCGTCCACGCGCTGTTTCATAAATAGTTATACAGTATATTTCACCAGTCACACTTTAACAACAACGAAAAAAACACCCAACAGGTAAAAAAAAATAAACAAAAATGACAAATAAAAATAAGATAAATTCGATTTAGATTTCGTTGAGCTTGTCAGTCTCTTCGGTGGTTGTGGTGGTGCGCACAGTTGTGGTTGTGGTGGGATCCTCGGAACCCTTGACCACCAGGGCATCGCCGAAAACAGGCTTGAAGAAGAGCACGAAGCGGGAGTAGCGACGAGCGGAGTTCTGGGGGAATTTAAAAAATATAAATTAAATTTAATTGAATTTAATAATTATTAATCAATATTTTTTTAATTATTATCGTTGCTAATTGAAGAAAATATTGCTAATTTTTATATGTCAACAAAGTACATTGTTATTGTTGGAAATCGTTTTAAAATATTTTTTATACATTTTTTTAACAAAATTTAAAAATCTAAAACAAGTTCCACATAAAATTAAACTAAAATTGAAATTAAAGGTATTTATTTGTTGTTGAAAGAAAATAATTATAATATTTTATTTTCAATTTAGGTTTTTTTTTTAATTTGTTTTCCTTTTTTTTAATGCAATTTTCACATAAAACCCGGTCTAAAAATCATAACAAAATCATAATTACCAGGATCAGTCGGGATAGCGACTTGGAGATATTGGTGACCGTCAGCAGGGACTTGTTCAGCAGCTCGGAGGGCAGTTCCAGGGAGGCATCGCTCATAATATCGGCGGCATCGCTCAGATCTTTGCCCCCCGCCCGACGACGCCTCTTGGTCTGATAAATATATAGATAGATATAGAGATGAGTACAGATGAGCGAAGTGAGTGAGCAGAGATGGCCGAAAAATTTAAAAATCCAAAATCCAAAGACCAACTTCCAAAATCCAAAAGACCCAAGGCCAAGGCCGCCATTGAAACTAGAGTGTGAAGTAGATTGGTTTTCTGTTTTCGGTTTTATTCGCTTTTGTGGTGTCGTGGATTTTTCTACATACATTATTTATACATATATATATTTTTTTGTTTATGCCGAATATTTACAAACATGAAACTTAACTAGGGGTGTAAACAAAAAAAAACCTAAAAACGATTCGAGTTGGAAATTCAACAAAGATTCTGATGGATGGTGAGAGGATTTAAGGGGGAAGGGAGATAGGGGATCAACGATAAGTTACAGCTCTCATTGGATCGTTGGTATCGTATCGTAGGTATCGTATCCCTAGTAGCCCGCCTCGTCGGAATCGGGAGCTGGTGACGTCACGCCGGCGATGCCATTGACGCCGCCGGAGGATCCCTGCAGGATGGGTCCCGAGAAGCCGAGGAACTTGGATACCACATTTCCCAGCCCGGCGTTCGCATTGCCGCCGCCCGACGAGGAGCCGCTGAAGGCGGTGATGGTGGTCAGCACACCGGTGGTCAGATCATTGGCAATGTTGCCAATCGAACGGATCTTCGGCGAGACGACGGCGGTGATGAGGGTCTGGAAGTCCTTGATGGGCACCGGCGACTTGATGTCCCACTGCTTGTTCTTCTCGATATTCGAGCGGTCCAGCTGCTCAATCACCCGGGTCTTGGTGTCCAGGAAGTTGTCGATTTTCTATTTTAATGGTTGGGATTAACAAATATGTTTATATATTCTTTTTAAATATTTTAAAATCTCTTATTCATACTCACACCAAAAACAAAGCCGAGCACCGCGTTTTTAGCCTCGAATGTGGCATCGGGCAGTTTTCTTTTGTTGCGCTCCTGGACACCTAACACCTCCTGGAAAAGGGAAATCGAAGTGGAAAATACAGGATCACCCACAAGGGAAGGGATCAATGGAGCCCAGGTATTTTTTTCAAGACTTTTCAATATTATATTTAATATTTTTAATACCAAACTAAACAAAATAATTTAGAAAGTGGTTTTCTAAAAATCTATCCACACTACAGAATTTTATAAATTCACAACATTGTAATTTCTTGGTACATGCAAATATTTGCCAACTTCTTTAACGATCTCTAAGTATATATATTTATTCTTTGCCGTCATGTTTTACCTTGCCTAATTGCCGTTCGATCGGGCATTTTCGGACTTGTCTGGCTCTAATCGATTGGATTCTTTGCCTAATTACAGCTGACTTCAAGTTTAATTGCTGCCAAAGAGCGGGTAAAAAAGCACTCGACAGAACCGGGGGGCCAGTTAGACTTGACCCAATTTTCGGGGCTGGTCAAAGAAAAAAAACCACAGAGAGATAATAAAAACACTCATGTACGTACATAAGTAATTATATCACTTGTGGACTCGGGGACCTTCGGTCATTCTAAGTCGATATGTCTATCGCCATATCTCTGGCACTTTCGGTCCGCTTCTCGATCGATCGCTGGTCCAAGGCACTTAAAATTCACCTCGTCACTTGGCCATATGTATGCAGCGCGATATCGGAGCCAAAATCAACTCATTTCCAACCCGAACGCATAATCCAAATCCAAACCCTCGGAATCGAATTTCCAGCCGAACTGAAGCAGCTGCGATTTTGGTGCATTACTCTCCGTACTTGCAATTATACGACCTTTTTATTTCATTTAAATTACCTCTTCTAAGCCTCTAATAAAGTTATGAAATAATAATAGTCCACTGTGATTTGAATTTATTAGTTGCGTACAAAAAAAATTTATGAAATAAAATATAAAAATAATATCAAGTATACAAAATTAAAAACAATTTAAGAATTGTATTAAAGATTTTTTTCCAGAATTAAATAAGTCACAATTTATTTTAAGAAAATAAATAAAATATAATAATATAATATCAAAGCTTTTGAGAAATTCAAAAAACAATTTAGGAATTGGCCTAAAAATGATTTTTTTGGAGCTTTGAAAAATCTATTATTTTAAGTAACCTTAAGACAATATATTTCTTTGAAGCTAGCTGTCTACGAAATTATTTTAAAACATGTTGCTGAAAGCTTTAACAAAATGGTATTAAAGTCAAAAAGACAAAAAGACAAGACAATGACAGTTAATCAGCCTGAAAACGCTTTACAAAAATTCGCCTTCAGCCCACAGATTTTGATTACGACTAATATCTTGAAAATTATGCAATTCATTTTGGCGTTTTCGGTTCATTGTTCTGCCATTCTCCCTCTTGAGAGTTTTTAAGAGGTTGCCCAACAGAAAAAATGCCTCGAGCAGCCCACATGGTCTATTTTGATATTTTTCGGTCGTTTTGGGTTTCGAGAAGCTAAAACAACTAGGCGATTTATTAGTTTAACAAAACGCTAAACACATTACGCTCTACACCTTTTTTTTCGCCTTTTGTTTTTGTCCGCTGAAGTGACAAACAAAAAGCGTGAGCTATGATTTATATAGAGCAAAATCAGGTCAGTTGTTGAAAGCTGAACAAGCAGTTAAGCGAAGGGATTTACAACAAGTTTAACTACTACTCGAATGGAAAAGTGGAAAAATGTTGGCCAAGATAATGCTTTGGATATGACAAAAAAGAAACAAGAGTTTTAAAAATTTCCAAATATTTTTGAGGGTAGAAAAATGTTTAAACAAGTTTAGATTAAATGTTGGCTTAGATTGCTTAGTATTTATTCCCAAGTTTTTTGGCCTATCAATTAAAATTTCCCCCATTTCCCCCACAATTACCTCGATTTCAATGCTTTTCACTGTGAATCAATAAACACGAAGACGAAGAAATAAATATATGAACCAACTTTTGGAGGCGCGGAAACGTTTCACAATCCGTGCGAATAAGAGGAAGCGAGAGGAGAAGAGGTGATGAGCCATGAAGAGGCTCCCTTATGCTGCCCCTCTCCCTCTCTCTTTCTGCCCGCATCTACCCGTCTCTCTTTGGCCAAGGCGTTGGCTTTGGTTTTATTTCGGTTTTTCGGTTTTCGGTTTTGGCTTTTGGAATGGTTTTGAAATGTTAACGTAGGTCGTTAACAAGTTTTGTCGCCATCAAGGTCGTCTGGTCGGTGGAATGGCCAACGAATTTGGAATCGAATTTGGCTTTAAGCCGATTTTTTCCTAGTTTTAAATTTTCTGCCTGATTTGCATACAAGCGGGTGGGGGGGGGGGTTGGCCAGAAAATTTGCCAGAAGTCGGTTCAATGCACCATAAAATTAGCAGCTAGCAGCTTGCACAACGGGCAAAAAAAGCGTTGAAACTGCAGTGCAACAACAGAAAGAGAGAGAGAGACAAAAGAAGAGGGAGAGCGGGAGGGAAAATGTTACTTTCACGCCAGGAGACAATCAAGTTTTCCCCTTGGATTTTTCGCAGACTTCCCTGTTGGATTTTCGGATTTTTCTCGGAGGGTCTTGGGTTTTGGGTTTCGTTTCTTAGATTTCTTTACCTCTGCATTGATGGGATTCAAGTCGGGATCGCTGGTATCCTGGAAGTTGGCCTCCAGTTCAGAGTTGATTTGCTGGGGAGCGGGAAGGCCCAGCGATAACGATAGCAGTGCCGATAGCACGGCCATCGATAATAACAAACGGCTCCTGGTGAACTGCATATTTATTTTCTGCAACAACAAAAAAATGTAGCCATGTTAGAGATTTTTGCTGTGTAAAATTTTCAGTTATTTTTGTTTTATATAAGAAATGTTTATTTTTTTTTTCAGTACCGCAAAATAGGAAAATAACAAAAAACAACACTTAAAGCTCAAAACCACAAAATTTGTATGTTTGGTTTTTGTTTTTCTCTGTCGTTTGGATGCCGCGCCGCCAGATACGCGATACTAGCACGTTCACTAACTTTAAGCAAATGACTGCGGACGAAAGTTACTTCAATGATTTAGCAGTGGCCAAAAAATCGGTTACACAGCCCACGGCGCATGCGCAGAGCTTTTTGTTTAGCGCCGCTGCGCAGTCCACTCAAAAAATCCAGCGCCGATCCGCCGAATCTGCCGACCAAAAATCCCAGGCCAAATTGAATTTTATTGCCGCCCGATTCGTGGATTCATGGATTCGTTGGATTCGTTGGACTCGTCGTTTTGGATGCAAGACGTCGACGGCGACGCTGGCAGCGATTCGAGCGGAACGCCGGCGCAAAAAACACGTTTTTGAGCGCAAATCCGAACGGAAAGCGCTCAATAAAGTGCAAAACCAGCCGCCGGAGATGTTAAGTCACCGGTGTTGTTGTCTTGTTAATGGTGTTTCTGTTTCTGCAATGCGCTTTTAATTTGTACTCTTTGGCTTTCAATTAAGCCACACACTCACTCACACTCACACTTACACACACTTGCAGAAACAGGGGCACAAGTCGGTCATACGCGGCGTATGCGCAATGTGCATTCTCAAGCACTTTTTCGGTGGGCTGCGATTGTATAAGGGTTACGATTGAAGTCCTAAATGAATCCACATTCTCCTAATTTGCATATTTAACATTAAGAATAGGAAATAAGATTTATACAAATATTTAAATATTTTTTCTGTGAGTTCTACATTTTTTATTTTATTGTATTTTATTTATCGAGGGTTAAAAATACAATTTTTGGTAATATAATTTAAACTAATTTCCTTCACTTAACAAATAATGCGCTTGAAAACATTTTATTACGCTTATTAAAATTAAAAAAAAATTCTAAAAAATTCATCAATAAATCAAAAATATGTTTTAAATGTTGAATAAATTTATAGCCTCCCCCAGAGCAAAGCCACCTTCCTTGACCCTAACATTGACTAAGAATTTAGCACCAGCTGGATTTTCTAGTAGATCGAACCAAACTTAAGTCGAAATGAAATGCCTATGTTAAATCGCATGTTAATGCGCTTTTTACGCTTAATAATCAGCATAAATTATACGTATTTATGGCTAGAAGTAAAATGTCGTCGGCTGGAGAGCAGAAACAAAAAAAGAATACAAGCTAAAGAAAATGTAATCAAGTCGCTCGCCTTCGGAAAACAGAGGGAGACCGATAAATTGGAGTCAAAGTGCGCGTATCGAATTCAGACGAAACTTAATAACTGGAATTGCATGAACTGCACTCCAATGCGATCCAATCGGATCTGATGCGATACGATCCGATCCGATATGATCCAAAACCGATCTGTTTCGATCCAAAAAGCTGCATGTATAATTAGTCAATTCTGCGAGCCGAGTTCTGAATTCGCAACAATTAACTAAATTAATCGCCTGCAATTCTAATCGAATCGAATTGTTCGAATCGAATCGAAGCAGTTGATTAAGTCAATTTTAAGATTTAAATTGGGCTAAAATTGAATGAGATCATCTGCACTCGACTTTAGCATGTTTATTATGTTTCCCATGCAATCGCATGATTTATTGGCCAATTTTCGACTTTTTGTTAAGTAAATTGTTTGGGACATTAAATATTGGAAATTGTTGGGCTATGAATACAAGAGTATTATCAAAGAGTTATTAAAGTAAAAGATTTATCAATATATCCCCAGGCATTTTTATAAATTATTCAAAGACAAAAAAAAAACGATTTTAACCTAATAAAAATTCTTAAATTCTTTTTTGTAAATATATATATTTTAACTAGTAAAGAATGAAGTTATTAAATTAAGTTAATTGTTCAAGACATCAAATATTGTAAATTGTTATGCTATAAATAAACGAGTATAACATTTTCAAATAACAACAAAATGGTAAATATATCCCAAGAAATTTTATAAATTTTTCAAATACAGTAAATAACTGCATTTTAATTATTTAAGGCATTTTGAAAAACAGAATTCTTCTTTTTTGTAAACATCTGTATTTCAGCTAGTGAAGAATAAAGTTTCTAAATCAAGGACTAATCACTTTAATTTTGATATCCTTGAGAATATCCCCTGTAATCAACCCATCAGGCTATCGTTTAATTGCAAATGTTACTGCCAATTTCTGGGCGCTTGGGAAACAGAAACCTTTCTATTTAACCCCTGGCCGCCAGTCACTTAACTTAACCCGTTTCTGCGGCAATCCGGCAATTTGCTTATCAATGTGCGGACTCAATCAACGCCTCGGCCCAAGGTCATCCGGGTCGTTTGCCGGAACGGTACCGAAACATAATCCTTAATTGACATGAAGAGGTGCTGGTGGCGCACCTTGCCATGTTTTCTGTTTTATTTCTCATTTCATATGACGACAGCCGAGCGAGGGGCCCAGATAAAGCAAAATTAATGCGCGCATCCGTTGAAATGACAAATAAAAAATGTAAAAATTTCAGCAACGAAACCGCAAAAATAAAAACAAAATAAAGAAGAGACAAAATGCAAAGTGCACGCTCGGCTGTCAGCGTTTTTGTGGGTCACAAGGTCGGGAGATGTCTCTTCAGAGACCCCATCCCCATCACCATCCTCCACCTGCAGATCCATCTCCATCTTCATCTCCATCTCAGCATCTCCATCTGTGTCTTTTTATATCTCTCGTCTTTTTTACAGATCGCAGAACCTGTGCCCAGTGCATGCCCGAGTGCCTCTTACTTTGTGGCCTTAGCTAAATTAACTTTCAATTTTCTTGTCGCCGCACGAAGCCCTTGAAGATGTCTTCTTTTTTTTGAAAATTAAAGCCACATTCTGACCCATTTTGAGTCAAGCAAATGCAAGTAACTATATTAACTTGACATAAAAATCCATACACATCTATCATTATTTATTATCTGTTAATATTATAAGATCATCAAATTTATAAAGAAAAATTCGGCAAATAAACAAATACTTAAATATATCTAAACTACTATAAAAGAGCTAAACAAAAAAGGCAAGTAGCTAAATTCATCCAGAACGGATTGACATAAAAATCTAAAAAAAAAAACACATAAATTCGGAAATAATACATAATATGTTCAACATTTCAGGTATTAAATATATTCATATATTAATTTTTATTTATTGGAAATTCCTCTAGAGAGTTTTTCTTATTAAATGTACCAAATTCAAAAAAACATAAAACAAATATACAAATCCCAATATTCTTATAAAAAATGTGATTAATCTCAATTAAAACCAAATCGAATGATTTTATTTGTATCAAAAATTAAATATAATATTAAAAATTATTGTTCTCCTTCTTTATTTTTTGGAAATTCCCAACTTTTGCGACACTTTTATATTTTTAATTAAAAATCGATCGAAAAGATCGGCGTTTAAAAACGATTTCTGCCTAATTTGGCAGCTCAATTAGCAAATTATCCATGAAAATTCAATTACAGCTCGTTGCCGTTGAGGCGCCTCAATTAGAACGCCATAATTGCTAGTGGCCAACCCCTCCAGTCAGTCAGTCAGCCAGTGAGTCAATCTGTCAATCTGTCCATCAGTGTTACAGCGCGTGTCATAATGTTTATGACAGCAAAACACAGAAAAATACAGCAAAAACACGGGCGCAGTTTGTCTTGGCTTTTTATTCAGAAACATGCCGTTTTGGCCTGGCCAAGACCCCAAAAAGGCGCCCCAAATCCTTGCCCCCTGAACCCAAGTGACTTCATTTACCACAACCAGATCTTCATTGCATTTCCAGTTTCGCCTTTCGGCTACAGTTTTCTGTTGTCAGTTTTGCAGTGCTCAGTTTTAAGTTTAAGCGAAAATGTCAGGGGCCAAAAATAGTGGGGCAGACGCATTAAAACCGTACTAACCGGTGGCAACTTGTTCTCTGGAAATATGGTCGTATGCCATATAGCATATAATACCCTTCGCCATGTCGGGGCATAATTTGGCATTACCCAACTGGCGGGGGTTATGCAACGGTTGTCATTATGCATTATGCTTTTTTTTCTTGCTTAGTTTCAGTTTCGGGCCACGGCATTAATGTCACCTGCTCATCGCTGTTCTGGCCACGATGACTCCGCTAAGTGCACGCAGGAAAATCCGAAAAAAAAATACTACGAAAAATATTAAATAACAAAAAAAGGTATAGAAAATAAAAAACAGGCCCCTAGCTTTACGAGTTACTACTTTTACAGGCCGAAAACCTGGGAGCCATAACCATTAACCATTAACAATTTCATTCCGAACGAGAAGAGCGCGGCTCGTTAAGCGGGCGACGGAGGAGGAGCCCCCACTCGATTCCGCATCCCATTCCATCTAATGTATTCATCTCCGCCTCTAATGAACTGCCGATGGCTTTGCGCAAGTCTTTGTGGCATTTAACCGCAGGAAAAGTCATAGGATTCGGGAAAACTAACGCTGAAGTTTGCCAAATTTTTAAATAAAAATTGTAATTTATGCTAATCGAATTTGTTGCAGGTTGACAAAGATGAGAAGCTTTAGATAAACACTTACTTTTAAGGGTATGTAACTTGAAAAAGGAAAAATAAAATTTTAATTGGAGAGTTGAACAACTAACAAATTAAATTTGGGATTGGATTGTAATGATTGGATTAGTGAAGAGAAAAAAATATCAATGGCATTGTTGTTGACTTTCCTAAAGTGCTGATAGCGACGCACAGAAGAATCGACATGTGCCCAATGGAAGATAGGCGTGTGACCGCAGGCTTTAAATCATTTAAATTAGACTAAAATACTTACACAAAATTAAAAAAGCAATACCTTTACCAAAAATAACCTCTAGACTATTAGCAATATTTTTAAAAAGTATTATTCTTATTCTTATATTAAAAAAATTGCCTTATTTAAGCCAAGACAATCTCCAAATGTTGGCAATGAGCTGATCAGCCAGCCAAATTGATCCGCAAATCGAAAAAAAGTTAATTTAGTTTATATATTAAGAGCGTGTGTAAGCCAATCCTTCACATCAAGAGCTTTTGTTTTGCTCCCAATAGCCGGGTCGAATTTAATTGGAAAAGGCGTTGCCAGTTGGCCAGTTTAGTTGACCAGTTGACCATTCACCGGCGACTCAGAATTGAGACTCAGACAAGCGAACTTTGTTCTTGGCCAAAACAAAATGATTCGTTTGATTCGGCGCAAAGGTTGCCGGAGATTCAGACACAGCTTTAGAATCCGATTCCAGTGTCAGGTGGCGTTTATTTGTTTGCTCAGCCATTAATGTAATTATAGTATTAATAAATCTCGCCACTGGCGGCCGACGAAGGTCGCCCCATAATAATATCATTTTGGCTTTAGCTTTTTTGAAAGGCATTTCGAATCTTTGATCACTTTGCTTAATTGCCGTGCAGAACTTAGTGCTGTTAAATGAGCCGTAAATTGGAAATCACTTCTAAGCTAAATGAAAAAATGCCATAGGCTTATGAAATCCAATGCAATATTTTTATAATGGGGGAAAAAACGATCTCCGCCTCATAAAATTATATTTACTGGCCAGCGCAAATATAAAATATCATCGTAAAAAATGTGTGAAAATTTGTATAATACAAGATGTGCGATACGGACTTTAACGCTCATAATTGAAACATCAAATCACAAAGGGGGTAGGAAATTTCACGATTTACATAATAAGCGAACCAAAAAATAAAAGAGGGCATTGTTTTATGATGAGTTTCAACGCTTTTCGATATCGCGTTTGCATAACCCCCCCGATAAAAAAATACAACCCCACAATTTGGAGCGTCGTCTGGTCAATAAACTTATTGACCGACTTAGATATGACACCTGCACATATATCTCACTGTTTATATAGAGACGCCCCCTCGCCGGTTTGCCTTCGGCGGATTTGGGATTTTGGATTTCGGATTTCGGTTTCCAGATTTCGGACTTCGGATTTCCAGCTCGACTGCTCCACTTTCATGGCGTTTACTTTCGCTTTTTCCCTCGTTTTCGATTTCAGCTATCATCGCTGGCTTTTGTTATTGCCTATGGCTGATGGCTTTTAGCTTTTAGCCCAAAGCGCGTTGATGGCTGAACTGGCTGCTGTATCTTGGGCTTGGGGCTTATCTGGCCAGAGCCATCGACTCGACAGCGAACGACCTTGAGACCGTTACCGGTTTCTTGGTCTCTTGGTTTCTTTGGGCCAGGCCACTCTTGCATGGCCCAGACCAGTCGTGTTTCTTTGGCTTTCAGCCCAGACAGCTCATTCATCCTCACTCAGGGGTCAGGCCGAAAGTCGCCAGTAGGTTACCAGGTAGTTAACCCCGAAAAAACAAAGAGCTTTCAGTAATACTAAACTAAGGGGCTTCTAGAAAATTCACTGAATAATACTTTGAAAATAAACCTCTGTTAATAATGTTACAAGAATGTATAAAATGGTAAAAAAGGAATTTATTTTAATAGTTAAACTTATTAACAGAAAATATTTACTTGAAAATAAAACTTTGGTAATAATATTAAAAAAAAGTTATAAAATGATAAAAAAAAATTTGTTTATTTTAATAGTTAGGCTTATTAAAATATTCACTTGTAAAAGAAAAATAAAATAAAATAAAATAACTATTTAATTTATTTTTAAAACGAAATTTATTTAGTACAGTTAAAAATAAACAAAGAAATTAAATTACATTTTTTATGAAAATATTAACTTGTAAAATAAATACCTATTTATTTATTTATTTCATTTAATACAGTTGAAAATTAATAAATAAATAAAGAATTAAATTATAAACAAATCTTCACAACAAATCAATCAAAGAGTTTGCTTAAAATATTACACTGAATATTTTCCTTAGCTTAATTTAATTAAAAACCATTTTGCTTCCGTCATAGGAGAACAATAAAACTCTCACTTTTTCCAACACTTGCACATACTATTGGTCAAGTCTCTGGCTTTTGTTAATTGATTTATGAAGCAATTAACGCATTTCAGTCTTCACTTTTGCATTGTTGACGTCGGCGCTGTTGCCAAATTTCGGTAGCCAAAGCGATTAATGGACGGGCGCTAATCAATAGCAGACCCCCCTCACCCCCCCCCCCTGCCATTGCCCACCCCCCGTTGGGCTGTGGGTTTTTAAGAAAAAATATACCTGACCTATGCCAGCATTTCGAGTTGAGGCTTAGCCCAGTTAGCAAGTTCGTTGCCTAAGTCTTTCGTTTTGACACACATTTCGAGCTGGGATTTTCGCTCTCTTCCCCGTTTTTTCCGCTTTTTCGGTTTTTCGGCTTCTTCAACCGCTTTATACACATGAACTCACCCGAAATATAATAAAATAAAGATGCGGCTTGCCAAACTTAATTGCAATGCGAACTCTCCGAAGCACCCAAATATTTAATTGGGTTCATTAACAATTTCAAAATGCAAATAAACCAGCACAGCACACACACTCAACAAAAAAAGAAAACACAAGACAATAAACAAAAACTGAGGTTTTTCAAATTAAAAACGCGACAACTAAACGGCCCGCAAAATGTCACTTGGTCTTGTGAAAGATTCACGCATAACTGAAAACTGAAACTCGCCGCTAAAAAATTGAGCCCACTTCAAAAACGGAGAAGGAGAAAGAGATCGAGGTAGAGAGAGAGAGGGCAGGGCAGAGCAGGCGGAAGAGAGAGCGAGAGAGGCAGAGAAAGCACCACCAGAAGTAAGTAAAAGCACTTTAATGAAACCTGTAATCAGTAGAAAGTGACACATTGCCCGCTCCGCTGGCCAAGCTCAAAGCCCAAAGTAGTTGGCCCAACGGAGAAAGGTGCAGGGAAAAGTCGCCAGAGAAAAAGAGGGAGAATCGCCAGAGAGGCAAGAAAATGCAAAAATACATGTTCGGTAATTACATATTTCTTATTTAATTTATTTAATTATTTTAAGTAACAAAAATCAATATTTATTTAGTAAATAAAAAAATGAAGTATTCAAAAATTTAATATTTTAGAAATTTTTATATTTATTTATAAGGAAATTTAATCTTAAGCACAATATTTATTAAAAAAAATATAAAAGTTAAAATGAATATATTTACAGAAATGATTGAAATGAATAAATGAAATTTAATCATAATACAATATTTATTATGAAAATATAAAAATCTTATACTTTAAAATTTATATATTTACACAAATGATTTATTTTGATATTTAATCTTAAGCACAATAGTTATTAAGAAAATAGAAAAATGTAATATTCATAAAATCTATATATTTATTATGAAATTTGAAGCTTAAAACATTTAAGAATTTTAAATATTAAACCATATCATATATCATAATCTAAAATTGAGCTGAGAGATAAGTGTAAATTTAGATTTTGTTATATTAATTGTAATAATTATATAAATGTATATTGTATGTAAATTGTATGTATTTAAAGAAAACTTCCATTTGTTAATCCGAGAATGTTGTATGTTATGTAAATTATGCAAAGGTCCCACTCCAAAGTTCGTTGCCCTGTGCCAGCCCCTCTGAACTCTAGTTTTATGCGATGAACCCAACCGAGTCGTTTCACCCCCCAACCTTTGCTTAGTTTTAACTTCCGCTTTTCGGGAGCTTTGGCTTTCGCTTTTGTTTTTCTGTTTCTGCTTCTGTTTTCCTTCTTTTTTTCGACCCAATCCTTGGGGGAGTGGCTCCCGGTGAATTCCAGTGGATCTCTTGCATCAGCCGCTGTCCAAGTGGTTACGCCATTTGATTTAGAGCCCCTCTTTTACGCTTTCTTAGCTGCCCAAGTGACCAACACAAGTCTTTCTTTCTCTTCCTCACTTCTTTATTTATGTCGATTACAAACTAGCAAAAAAAAAAAACACAAACAATTAACGATTAACGTAACTATTATGCGATGACTAAGCTGGGCTAGAATGGCTCGTTGTCAAAGGGATCGTTCCAGGATCGATGATGGTCCGCCGGCTTGGCATGGTGGCCCATGCTGCTGCTGGCGAATATATTCTTGGCCGCACTCGAAGCTCCTCCCGCCGCCCCCAGGCCGGCGTTCAAAATCAATCCCAGGGCATTGCTCACGAGGTGGGAGGCCACCTGCTTCACAAAGCCACCGGAATCAAAGTTATTTGCCGCTGCCGCCGCCCAGCCACCGCCGCCCCCCTCCTTCTTCTTTCGGGGGCGTGGCAGCTCGGCACTTCCGTGTCGCTCCTCGGAGCCCTCCTCCGAATTGGGACGGAACTTGGCCTCCAGGAAGCTGGTGATCAGGTTCTTGGTGAAGGTCAACGGCTGTGGGGGGCCCTCCTCCTCGGGATCCTGTTTTTTAAAGGAAAATATAGTAAAGAAATGTTTTTATCTTCTCTGCTAAATGCTTGGCATTTTCTGGGATTAGTAACACAGTTAAGAGGTTGGGAGCCAAAGGGTCGTAAAAAGGTATAAGGTATAAATACTGCGCTGAGTGCGGCCAACACAGTGCCAAAAAAGTTGCCCAAGAACTGGCCATTGTTGATCTGCAAAATAAAGAGAGTCGGTTTTAAAAATATAATAGTATCACAAGAAACTAATTTAATAATTTAAATAATATAAAACTGTATTAAAGATCTTGAAACTTAAATAAAGTATTAAAAAGTGTTTTTTTCACCCAAAAAATATCCGTTTTAGTTGCTGAAACTATGGAAATAATGAACTAAATATGGATTGTCATACCTTTCTGAACTCGTTGTTAAATTTCCAATCGATTGGCATTTAAACCTGGACATTTTATTTTTTGGCCATTTTTCGCAAAAAATCATGATGTAACCCCTTATAAAAAAAATGAAAATTGGAAAAAAATTTATTTTTTCAAGATCACTTGGAAAGTGTCATGGATTTATTTATTATTTTGTTATCTGTTCAAAACAGTATGTATTTTTGGTGTAGGACCATTTTTGGCTAAGTTACAGCAAAAAAACAAAAAGAAAAATTCAAATTTCTACCAAAAACCCAGATCCCGATTTTCCTCAACAAAAATAATTAGTTTTTTGGCCGAAACAATAGAAATATTGATCCAAATATAGATTGTCATACCTTTCTGAACTCGTTATTAAATTTCCAATCGATTGGCATTTAAACCTGGACATTTTAATTTTTGGCCATTTTTCGCAAAAAATTTTAATGAATTAACCCCTTATAAAGTTCAGTACGTATTTCTGATTTCTAATTTTTTTGGTCTTGAATGTAACATAAATATAAAACTTACCGCTCCACCGCCACCAGAGAGTCCATCCAAGGCGGTGCCGACATATTGGCCCAGGACGAGACCAAAGTTCTTGTTGCCACCCAAGAGACCAGAAATCAGGGAGGTTCCCGTTTGGATCAGACCTTGAACGTCCAGGCCGCCGGGCTAAATAATTAAAAAATAATAATAATAATTACTATTCATATTAATTTAGTAATTTATATTTATACTTACGCCGAAAAGCGTGGAAACCAGGCCGGTGAGGGCTCCAATTAGAGCTCCCACATCGGAACCGCCTTCCCCCTGGAAATAATCCATTATTTAATTACTAAATAAATACAAATAATATTCAATAATATTTTACTCACACCACTGAGGCTGCCAATGATGCCCACCAGGCCACCACCGCCTCCTCCTCCTCCCCCGCCGCCTGCCTCGTCCCCCTCCCCATCGCCAAGGTCATCGGGGTCATCGTCCAATGTGGCCAATTCCGAGGAGCCTGCTCCATCCGCCACTGCCTCCACCTGCTGCTTCGCCGGCTTGGCTTTCATTTTGGGTTTACCTTTGGCCTTGGCTGTAACATTTGGCGACTTCAAGAGGCCGTTAGACAATAGGGTTAGGTGAACCAAGTCAATGTTGGGTTAGGTCATTGGGTCATCGTCTCATCATCAATCGGGTCAAAGGGTTAGTCACAAGGGGTCCTTAACATGGGCTCTCCCCCGCTCACCTTAGCGTTCACTTCCAGGTCATCGAGTTCCGAGGGATTGGGCTCGATTTTAATCCGCCTCGGCGGCGGCTCATCTAGCATGTTTTCCCGAAAGTCATCCTGGAAGCGCAAGTCATGAGCCTGGGGTTACAAAAACAATTCAAGGGTTTCATACTTGCGACATGCAGTTGAAAAGTTTTGAAACCAAATGGTTTTTGGAATTTAACATTCAACAAATAGTTAAATAAAAGTAAAATAAAATTGCTAGCATTCATTAGTAAACTTTTAAAATACAAAAAAAATCTAAGCTATAATACAAATTAATTTTAAAGGTCAATATTTTTATGCAGATTAGAAATAAGAGCATAATAAGAAAATATAAAATAAAACTCAAAAATAATTTACAAAAAAAATAATTAAAATTACTGAGCAATTTCTTTAAAACTGTTTTTTTTTTTGATAATATTTTAATATGAAAATAGCTTAATTTTTTATTTTCTAAAAATAAAATACCAAAAAAGACTATATAAATTTAACGCAGAAATTAGATAACAATTTTTTATTTGTTAATATTACACGAAATAAACTAATTTTGTATAATATTTTCCAAAAACAAAGCTGAAAATGATCTTTATTTTTTCTTTGCTTAATTTTCTATTTGTAGAAAGTTAAGGATTGTTTTGGCACCCACCTCTGACAATATGGACTTGATAATCCTCATTTCCTGGGGCATCTGTCGCTGCTCCTGCTCCGCCTGATCCGCCTGATCCTCCTGCTCCTCCTGCTCCTCCCGATCCTCCCGCAGATCCTCCTGCTGCTTCCTCTGCTCCACTCCCTTCTTGACTTGCCTCTTGTGGATCACCTTCTGCTTGGCCCTGGCCAACAGCCCATCCTCACCAGCCTGCTCCAGCAAATGCTGCAGTGCCTTCTCAATCTTCGCCTCCAGTTCGTTCTTCATTTGCGGCACCTGCCGGCTGATGTTCCTCCTCAGCTTGCCCAGTCGCTCGCCCAATTTCGGCTGATCGGTGAGATCGGCGGAGAGCTCCTGGTGGTACAGCTCCTCCTCCCTCTGCTGCTGGGCCATCGCCCGCAGCTCCTCGCGGAACTCGTGATCGTCCTTGGCCTGCGACACCACGTCCATCACCCGATTGAGGATCTCCAGCGAGCGCTGATCCCGCGACAACTGCTGTTCGATGGCATCGATCTTCGCCATCACTCGTCCGCCCTCCGGGAGATTCATTTGGAGCAACAACTCCCGGATGGCCCCCACCAGGTGCTCCTCCATCTGCTCCTCCGCCCGCCGGGCGCCGTTCAGCAGGCCAATTCCCGTCACTGCCCTTAGTTCGTCCTTGGGAAGGATCCTCTCCAGCCGCCGATAGGCGGTGATGGCCTGCAGATAGTGCGATTGCAACGCCATTGGATCTCCACTTGGCCTACACTCCACCTCCACCGATCCCGATAGCAGGATTATTACGAATCCGAACCCGAGGAGCAATCGCAGCACTTGCAGGTTCTCCATTGGCGGCCGATCGAAAGAAAACTGCGCCCAGGAAGGTTCGTCCACCACCTCATATAACATCTGGCGATCCGGCGGATCGTTCACGGTTAGTTGGGCTGTCTGGGATCCTCCCACACGGACCCGCCTCCTTTTTAACTTATTAACGATTGTGCAATGGGTCAATCGTCTGTGGAAAGCTGATCAGTGTGGCATATCTTGGTCGCCCGGTCGCATTGTCGTACGCAAATAAAACACACATCTTAACTGGGGGGCGGTGGGCGCTTCCTCTATAAACTAGTTTAACTTTCCAGTTGGAACTACTTGTCATTACTCAATTCCGTTGAATTTGAAGAGGTTTATGCTAAGCATTTTAAGTGAAACTATTACAAAATTGAAATATAATATTATATAATTCCTATAAAATTTTTAAGAATTTCTTATAATATTATAGAATTTATTCACAATATAATAGAATTTTATAAAATATTAGAGAATCCCTACATAATATTATAGAAATTTTACAACTAATATACTTATCTAAACTAATATAATAGGATCTATAAAAAATGGTCAGTAGCAAATTCTACCCAGAACGGATTGACATAAAAATCTAGAAAAATCAAATTATAAAATTGCTATATAATATTAGAGAACTTTTTCCTTATTTCGGTTTTCACATTACTTTTCAATCAGTAACAATCAGTAATATTATAGAATTTTTCTCTAATTTTGCCTTACATTTTACGCTTTTATCTCAGTTTACTTAAATTCTTAAGAATATATATTATTACACTTAAGACTATAATAGTTAAAGAAATAAAAAAAAATTATTTAATGATACATTAAAATGGAATTAATAAAATGAGTCTAATATTCCCTAGTCCAAATGATTATGAGGCTTAATTGCGGTAAGTACTTCCCCGTGAATCCACTTTAAAGGCCGACCAGAATATTGGGGTCTTCAAAGGCCGCAATTACCGAAATTCCCACCTTGTTTATCCCCAGAACCAGAAGCCCCATTAGGCTTTTCATAGTCATTAGATAATTTTTGCCTTTCCTTAAAGGTGATTGAAATAAAGGCCTTATGTAAATAAGACACCAAAAAGGTGGAAAAGCGAAATGCAGGTGTCGCAGTTATGCGTGACTGTTAATTAGCACTGTCCATTAGATAAATGGGAGAGATTGGGCATCATCATCTGGGGGGCACCGACTGGGCGGAGATTACGTGAAGGGGCCGCCCCGTAAGCCCCCCTAATGGCGAACATGGGTTAAAGCCAGGTAGTCGCAGTCCAAGTCCAAGCCGCAAAACGTCGGCGGCGGTGGCTCGTCACGCTCGTTTAACCTTTCAAGTGCGCAGAGATCTCGGTTGGGGGAATATATTTATCCACAGGGGGTTATGTACACACACACTCGCAGTTATATAGCCAGCCACTCAGGTCGGATCGCATCGGATCGGCATGACATAAGCGTTTAAACGCAATTCCAGCTGTTGAAGCGTGCCTCACTTGGGGTTAACTTAGGCAAACAAACAAAAATCACACGTCTACAGGGAAAGAAACTAAAAGATAAACAGCTCTTAATACAAAAATCAATTTAAGACATAGCATATATATACAAAATTGTCTTATAAAATAATTCATTTTAATTAAATATTGTTTTTTTCCGAGGTATACATCACTTTTGGAAAGTTTCTTCATATATATATATTTTGACAAATTTTTCAATTTTTTGCAAAAAATGGCCAAAAATATTTTGGTTTAAATGCCAATCGATTGGAAATTAAATAACGAGTTCAGAAAGGTATGACAATCCATATTTGGATCAATATTTCCATTGTTTCGGTCAAAAAACTAATTTTTTTTAGTAAAAAGTTGAGATTCGCGTTTTTGGCACAAATATGAACTTTTTCTTTTTGTTTTTTGCTGTAACTTGGCCAAAAATGGTCTTACACCAAAAATACATATTGTTTTGAGCAGATAACAAAATAATAAATAAATTTATGACACTTTCCTGGTGATCTTGGAAAAATAAAAATTTCGCCAATTTTCACATTTTTTATAAGGGGTTACATCATGATTTTTTTCCAAAAAATGGCCAAAAATTAAAATTTTTAGATTTAAATGCCAATCGATTGGAATTTTCACCACGAGTTCGGCAAGGTATGACATTCCATATTTGGATCATTATTTCCATTGTTTCGGCAAAAAAAATGATCTTTTTACGCGGAAAATCGGAATCTGAGTTTTTGGTAAAAATATACATTTTTCGTAGAGTTTTTTTTGCTGTAACCTTGCCAAAAATTGTCCCATATCAAAAATGCGTACTGTTTTGATTAGCTTACAACCCAATTATTAAATGCATGTGACTTTCCGTTTGATTTAGGAAAAATAAAAATTTCACCAATTTTCACATTTTTTATAAGGGGTTACATCATGATTTTTTGCAAAAAATGGCCAAAAATTAAAATTTCTAGATTTAAATGCCAATCGATTGGAATTTTTACACCGAGTTCGGCAAGGTATGACATTCCATATTTGGATCATTATTTCCATTGTTTTGGCAAAAAAACTGATTTTTTAATGCGGAAAATCGGAATCCGAGTTTTTGGTAAAAATATGCATTTTTTATACAGTTTCTTTTGCTATTTCTTTGCCAAAAATTGTCCCAAATCAAAAATGCGTACTGTTTTGATCAGCTTACAACTTAAATATTAAATGCATGTCACTTTCCGTCTGATTTAGGAAAAATAAAAATTTCGCTAACTTTCACATTTTTACATCATGATTTTTTGCGAAAAATGGCCAAAAATTAATATTTTTAGTTTGAAATGCCAATCGATTGGAATTTTCACGACGAGTTCGGCAAGGTATGACATTCCATATTTATATAACACAGGTACACAGCCAAAAATTTCCACGAACCATTTCAAGTTTTCCATGATATTTGGGTGCTCCTGAGTAAAAGTCCCATACAAAATTATTTTCCATCACCTACAGGTTCCGCGGTATAGCTAAGAATACAAAAAACCGATGTTTGTCGACATTTTGAATTACGTGGCCAATATAATTGGACTTACCTCAATTATTTTCGCTGAAACCTACTCTCATTACATATCGGCATTCGTAAAAAATAGTCCGTATTGTGAACCATTGCCCATGTCTTTGGAATTCGACGCCAAAGTCGAAACTCCCAAAATTTTCACAATTTCTCTGATGAAAAAACAATTCTGAGAATTAAATCTTAAATGGAACTAATTTTAACTATTCGTTGAATCTATTGTTCATTGTATGCTTTAATTTCGGTTTAAAGCGTTTTCATGAAGATATTTTATTGGATTTCTTATACCAATAAAACCGTATTTTTTATTTTATTATCTACTCCTATGTGCTGTCAAATTTCAAATAAGTCAGGGCATCCTATAGAATGGGAGTAAATATGTATGTTTCTCTATGTATGTTCAGTGAACGTTTTTAATTTCTTAGTTCTAGAGGTTGCCATGACTTATTCAAAATTTGACAGCTCATAGGAGTATATAATAAAATAAAAAATACGGTTTTATTGGTATAAGAAATCCAATAAAATATCTTCATGAAAACGCTTTAAACCGAAATTAAAGCATACAATGAACAATAGATTCAACGAATAGTTAAAATTAGTTCCATTTAAGATTTAATTCTCAGAATTGTTTTTCTATCAGAGAAATCTTTTAAATTTTGGGATTTTCAACTTTGGCGTCGAATTCCAAAGACATGGACAATGGTTTACAATGGGGACTATTTTTTAGTAGTGCCGTGATGTATTGAGAGTAGGTCCTAGCGAAAATAATAAGGGTAAGTCCAATTATAAAGGCCACGTAATTCAAAATGTCGGCAAACATCGGTTTTTTGTATTCTTAGCTATACCGCGGAACCTGTAGGTGATGGAAAATAATTTTGTATGGGACTTTTACTCAGGAGCACCCAAATATCATGGAAAACTTGAAATGGTTCGTGGAAATTTCACAAAGTTTAATTTTGTGTTCCTGTGTAATTTGTGGCTTGGTTTTGGACAAAATACTGATTTCTTAGAAGGAAAATTTAAGTTAAGGATTTATGGCAAAAACAAGACTTTTTTCTTCCTTTTTTTTGTTGTCAGCAGAATACCTATATTTATTTCTTGCAGTGCACGAACGTTTAAGTACACGCATCTTAGTGACTCCCGTATAAAAATATATAAAACCGCAGGCGTAATTACAAGGCACAATAAAACGAGCCCAAAGCCAAGACAATAATGATATAATTGTTTCACTTTGTGCAAATGTTGTGCCCTTTAATGCTTCGACTGCCCTCAGAGTTTGGCTTTTAATTCGAGCATCTAATGGCGGCTTTACGATCTGATATCCCCAGTCACTCGTACGCATGGCATTCATGGGGCGATGAGTCGTATTCATTAAAGCGTTGAACCTTAGATGCCCAAGGGTGATGAATTTATGGGAGAATTTAGAACATGATATATCTTAAATAACTTTGAATTAAATTACAAATTATGTGAAGTCTAAAAACACAAATTATAAAATGTAGCACCTTGAATTGAGCTATTTGTGCTCTTATCGAGATGTAAAAAATATTATTTTATTCAAAAGAAGCTTTTAAAATGCGGTAAATAAAATAAATTAATCTAACATTTTTATAAAATGTAGTAGGTACCTTGAAATAAGATACAAATAGCTCTTATCAAGATGTTAAATATATTCTTGAATGTGTACAACTGCTTTTTGTTTATTTATACCATGGCATTGGCCGTTCGCTTGGAAAGACATATATATTTAAAAATCATCGAGTCACTCAAAATCCCGTTTGAAAACATGCCAAAACCGTATTATAAACACTTCAAAAACCAACATAAGCCGAACATGTTAAAAGTGTTTAAATTCCGATCAATCTTGCGCTTAGCCTTCGAAATGGAAATCAATTTTGAATGTTTGAATATATTTGTAAGCCAAGTAAAGTCCAAAAAAAAAGAAGAAAAATATGGTTTACTTAGTTTAGTTTTATTTAATGTCTGGCGATTTTCCAGTGGCGGCAAACCCTTTCAACTTGGCAGCGAATCCAGCGACTTCCGGAAGCGGAAATGGCGACCATTGCTAATGAGCCATCGGCACTTGACATTGTGGCTGGAGAATCACGGAGAATCACGGAGAATTACGGAGAATTGCGATCTCTGGCAATTAGGGTTTATTGACAATTGTCAGAGGCGAAAAAAAAGCAGCCGAAACTCGGCGATATATTCGAAACTCGATTCGTGTTTTCTGTTTTGTGCCTTGTATTTGTGTTTGTGTGTATTATTAACACATATCTTTGTGCAATAAATAATAACCTTGCCAAATCGTTTGACTTCGTTTCGCTGCTTGGCAACATAACACACGAATACATATAGAAAATAGCTGCAGTTTGCAGTCAACAATTTGATTTTATAAACTTTGCACTTTTACTGCCTCTATTTAATCTTCGAATTGGAGCAGCGGCTAGAAAATGATAAATATCTGCGGCGCACAGAAATTAACATAATAAATAGCGGCCATAAATATTAAAAGCAAACTAGTTGCTGCAATTTAATATCTATTTTTTTAGCGCTTGTTATACAATTGGTTTAGCCTCTAAGCCGGGGAGTAGATTGGTCCAAACAATGGCACTCTTGGCCATCAGAAGTCCTTCGCGATTCGAGTTAATTTCTGCTAATTGGCGAACTGAAGAAACGGCCAAAGATCCACAGAGATATCACAGATAATCTGTCATCTTCAAAGCCAGCAAACCAGTTCGACCGATCGTTATTCTTATATGCTAATCCGGGGATTAAATAAAGGCGAGCGAGGCGTTCATAAAGAGCCAACATAGAAAAAAAAAAAATAATTACAAATAAAAATAAAAATTCAAATAAAAATAAAAATAAAAATTAAATAAAAAAATAACATAGAAATAGAAATGGAAATAGAAATACAAATACAAAAAATAAAAAAATAAAATAAATAAATAAATAAAAAAAAAACAAAAGCATTAACTGCAAATGGTTAGTTGAAATTCCAAAAAAAAATGGGCTTAAGTTTATTCATTAATTCTTCTAAGTTATGTACATTTATTCTTTGATTTAATATATATGATAATATTTAAAAAATTCTTGAATTAATTTGGGAGCAAATGGAATTTTAGTTTCAATAATTTTTGGAAAATATCTCAGGAAGCACTTAAATTGCAATCGAAAATTTCCGCAGAAAATAGCTATTTCTATTACAGCTAAATATAATCCGCAATTTTAATCAACCACTTGTTGTTGAAATTCCCATTGAAAATATATTGTGTAATTGGCTGTTGGCCTGACTTGCCGCTCTCAGGATTTTGTTTTTCGATTCCAGACTAATGACCCAATTCGCGCAGCTCTCTCGCTTTTACAATCGCCAACTCATGGATTTAATTATTTACAGCTCTGTGCGGCGGCTTCTCATTTATTTTTATTATTTTTCGGCCAATCACTTCGATCAAAGCCAGACAGTCTAAATTTAGGCTGCCAGAAGGCCTGATTGATATCCGCCAAGTCATGGCGTTAAAGAGTGGTAAGTAATATTCTTTGGGGTTTTTGGGTGACACTGGAAAAAATTAGAGATGCTGGAAAAGAAACCCAGAGTCAACCTGATTGATATCACGTAATGTTTTCAGTTTTCTGTTTTGGGAAAAAGTCACCTAGGCAGCGCTGATAAATCATGACCCCACCATTCCTTTGCCTTCTTTTTTTTTAACACCACCGCCCCTCTGAGTAACCGAAACTTTTTAATTTTTTCGGTTTTTTTCTCGCTGGGCCACCACGTTCGGTTTGCCAATCAACTGAAAATGACGGCCAAAACCAAAAGCCGCCGCAGCCGCAGAGTTGTTAACATGTTAACTTGGCTTAAATGCATTATGATTTTTTCCCCTTTTTTTCTGCCTTTCATATACATATATATTTGCCTGCCGCAATTCGCAAAGTGTTTGAGTGGATAATGCGGAATTTTATGAGCTCATTGGCTGCCGAAAGTCCGACATCAGCATCTGCCATTATATATGTAAATATATATATATATATTATAGGTTTGTGGCTAAATATATGCATTTGACCGTGAGTGTAAAATTCATATTGGATATCCATAGTGGATTTTGGGGCGTTTGAAACAAAATATCCAGAGAATATGGTTATTGGATACGGTCCTTGGTTATTTGGCTTTAATATTATATTGGGGGAATTGTCAAGGGTTTTTTTTAATATTTATAAAAGATATACTAGCTAATTAATGTATTTAATAATGATTCCCACCTTAAAAAATATTTTAAAAAAAGTTGAATTGACTAAAAATAACTTTTTTAACTTTATTGGAAGTTTTATAGATTTATTTAACGGCTGAAAAAAAATGTATCTATTTTTGAAAGCGAAATATCAATAATACTTATTTTAACTACTCTAAAAACATTTTTAAATACTTTTTAAATTTTTAGTAATTTAATTTACTGCTGAACAATTTGTTAATTATTTTTGCAGATGCTTTAAAAATTTATTTAAAATTTTCCCATAGTATGTTTTCAATTCTTCCATAGAGCATTGAGCATTTGAAATGCACAATATTTTCGTAAATCATAAATCCCAAACAGACAGCTTCCTTTTCAGCCGAGAAATCAAGTTGTCCGCTTGCATTTGGGCCACTTTGTGTCTCTCTGATTATTTGAACACTCGGACAAGCACTCGTACTTAATATTAGTAATTGTTTGCAATTAGTCACCGACGGAGGCTGAGAGGCTGAGACAGAAACAATCGCTAATTTATGCAAGGCTTAAGGCATTTTTTTTGTGTGCTTTATTTTGAGTTGGGAACTGCGAACGTGACGATTGATATGCCTGCAATCCGGTTCAAAGTCCGCTCACCATAGATCATCATCCCGTTCAGGGTCTCTTTGGCCGGATTACTCATAAAATCGAAGAATTAAGTTCCTGTAATGGGCCAAAAACGCCGGCAATTACATCAAATCCCAAGAAGAAGAGGGTAAAGGCGAAAAAAACCTTGTTATTGTCTATGGGCTGTCATTAAAACCGAAACAGCAACAGGCAAACATCGAACAATGGCAGTGACTCCGGCGATGTCTTTACATTTAATTGCACCATTGGGCACACGGCAAAGTGAACTGTCAGTAATCCCCATACCATCCCCATAATAGACCCCCCGATAACCCCGAAACTCGAAGCAACCATCTGCAACTCGCTCGATTTAAAGCGATGTCAACGTCGACAGAATTAATTGATGCGCCATGAATTGCCGCTCAATGGCAGGGACGATGGGCTCTACTTTACCTTATACCATATATATATGGTCGTATTTCAGGGCCCCCGAAAAAGAGGGCGAATTAATCGCACTGGGCGCGGTCTTAAAATTTGATATGACAGCTTGGAGTCTCGGCTGGGAAATAAAAGTTCAAGGAATCGCTCAAGCAATTGCATTTCATTTGATTTGCTTCATTTACGGATTTACTAAGAGATTACCGAGATTAAGGGGGGGGTAGGGTCTATGGCATCAAAAAATCAAGTAACTTTGCGATTTTTTCTATAAAAACTGGTTGGATGGATTTAATTGAAACCAATTGTATATTATAAAGTGTCATTTAAATAACATCCTCTAATTTTTATAGCCGATACTATCGGCTAATATATCGGTGGCAAAGCGATTGCTGGAACACTATTAAAAAAAGGCGTTTTGCGGTGACCACTGTATCTCCTCCAAAAATTATTAGATTTCCATTCTGCTTTTACATTTAGCTTAAGAAAAGAAAAAACCCGCCCCCTGGAAAGCGCGATTTTTAAATTTTTTTTTAAAAGAATTTTTTTTGCATTTCCAAAGTCAAAAATGCGTTTTTCACCTAAAAAATTCGACTTTGGGCTTAAAAAAAAAATACTTAAAGTTAAAAAATAAAAAAAAACGCTTCCCAGGGGGCGGGTTTTTTTTATGCAGAAAAATATGCGACAAATTTCAAAACGATCGATTGAGCCGTTTAGAAATGCCGATGGTCACGGACTTTCAAAACGTGGTTTCGAGAAAAACGCACTTAAAGATGCACTTACGTACCTAAAGTCTTAGAGGTTGGGGTACTAGTTTTAGCATAACTTCTAAAGTTTTTGTCCGATTGACTTAAAACTTTTTTTGTAGAATCTTAAAATGTTAATCTACAAGAAAAAAAAATAAAAAAAAAATCGATTGTTTTTTTTTGCTAGACCCTACCCCCCCCTTAAGGAACCTCTTGGTAAATTATTGTAAATAAATCTCAAGAGCTTGGTTAATAAATATTTTTAATACATCACTACTAATAAATATTTCTAGATTTTATAATTTACCAAAATAAATGTAAGTACTGTATGTATTTAAACATTTTAGAAATTTTATAAAAAATGTAATTACAAATTTTATAATAATAAAAAATTCAATGAATCGCTGAAGTACAATAATTGTACTTTCCAGATTTATTTAAGTTATCGAGATTCAAAAACCTTTGGTAAATTACTAAAAATAATCCTCGAAAACTTTTGTTAAATAATAAAAAAGAGGTATGTACTGAAAATTCTTTACCAATGTATTTTATTTTATTTATATTTAATTCTTAATTGCTTAATAAAAGATAGAAATATACTCAAAAATTCCAATTAGTCTAAAATTTGTATTACGCTTTAAAAAAATAAATTCTATTGTAAACTAAAAATATGTACACCGAATTTAAATTAAAAAAATCAAAGAAGACTTCTTGGTTTTCTGGGATTTTCTGTAGATCGTATGCTAATCGGTGGGCGTGGCACTGCCCAAAGACAACAACAACAACAATAACAACAACAAGAACGAGACAATAGCGTCTGAGGAGCGGCCATTAAAGCTAATTTCGATGTCATTTTCGATTTGGCAGCTTTGGCTTTCGGCTTTTGCAAAAGCGAACGACCCAAGCAACTGAGACTAATTTCATAATTTTGTATGTTTTTTTTTGTTTTTGGTTTCTGTTTATGCAAAACGCTGTCGCTGTATGTGTGTCAAAATCTAATTCACCTTAAACTGATTTCGAACGCATGCAACTTTTAGTGAGTTTAGTGAGTCTCACTAGTCGACCGACTGACTGATTTTGGCCCGCTTTTCAGCCTTAGTTGCTTTTGCTTTTGCTTTTGCAATCGCCGAGATACAGTATCTCAGCTCCAGTTTTGGTTTTCGCTCGGTACCAAGCGGCGTATGCGTAATTTGTAGCCTGCCATGCATGTCTGCCTTCTGCCTTCTGCCTGCACTTCCACACTTCTGCGCCAGTTGGTCGTTAACCCAGGGCACCGCCAGCGAAAAAAATAAGACAAAAACAAAAATAAAACCGCCAACCGGTTACCGGTTATCCTTCAGAGCGGCGACAGTCCGCCGCCGAAGGTAAAGCGGTTGCCCAGTCAAAAAAAAAAGAAAACCACCACATATATAAAAACCAAATAAAAGAGCGATGCTCGAACCAATAATCAAATCGAAGCGAATCGAATCCAATGGAATCGCCTCGCTTCCGGTTCACACTGCCAAGAGAAGCACAGTGGTCTCTTTATAACTTGTAATAATCCAACTAGTTTGGGCTTTAAATTACAAAAACTGGTAAAGGAAATGCAAGGAAAAAAGGCTAATGAAAAAGTGGGATCTATAAAGTATGGGAAGAAAATTTAGAGTAGCAATTAATAATAACTAAATTAACGACGCAAGAACTCAATAAAATTGCTGAGAACAAATTAGAAACAATAAAAAAACGAAAAATATTACAAATATATTTAATTATATAATTATTATATATTATAAGGAAACGTACAAAATGTATAGGTAACATTCTTAAAAAGGGCAACTTATAAAATAAAATACAAATAAAAATAAAATTACTAAAATATACAAAAGTATTTTTTAAATGTATTTTTAATGTATTTTTATAATGTATTTTTATTTATAATAATTTTTAAAACATTGAAAAAAATATATCATAATTTTTATATAATTTTTCAACTTACAAAATATGAGCAATTTTAGCAAAATAAAATGTATTTTTATTAAAAAAATTTTTTAAACAATGGAGAAAATTTTAAAAAAATGTATATCTTTTTGCCTGATATAATAATTTAACAAAAACCCTCTTAGCCAGTCCTCACTGTAGCCTAGGAGTTGGAATTCCATTCACTCACGCACTGAAAACTATCAAAAATGTCGTCCACGATGAGCAAGTGCTGCTGTTTCTGCTTCTTGAGAAGGTCGAATTGGGGCTACTTCTTCATCGCCATCTCTGCCTCCATCATCATTATCGTTATCATAATCACCACAGCCGTCATCATGATCCATCATTCAAGAACAACTCATAACTGTCGCTAACCACAGATCGTCGACATTGTCTTGCGGTTGGTCAGTATTCGATTTTCCGTTTATTTTGAATTTTGTTCGTTTTTTTCCCCATCGAGCTTTTGTGCTCGGCCGAAGGTTTCTGCTTCTGATTATCATCGAGTGGCTTTTGGCCAAAGTGCATGGCCAGCATGACAGGGCGGAAATTTTGTGTGGCCAACCTTTTGGACCCAGTTAGACCCTCGAAAGTAAGCATGGTCCAAAGAATTTTTAGGCGGACCCACAAGTTCAGTGAACTTGCCTGAACTCTTAAATTGATTACAGATCCTGCGGCTAACAATTAATCATTGTGATGATAAGTACTTTAAGATTAAAATACAACCAAAGATATCTTTGAAAGGTTTCAATCCTTTTAATTTACACCAATAGAATTGAACTTAAAATGAACGAAATGATTCTTCTGCAGCCAAAACGGCTTGACTTTTAAATCTTAAAAAAAAACCGAAATTCGGAAATAATTCAAAGAATATTTTTAATCTTGTATTGGGAAATTTTTCTTATTTTTAAATTATTTTTCACTCCTAGATTATTTCTGGGCCACCCCATTTTTTATGTTTTTTTTATTAATGATAATTTTAATTTATTTAGTTTTAAGAACTTGTCTCTTTTAGGCAACTGAAAATAGCACCCCAACATATATTCTAACTATTACGATTTTGAAGTCGTGACTTCCATTAACCCCACGACTTGCTGGTAATTTTCATAAATTTCCATTATGAGGCCAAGACAGCTGTTGCTTTATTTGTTTGCTAACTTTCGGAATGCGGAATGGTAATGGGAATGCAATCAAACGGAATCAAATTGAATTGTCTTGGCCAAATGGCAATCGATAAATTGGTATCGCAGGGAAGGGAAAATGCATCTTCGAGATGCGCAGCTGCAGGAGGTTGTGTAAGCGGCTAAAATTAAAGATAGTGGAAATGTAAAAATAAAACTGGCTCTAATCCTGGCCACGGCCCACTGACAAACTGACAAACTGAGCCAGCTGAGATGGAGCTGCAGATTGACAAACTGACAAACCGAAGCTGGCAGTCACGAGGCGGAAACTTTTCGCGTAATCGCGTTGTCGAAAAACTGGGAAAAGTACGAAGGAAAAAAAATACGAAAAAATATATGCAGGAGAGTAGCGGCTCGTAAAAATATAAAAAACAAAATAATGAGGAGAAAAAGAAACTCCACTCAAAAAGCCTGGTCAAGCTCGCGAGCGACTCAAGCTTGACTTTCAAGCGCGCTCACTTTCGTTTTCGTTTCGAGCGGAACTCGAGCGGTACGGGGGCGGTACGACGGGCGGACGTCGAGCGGCGCCGCTGCCGACACCGCTGCCGACGCCGCCTTTGGCAGCGCTTTGTCTCGAGCTTTAGTCGCTTGTGTGTGATAAAATCACGTTAGTAATCAATTGCAGGCCCAACAGCCCAGACCACAAAGAGAAGCAGTCGCAGTCGCACCACCGATCCACGATCCACGATCCACTGATCCACCGATCCACCGATTCGCTGCTTCTTTCCGAACCCAAAACGCAGAGATTTACTATTTTTTTTATCTCGCCTGTTTTTCTTTTTTGGCCCCAACGCGTATGTATTTTCAAACAACAAAGTGTGATGTGCAAAAAAATTTATAAAAATATAAACAAATACTATCATTATCGCGAGGATATCCAAAAACCAAAGAACAAACGGAATAAAAAGCTGAAAAAAAACAAATAAGAAAACATTTTGAACACCTACCTTTTTTTCTATATTTTTTTTACTGTGCCAAACAATTTGCAAAGAACTTCTGGTTTGTGAATATAAAAGAAAAACATGGAAAACTTAAGAAAACACCTCAAGAAAATTCCAGAGCCAAAAGAAATAATCAAAAAATCCAAAAGAAAAAAACCCGACGCGTGTGCTGAACTATTTTCGGTTTTGTCTCATTTCTCATTTGCTGCATTCATTTACCTTGTTTTCGATTGCCCAATTAATGCGAGTTGGTTAACACAAAAACGTTTTTGATTGCCAATTTCCAAGTTGCGTTTGCGAGAGGTTTCGTGTGCAGTGCTGAAATCGATTCAAAAAAAAGTGGCCAAAAAGGGGAGGGGGTTCCAAATTGGCGCTATAACTTCAGGGAGAATCTTGGCGCGCCGGTTGAATATCATAAAAATGTTCTAAGATTTTCTGGAATTTTTTAAATACTCTATAAATATTCTTAAAATATTTTAGAATATTTTGTAGTTATTTTAGAGATTTTATAGCTTGTTTTTAGAACCAACAAAGAGCCCTAAAACTTTAACTTCCCTGCGATACCTTGAAAATATCACGCATACGCCCTGCTGCCTCAGCTTAATTGCACACTTGGCCACAGGAAGTGCACTACTTCACTTATTTTGAAAACCGAAAAACACCCAGTCACTTGGCTTAAATTATATTTCGAAATCCCCCAAGAAATCCCACTCAAGCCTTGATTATCGCCGTTGTTTTTTCGGGGCTTTGCCTTTTAATTACGACATGTCCATGTCGAAGCATGCACTCAATGCCAGATGCGGATTTTTTTTGGTTTTTTTATGAGTTTTATGATATTTGTGCAATTGCCAGTGAGTCGTAATCATAAAACCCCGAGTTCCGTATGCAAAAAAACAAAAAAAAACAGAAAAACTTAAAAGCCCGAATGGTATATGTCAAGTCACGTTGCTTTGATCACTGATCACTTTTCGGACAATTGTTAGAAGCAAATGGATCAAGTTAGAAAGAAAGAGAGAGAGAGGGAGAAAGAGAGGGCTTGAAAGTAAAAGCAAAGCCCGAAAAGATGACATAACATCTGAATATCTGGGGAGCTCCTCTGTTGTTGCCGGTTTTCTCGCTCTTTCTCTTTTCTCTTTTCGCTTTTCTGTTTCTGTTGTGCTCGTTGGATTTTCGATTTTGGCTCTTGGCGCTTACGCCCTACTTCGGGCCAAGTTAAGACGAAAACGAAGACGAAAACGAAGAGCTGACCATCAGCATTGCATGTTCGCCTCGAGGTGGCAATTCCAATTTTCAGTTCCCCCTTTCTCTACCACTTTGTATTGCCAAATTGTTTGACTGATTGCTTGATTGACAGCCATAGTAACAGCAACAGCAAAACAAAACAGCAAAGGCGGCCAAAACAAAACGGCCCAAAATACGCTTTCAAGTTCATTTCTTGCATGCCTCAGCTGAAGATTGAAGATGACTTGGCTTTTGGAGTTTCCCCAGTTTAATTCAATTATTGGGTTAAGCCACATGAAATTGTAGAATTTTTTTAGGTAATTAAATGAGCAGAAAAATGGTAGAAAAGTAATTTCAAAATATTTTTTTAGCGATCTCCATAAAAATTATTAAAAATGCATTACACTTGTGTACAAACCACATAAAGTTGTAGAATTTTTAGTTAATTTATTTGGGTAGTAAAAGTAATTTCAAAATATTGTTTTTAAGTTCTCAAATGAATTTATTTGCTATAAAAAAATATTACAAAATTTATTTCACTTGTGTATATATTATAAACATTAAAATTTAAAAATTTATAGATTTAATGTATTGGAAATACTACATAAATAACAAGAAATATATTATATAGGTGTTTATCCCAAAATTAAAATTCTACAAACCCCTTAAAAATAAAATTGTGAACTAGAAGAATCTTTAAAAAATGAAATACTTATAATAATAAGGTCAAAGAATAAAGTTTAGAAATTCGCCAAATGAAAAATACAGCTTAATACCGTTTAAAGCCAGAGAAGTCCCCCTTCTAGTAATGACTAATTCCGCAATCTGAGGCATGTCGGCTACTTAACTTTTCACTAACCGATCTCCAATTGCCAAAGCCCTAACCTTTGAGCCCGCAATGTCATCTCGCATTCGTGTCTCAAAGTCTAATAAGGCAATCAGCGATTCTGATTTGCGGTTTCCCTTACTAAGTACTCAGTTTCTCTCATTAATTTCGGGATGACTCACAATTTTGCATAGTTATAGTTGTTGACCAAAGAAATTATCCCTCTCTCTTTCCTTCTTCAATTAGAGCTTCGTCTTTAGTTTGTTTTTGTTTGGGTTTTTTTGTTTTTTTTTTGTTTTAATGCATTTTCTCACATTTTTGTGTGTAATTACGGATCATGCCTTGCTTTTCGCACCTGCCTGCCTCTCTTTTTTTTCTCCATTTTTTTCTCTGGGCCTTATTCAATTTCTTTTTAACAAAAGCCCAGCTTTGAAAAGCTTCGCCCATAGAAATTGCACAAAAAATAAAACAGGCAGCCCCACACACACACACACACACACATAAACCAAAAATAAAAAGTGAAAAAATGAAAAAATAAAAAAGAAAATTACATAATTTAGTTGTTGTGATTTATAAATTGCTCGCCAGTTGCAGCATACCGCTGCGCATTACTCATACGCCGAGTTGCCCAAGAAATGTCCAACATTTAAACTTGACCAAACTTGTGGATTGGCCATCGGCCATCGCCTATTGACAGTTATCGTTAGCATCCGCATCTCGTCTCGAAGACCTTGGGGTCCGGAGAATAGCCAGCAAACCAAACAAAAACCACAGACTCCAAATCAAATATGATCATTCGATTTTTTTCGGCTTTAATTCCGTTTGATATTTAGTTTTTTTCACCCGCGATAACAGAGGGTGACCTTCTGTCCGACCTTTATCTTTTGTCTTTATCGCTAATTAGCTTGCCCTCTCGTTCCAGCGCATCCACCCACACACACCTACGCCCACACACACGCACACGCGACAGAGACAGCATGAGGCAGCCAAGTAGACAGCACATCCTGGCGATCCTCGTCCTCGGCAGCGCCGCCTGCCTCATCAGCGCCGTTCCGCTCCCCCAGCCCGCCGGCAACTCGGAACTGGACGTCCTGCAGATCCCGCTGGCCAATGGCAAGGTGAGTGCACCAGTACACTGGAAAAAATTCCATTAAATCACGATCAATTGGATCTAAATCAATGTAGATTTATATATTAGGCATTATGACCTGGGATTCAATTATAATTCATAAATATTTGCCTGGCTTACATTGTATACAATTAGGTTTTTTTAGGTGAGAGATGATAATATTCTATAGACCATATTCAAATATTTCCATACACACAATGATGATTAATTGTATCTAAATTTATACATATAAAAACATTGAATAAAGTAAGCATTATACTTGATATAATACCTTGACAATACCTTAAAATTTCATACAATTAGATTGTTTCAATATTTCTCTAGTTTTTTTTTTTTTTAATGCATATAATGATGATCAAGTAGAGCTTAATTCATATCAATAGATTCCATGCCTTAGGAATTACTTTAGTGTATTTCAATTGGTTAAAAAAATGTATTTTTTTTATATTTTTGTTATTCTTACATATATTGCATACAATTTGGTTTTTTTACTGAGAGATAAAATTCCATTTTTTTTTAAATTTAATTTTATTCATAGGTATAGAACTAGAAAATATAACATCAGATAAGGAAAAAAAATCTCTTTAATATTTAATTATTTTGAAAAATTATTTCTTATTGTTCTTAGTATCCAATCTATTTATGATAAACTCTTTTCCTAGTGTTAAAATTCTTAGGATAGCCATATCAAATTATATAAAGAAGCTTAGAGCAGAGAGCAAATATTTACTTGGCTGACTGTATCAAGATATTGATAAAATAGCCCAAACTCAAACAAGCGAGTGTGTAAATCAAATATTATTCAAAGCCCTCGTCGACTTTTTCCCCCTTTCAGCAGGGGGTGGTGGTTGTTTTTGGTTGTTTTTACTACAATGTGATTATTTTTTAAAACGTGAAAATCTGCGCTGTAAAGATCTATTAAGCGGGTAACTTGCACTCAGCTATGCATTGTAATAAAACAATTTCGGGCCATAAACTTTGGCTTAATTGGCTGTAAGTTTAAGTGGCCCAAGTTAATGGCGGTGGAACTCTTGGAGCGACTCTCGTTAACATTCAGCTGGCCGAGAGTAGCGCGTGCTGCCGCCTCAGTTGCCCTTTCGACCATATTTGCTTGACAAATTTGCACTTGGCTTGGCTTTGTTTTTCGGAAGGGGTAGGAAGCGGCCAAACATGTTGGCCAGCCAGACGGCCGAAAGCTTCCTTTTACTTTTCGGTTTTGCTTTTTTTTGGTATTATCTTGGCCAATTCGGGTCTCGGGGTCTCTGGGCCCGTCCAACCTGCGTGACTGGATCAGAGCTGCGATCTCTTGGGGAGCAGACCATTGGACCAACCGACCAACAGACCAGTTCCAAGGAAGTTGGCACACTTGGTACCTGTTTCCTTAGCTTTTCTTTTTTTTGGGGCCTCAGCTGGGTGTTGGCCCGGCCAAGAAAAAACCGGACTCTTTGCCGAGTTGAGCAAGCCAACAACTGCAGCAGCTTTAGCTCTGTTATTTTATTACTTAATTGCCTAGCGAGACAGTTCCCCACAATTCCCATTCCCATTCGCATTCGATCATCGGCGGGGATCATTGTATCACTGTGCCGGCAATTAGCACCCCCTTCGCACGCCCCTGTGCTCCCCAAAAGCCCCCTGACTAATTTGTTGGCCAAAAGAGCTAGGTGGCCAGTTTTTCGGCTTATAGTTTTTAGCATTGTTTTATGTCACTTTATGGCTTTCACTTTGTGCAACAAATTTGCACAAATCTCCGAAATCTACGAAATCTCCGGACAGCCCGAAGGCTTTGTAACGAGAAAAAAATCAAAAGTCGTTATATTTGTCAATCAAATCTGGCATGCAATTATTTTTTATATTCGTGTGAAACCCGTAAATATAGCATATGAGTTTTTTCCTGGTAAGAAGGTAATTTTGTATTTAAAAATAGTATTTGTCATCATGTTGAGAAGCCAATAATTACAGTTTTTATTTGCAAAAATTAAATGAGTATTTTTTGCTGGTAAGAATTTATTTTGTAGACTGTATTTGTTTAGAAATATTTTTCATAATTTTCAGAAGACAATAATTACAGCTATATATTAAAAACATTTCAAAAGTGCTTAAATATTTTCTAAAACGAATAATTAAAGTTGTAATAATACATTTTAAAAATATGGCAAAATCTTTAAATATTTCCGGGAATTTAAATACATTTACAATATTTTAAATAAGCTCTAGAAATTGTAATTCATTAAAATTTGATTTGGTTTTTGTTTAAGCAAAATTAAATTAGATTTAATGTTTTAAAGGTGTAGTTAAAAATGAGTAATGATATAACAGCATTTGTCTTATAGAAATTGTAGGATTTTTTGGATATCCATCCATTTATGAAGTTTTCTATAGTAAATTGTTTATGTTGAAACGCACTCATTACGTACTTAAAATCTTTCTCAAATCGTTCAGCTTAGAGCCCTCAAAACTGCATCTTGCCACAGAGATTAGGCAACTTTAAAAGTTGATATCATGCTAGCATAATATATATATTTTAATGCCTGCACCCACGCATCGTTACAATAGCGTCTTTGAACATCTGCTGAAAGGCCAAAAAAAAAAAAGTAAAACACGAAAAATTCCAACCAATTCCAAAAGCAAATGTTACACAAAACGGTGAGCATTTGTTGTTGCCCAATTTGGCTATGCGGTCGAGAGCCAAAAACTGGGTCAAAATTTAGCCCACAAAACGCTGATACGTTAATGAAGTCGATTTGTATACAACATACCTATACGGATGGGTATATACTTATTTTTGTACAAATATAAATATATATAGAGTTCGAAGCTGATGTTCATCTTGGCGTGTTGACATGCCTTGCGCCATAAATCATTTAACGAGACGATGACAATGGCGATTGAACTAGCTCCCCAGAAGCTGGGGGTGAAAATCGAGGGAAAATCGAGGAATCGCAGAAAAATATAAATAAGCAGAGCTGTGGACAATTTTCTTTGCGATGTCAGCTGCAATGATATCTCCATTGTTGCCACTTTACTTGTGTTTTTTTTTTTCTTCTCTTTATTTGTTTGCCTCTTTTCTGTCAATTCGATTCGATTCGTTTCGTTTGCTCGATGGCTTCCTTGGCACCCAGCACGTGGCAAAAATGATATAACAGCATTTGGAGGAAGCGGTCCCCACTCTCTATAGAGTTTTTGATCCGTCGGACTGCAATTACGGGAATTGCTCTTTCGGGGGTATTTATTAGTGCTGTTTGGTTACTTTCGACCTATTAAACCAGTTTATTGACTTAATCTTTGCCTCGCCAATATTGTATTTATTAAATGGTAAATATTACTATTATTTTTTTTAATATTTGGTATGTCTTGTTGAAAAATCAACATTCTAAAAAGTTGTTCTTTATTTTTTAATCATTTTTCTTATAAAATAGTTCATTTTGAAAATTCTTTAATATATAAAGAGTTAACTGGATTTTTTATTTATTTTTCTAAGATTTTATTTTTTATTAGTTTGGGATTTTTTATACATTTAAATCTTTTAAGAAATTATTCTTCTTATTTTTTATTTTTTTTAAATTATTTTAATATTTTTGAATAAATACAAAATACTGTTTAAATATGAAGGAATTTAAGAATGAATATTAGGGATCGTAAATACCAAATCCGCTAATTTCTTAATAAATCTAAAAATAATCTAAAGGAATTTAAGAATGAAGATTGCGGATCTTAAATACAAAATCCTGTAATCTCTTAATAAATCTATCTTAAATTCCTTAATTTTTTAACATTTAACATTTTTTGTAAGGCATTTTTGGTTAATTTTTGCTTTACAACCCCGGCGAATTGTTTTGATTCCTAGCCAATTGCGAAGACGACTTACCTAGTGGCAGACTTTCCGCTTATGTAACCAGTGGCTCCTTCTGTGAAACCCCCCCTGCACCACCGCCACTGCACAACAGCAACAGCAACTTCCTCTCTTCGCGCTCTTGTACACATATCACGCATACGCCGCATTGTGCGACAAGTAAAACGTCATTCGCAATTCACTGTTGTTGCTGCCGTCGCTGCCTGGCAATTTGTTGGTAGCTCTCGGTGGTGGCTGCATTTTTGTTAAGTGCCAAACGAGACGCGCTTGCCTTGTCTGTCATGTCAGTCCAAAGGCAATTTATACAGCAGGGAGTCCGAATTGCGGACTAAAGATATGCATGCTGTCTTGTGATTAGCGATTTGCCAGTGCTTGAGAATAATTAAGGCCCCTCGATTATCCAATAGTCTTGTGGTTCAGTTCAGTATGGTTCGGTTCGTTTGATTTATTCATTTTCGAATTCCAGTTTCGCCCATTTAATTTTTCCAATTTAATTTAATTGTGTCGCGTATTTTTATTAGCCGCCGAACAAGGCCTCATTGGCCGGCTGACAAGTGGCTAAAAGGCTTTGGCTCTCCTTAGCCGCCGGATTAGCAATGGGCGTGGCCATATGATATATATCTGTTCAGATATAGAAATCCAATCCATGCGGTCATGACACGCACTGTCGCTGAGGTCGCCTTTGCAATTAAATTGGAATTTCAATTTGTTTTTCTGTGGAATGTTCGGCCTTTTGAAGCGCAGCTTAAATGCTCTATAAGAATATTTTTAGATAAATTACAAATGTATAAAAATACTAAATAAATTCCATAAAATTCCATTTAAAAAAATCCTGAGTAAAATAAACTCAAATAAAAGATAATAAATAAAATATAAATAAATATGTAAAAGAAACCAAGGTGTCAAAAAGGCATTTAAAAATTTATCTGGTATAAAAAGCGCACCATAAATTGAGTTTCCAAGTTTAATTAAATGCACTAATGCCCTTTAAATATCATTTAAATCACTGAATAAAATATCCACAAATTTAAAATAAAATACACCAGCTGGCATTGTTAATTTATGCACAATCAGTGACTTATCAAATCTAGTTTTTTGACTTTTTGGCTTATCGTTTATATTTTTTTCTATGAGAGCTTGACTTTGGCAGTAATTTGTGGCATTTTTATTGATTCGAGAGACGCCTTATGTTGGTTAAGGTCAAGGCAATTTATAAAAGCGTTTTTTTATAACAATTTGTTTTCTATTTTTTTATTCGATTCGATTCGAATTCGATTCTTTATAAGCGCTGTCTTCCGCCTTGGCATAAACTGCGTCCAAAAATGAAAATGAAATTCCCAACATACTGCAGACTGCTTAAAATTCACAGCATTCGCTTTAATGACGTTTGCCACGAGGCAGCTTCTGGGCTTGAACTCATTTGAAATTCATTAAGATGTCCCATAAAAACGTAACTTTTGCCTTAAGTAGTTCCTGGCCCCCCGGAACCCCTCCTCCGCCACCTCCGCCTCCCCTGGGCAATATCCAAACAATTGTCGCACTAAACTGACACTGACAGACAGCTTAAAATATGATGATGAATATATACTTTGGAGAAGCAAGAGGGAGATGGAGAGTTGGCAACAGTTTGTTGGCCAAACTAGCTAAAGTTTATTTTATGCTCCTCATCATCATAATCATCGTCGTCGCTGCTGACTTCCGCCCGCGTGTAAAAGTCAACTTCCGCACTGACTTTTGAGTCAATTAAACACTGCAACAGCAACATCCACTCTTCAGAGAAATATAACTATATCCACGGTCTTTGGGGGACTGGGGATGGGGGATCCCATTTCGAATCTCTTTTGCCTTTAAGTAGCATTCCGAAAGTTGCCTGGCTGCGAAAACGTGACAGTTTTATGGGAATACCCTGCAAAATTCCAAATCCAAATGCCGAAAGGCCAACAAAGGTGGACACACGCTAAAGCCATTAACAATTGGAATAATAGGCAAAGTGAAAACGAAACAATGGTAGAATATAGACAATTGCCTCATTACCTATAGGTATTGTCGTCGATGATATATGGGCGTCAGTTGACAAAGGTGGTGTCATTGTACCATATAAATAATATATGAATATTATTTAAACAAATACCAACAATTATTTTTGAGTAAACTATTCATAAAGTGAGAAAAAATAAAATTAAATATACCTGATTCTAAAATCTCCAGTAAATGTGTCTAAAAGTATGCAACAATATATTTTGATTTTTTAATTGCATACTTTTAGGCCAAATTATAAGTAATTTGGACCTGTGCAATATAAATAATACATGAATATTATTAAAACAAATGCTAATAATTGTTTAAGTAAACTATTCATAAAGAAAAAATGCAAAGGATTTTTTGTAATCTCTTATAAATTTTATCTAAAAGTATGCAACAATATATTTTGATTTTTTAACTGCATGCTTTTAGGCACCTTTTTAGGTGATTCTAAACCAGTAGTGATTTTAAAATAAGAATTCTATAAAAAACATAGAAAAACAAAATCAGCTTTACCATTTCCAATAATGCACTTTCCATTAAGAGTATTAAAACTTAGACTACATTGTCCGATATTGAATTGCTTGCCCAGCACAACCTTCTTAATATTGTGTTGTTGTTTTTTTTGTGTTCCTTGTAGAGGAGCGGAAGAAACTTTTCCAATTGTTAAAGTGTTGATGCTATATTATTAGATTGTGCTGCTTTTGAGCTGCCTGGAATCCCTTGCACCTGGTGGCACCTTGACAATTGTTGCAGCCAAGAAGTTGCTGTTGCTTTTCTGTTGCTTTTTTGCTGATTTTCTGTGTTGCCTAGTGACTCGTGCTGTTGATTGTCCAAAAGTTAGCCGCCTCCTTGGGCCGCTCATTCAGCCATTCATCCACCGCCCACAAAATGCAATTTTAATGCAATTTGAAAATTTATTGTGCAATATTTTCTTAGCTTAGACAGCTTAGTGCTGTTGTTGTTGTTGTCGTTGCCCAGTTGGCAATTGCCCATTAACGTTAACAACTTTTTGCAAAGTCATTTGGCTTTCTGGGCCTCCTGACTCTTGGTTATATATATATATATAATATTTTTTTTAAGGGGTCGAAGAGCAGCTGAACCACTAAACCACCCACTAAACTAAACGAAACTCAAACTAAAACAAGAGGCCACTTAATGTGGAGCTGCAGTGGATAGAAGATCTCTTGTAACCACTGGAAAACACCAAGAAAAATTACACAAATGACAGGGGCGCCCCCAAAAGGGGTAGAGGGGTCTTAGGGGTTCAGGGGTGCCACCACCACCACCACTGGCAACTCATTGTCTAAAGTGAAAGTTTTGTCAATTTGCGGGCACTTTGGGGCCTTTTGTTTTCTTTCGCTCGGCATCTGCCTCATCTTCTCCGCTGTTTCACTGCCAGATTATGCAACAGATGTACGAAATTATATAGGTATTATTGTTTAAGCCCAACCGCAGAAAAAGTAATTCACACTTGAGAAACCAGTCAGTGGCAACCTGAAAGCCAACTGGCTTTCAAATGGCTAAGGTCACGAAGAAAGGCTTTGTTTTCAATTCTTGGTATAAGCTATAAATAATTCTATTTAATTAATCGGTAAATAAATTATATTGGGAAAAAAATATTTAGTATCTACTTAAACTTTCTGTGTAGAAAAAAATGGCATATTGATTTCAAAGATCACATATTTAAAATAAATTAAAAAAAACGTTAAGTTTAATATCAAACATATTTAATTGCTAAATAAAATATTAAATTCGCTGATAGTCATATTTACTTTAAATATCTTACGTCAACAAGTTTAAATTAAAATTAAAGTTTAATTTTCATATTAATAAAAAACGCTATAAATGAAATACATAGTGAAAAATATTTTAATTGAATATATGAAATTACTTTGCTATAATTTTTTATAATTTAAAAAATATATAAAATTGTTATTATTTATTGAAATATTCATTGAAATACATAGATATTAAAAAATATTTGAATAATATTTTTTCCTACAATAGATAGTTTTGTACAACTTTTTCTAACAATATTTTCTTCGATTTTTCTCCTCCAGGAAATCGATGTCTTGACATTGGGCGCCAAAGACCAAGAAACATTGATAGCCGATCGCAATAAACGAACGATTGGACTGCTGCGCGAACTGTTCCCCGACATCACCAAGGTAAGGCAACCCAATCGGATGTATTTCTTTATGAACATGAACCATTAGCCGTCCTCCGTCCCTCGTCCCCCTGAAATGTCAGCCAACAACCACCCATCTTTAATGCTAAATATATATAACCAAATCCACTCAGACACTTTTAGCCCAGGGTTTTAGGGCCCTAGAAACAACAACAATATATGTATACCCCTGTCTATATGAAAGTGTATTGAATTTGGCGCCACGCGAAATGTTTTCCTCATATATAGGAGATCAATGTGCAGATCAATCGGCTAGTGAATAATGTGTTGCAACGCGTTGGGCCCGTGGTTCTCGGGACAATTCTCAATCCGGCCTTCGATCGGGGCCTCCATCCCCGCAAGCCAATCAAAGAAGATGAGGATGATAAGGAGGAGGGTTCCAAGGACTATGATCAACTGCCCGAGGACCTGACTCAATTCCAGCCCGATGGCGATTTCGCAAAGGACCGCTGAAAATGAGAAATGAAAAACTTACAAAACCAGAAACGACATTAGCCTAAGGCTTTATCCCAATAACTATTATTGGCCTGGTCCCCCCGTCCTCTCTCTCCTGGAATTTTGTGTACCTCCAACATGTTGCATGTTTTTATCTTTAGGCTTAGCAAATCGAGCACTCAACCAACCCAAAACCACCTCCTGAACTCAGCATGCCAGCACCACCCAGTAGCAGAGGTTGAACCACCCACAAAACACACAGAATCACATAAACAGACACGAACATTTAGACGCACAATCTACAAACAACACCCACAATTAAGTTTTCAGCCTGCAAAAACAGATATTATTCAGATATCATCATTCCAACAATTGGCCAAGATCATCAATGAACAGTCAACAATCGACCAAATCGACAACCAATCAGCTATCAGCATCTACTCATATGGAAAAAGCACCACCAAAGAATCTCATTTACCAGTAAAACAACAACCACATATTTTCTGTTGATCTTTCGCTGATCTCTCGCTAGGAAATCGACTCGATAGTCAATCGAATTATAGCCCAGGTGATCCGGGTGGCCGGTCCGGGTCTGCTGAATAGCATATTGGCCGGGAATCGCGGTGGTGCGGGTGGTGCAGCCGGTGGTGGCAGTACGACGCCAGCATCCGATTTTGATGCCGATTTCGATGCGGACTTCGATGATGACGATGATGTGGTGCCATCTAGCAGTCCGTCGACGAGAAGTGCCGCACCACCATTGCCGACAGAACAACAACCACCGAGCAGTGTCAACGAGGTGGAAGAAAGCCGGCGGGTGAAGATCGATCTGCCCACATTTGCGCCAGAAACGAAAGGTGACGAAAGCACAACCAATCAAGCATCTTCATCCCCAACAACAACCACCACCAGTCCCAGTAATCCAACAACAACAACAACAACAACCACCACTAGTAGAACCACTAGCACAACTAGCACGCCAGTGGAGGAGCTGGTCCAGTTATTGCCGCGCTCCTTGGAGCCAGCAACAACCGCTGACCCAACTCCAGAAACAACAACAACGACAACTTTGCCTGCAACAACAACCACCACCACCACCACCACCACTACTACTACTTCTAGCACCACTGATTTACCCCCACCAATAGAACCTCCAACCACCACCACCACCAACATTCTGTTCCCCACCAACAACAGCATCGATGAACCACAATTGCTAACCATCATAGCCGATATAAATCGTTTATTAAATTCTACCAATTATTTTATTACAACCAGAGATAATCTAACAACAACAACAAAGGCCACAACAATTGACAACAACAACATTACGAAATTATTGCCCGTCTTTGATTGAGCACAAAAACAACAAACAAAAACAATATTACAAAAAGGCAAATGAGGAATTGAAAGCAAGAACAACAGCCAACATCACAACAAGAACAACAACCACCAGAACAACAACCACATAAGGATGAGGAAGAAGAAGATGAAGAACAAGAGAGCATCAGCAACATCATTTAGAAAAAAGCATTTTTGAATTCGTTTAAAGATTTTCGCTCATTGTTTAACAAATGGAAATGAATTGGTTCAAAAGTTGTTCCTTCGTATAGAAATTGCTGAGCAATCTAAAGATATTGGTTATAGATTTTTACGACTTGAGGAATTTCAAAATTTTAGTATGTGAACCACTTTTGAACCACCTTAAACCGTTACCATCACATATGCTGTAGAAATCACCCTCTGAACCGCCAAGCACTTGTATAAAACCCCCCCCTTCCCATTGTATATTGTTGATACTTCCCCATAGGCCCCAACCTTTGACCCCAAAAACCAAAAAAAAACATCCACATTGTACGTAACCGAAACTGAAACACTGAAGTTAACTAATCTCCCCTCCCCTCCTCCACTCAAATCCCCAAAAAAAACAATCTCCATGCACTCCTGCACCACCGAATCAAAATTCGTATACGCACCACCCACTTCGATTCGATTCGTGGTTGTTGTAGCAAATCGACGAGCAGGCGAACCGCATTATCTCGAAGCTCCTGAGAACTTTGGGACCCACGGTGCTGCGTACCGCGATCCAGGGCAATAGTGCGAATGCGGCCAGGACCAGTTTCGATGCCGATTTCGATGACGATGACGATGAGAGCTCCAAGAGCGGCAGCAGCAGCTCCACATCCACCAGTTCCGGTGGCGATAGTGGCACCCGTGTGACCATCGAACTGCCCACCTTCGAGCCCGATGACGACAACGAGATCGATGCGGAGAAGAGCAGCAGCAGCAGCAGCACCACCACCACAACCACCAGCACCTCAACCACCGAATCCACCTAAAGTGCGTTTCATTTGCTACAACAACACAAAAAACAGAGTAAAAATATCGCCAAAAATCACTAAGGGGTTTAAAATCATTTATTAAGGTGTCTAAAAGTAGGCAACAATTTTTTACTGCATACTTTTAGACACTCTTATAGGAGATTTGAAAACTCTATTGATTTCTGTGGCATTTTCAGAGGTTGTTTCATATTAAAATGATATATTTATGTGAAAAACTCTAGATGCCACTTTGGTTTTGATATTGAGCAGCTCTGTCGAGAAGTACTATTGAATTGGCTTTTAAAATTGGTTTATCTTTCCCTTCAAAAATTTCTCCGCGCAGCACAACAACCGCCACCCAACCCAACCCAACCTACAGAAATCGAAATAAACGTTAAAGGAGAATAACGAAATGAATTGGCATTGTTAACCAACACTTGATTGTTTTGAAATTACCTTTAGCACACTGGTTTTCAGCACACACACACACTCACCAGCCTTCCTTCTCTGTCTCTGTCTCTTGTCTTTTCCACTCTTCCCGTCTCTGTCTCACTCTCTCTTTCTCCTTCCCCTTCTCTCCCCCTCTGCCTTTACTTTCAATCTTTATCCTCTAATCTGTTTACTACATTTCCTTCTTATGTCTATCCTGCTCCCCCATGCGCACCCTCATTCCACTTAGGTAAGTAGGTGTTTTTTACAAAATAAATTTATATATTTTACATTTATATTGTATTAGTTGTGTAAGCCATTTTTTAATACATTTCCAAATATATCGATATAATTTGTACTCTCCTGTGACTTTTTGCTCAAGCCAGAAACATCACATTTCTGGAGATTTCAAAGCTCTGTGAAAGGGTGTCGAAAAGTAGGCAACGTATTGCTCATTTCTGTATATACCGCATATTACATATCTCCCTGCCTTCTCAATGACACTTTTAAAACGAGTTTTGTGATACCTGGAGATGTTTGAAAATCCCGAAATATTCATACACACTTTTGGTGCCCAGACAGACTCGAAAAAAGCGTGTAAAAACCCCATTAAGCTCATTTTTGTCGCTCCCGAAACGAAGGTGAATTGTGGGTTTGGTTGGGTGTTCTGTTTTCCTCACCACCGCACTCGTCTGTACACTCACCACACTCACGAGTGCATTCACATCTCCAAACTATCTCTCTGCTCTCATCCCCAGAATTATTCGATATGCTCAGTGTACTCATTCCGCACTCATTTTCGCCGTCTTCGTTTTTCCGCCCGCCGCAGAATAAAGAAGCAAAAACAAAAGAGTTGACAGGGATCGCATTTATTTTCCGTTGGCCAAGAAAGAGACTTGTTTTTCCAACTATCCCAGAATAAAGTATAAAAAAGATTTAAACGCTCGAAAAATATACCCAAGGAAGCGTAATCGATAGTCGATGTCTGAAAAAGTGGATTTCTAGACTAAGCGCTCCTCTCTAACTCTCTCTCTCTCTCACTATCTCTTTCTATCTGTGCTGTCTCGCTCCTTTTGTTTTTCTCTTTTGCTTATTTTTGTATCTTTTTCTCTTTATTTTCATGTTCCATTAAAAACCGATTCGATTTGTGCAATGCAAATAACTCACCACCAAAACAATCAAATCAAATCAATCAAAAAAAAAAATACGAACAATGCTCCACCGAAAACTGATAAACGATAACTGATCACCGATAACTGATAACCGATAACTGACAACCGCAATTGTATACACAAATACATCGAACGCATTTGTGCACGTATTCGATAACCGCCCATCAATCAATCGATCGATTTCGCCACCACAATCGACAACAAAAATCGCCTGTGCAAATGATCAATCAAAAAAACCACCTAACCACTCTGTCTCCACCTAACCTCACATTCACCCTAACCTCACAAACGATGACATAACCTCACTTGTGTTGAACTCACACCACCACACCCGAACACACTGAAAAATCAAACACACTGAAAAACAAAACGAAACGAAACACACACACATTACACGTCGCCGAATCCTACGCTTTGCCTTACCCTCAAACCCTAAAACCCTCGACATTGGGCTTTTCACCCACCACCCCTTGAACCACCCACTATCCCCTACCTCCCCCAATACCTCCCCTTCCCTCCACACGCACATAATCAACGCCTAAATTCGAAATTTCTAAACCACACCCACAATAAAAAAAAACAATGCAACAAATGCCCTACAAAAACCAACCTATGACCAAAACCCGATCAAAAAACCCAAAAGAATGGAGCCACCGATACCCAGATCGACTTGTCGGCCATCAACAAGCAGTTGGAGGAGACGATCCGAGTGGCCCGCCAGGTGAAGGAGGCGGAGGCAGCCGCCGCCGCAGTGGCCGCCCAGTCCCTGTCCCCATCCTCGTCCTCGTCGTCCGCCTCCTCGCCAATTGCCCAGGCGCCCATTCCCCTGAAATCGAACAACGAGCCCATCCAGCTGAGCTTCAACAACGAGCTGCCCAGCGGAACGCCGAGTGCCGGTGTGGATGTCAAGGCCCTGAGCACCAACGACCTCCAGCTGTCCGAGTCCAAGTCGCCGGCGATCGATGAGCTGACCCTCGACTCCGCGGAGGAGACTGCCGACCTGGACGATCGCAACAAGAGGTAAGTGGGGGATTCCTTTGTCGTTCTACACTAGAATTGTGATCACTTTACAATTCTACAATATTCCAACACCATACAAATTGAAACACTCAACTAATTGAACACTTTCATCCCCTTTTTCCCCCACAACAATTCAACAACATTTCAACAACAAATGGATATACTTTACCCATAAAAAAAACCCAACTAATATTAACAAATTCGAAATAAACAAAACAAAAATAAAAAAATCAATCACAATATTCAACAACAAATATAAATAAATCAAAATTCAACAACAACTCAACAATATTTGAAATACACTCAACAATCAACCAATGGCCTCACCACAACAACCAAAATTGAACAACAAATCAACTTACTAATAAATAAAAATTCAACAACAACATTTGCAAAACACTCAACAATCAACCAATTGGAATGCAATGGCCTCTCAACAACAATCAAAATTCAACAACAAATCAACAACATACTAATATCAAATCAAAATTCAACAACCCTTGATCTCGAATGGCCAATCACCAATAGTAATCTGTTCAAAAGGTTCCTCAGCTTCGGCGGTGCAGGTCTGGCCGGTGGCTCCAGCGGCGGTGCAGGTGGCTCTCCCGGCGGTGGCAACGCCCTGGGAGCCGGAGGCTCTGGCAACTTCCTGCTGGATGTGGTGAGGGTGAGTAGTGCTTACCTGTTTTACCCACCATTGGATATCTTTTAATTGATTCCCCTCCAAACAACAGCTCTTCTCGGGCAGCGTTCAGACCCAGCAGGGCGATGAGGCGGCCAACTCGGTGGGCGGCGGTGCCAGCATCAGTAGCAGTGGCAGCCTGGGCGGCGACGGGGACGCGGATGGCGACAGCACCCGCAACGCCGACGGCTACACCGAGGGCATTCCCGGCCCAGTCACGCGCCTCGTCGTGCTGGCCAACCGCGGTCTGGCCAATCTCGTCCAGGACTTGATACTGGTGAGTGCTTGAATCGAATGGGTTATGCCTACTGTTGGGTAACAAATTATATACCGATTATTCCCACTATTTTGATATTCCGATTATTTTGATGTTCCGATTATTCCGATATTCCGATTATTTCGATATTCAGATTATTTCGATATTCCGATTATTTCGATATTCAGATTATTTCGATATTCCGATTATTTCGATATACCGATTATTTCTAGGTTCCGATTATTTTTATATTCCGATTATTTCGATATTCCGATTAATTCGATATTCCAATTATTTCTATATTATAAAATAAAAGCATACAAGAAAAATTTTAGTTTCTTAAAAATAAGAAACATTTTGGAATCAATTGTGATCTTGAATTCTAAATAAGAAACCTTCATTTATTAAACAACTTTAAAATGATATAATAACTTAATGATCTTTCATATCCTGTGACCCCTCACTCAACTAACCAAATATCCCCTTCTCTTTTCAGCGCGTTGCGGCCACCAGCGAGAAGTTCGTGAACTTCAAGGCCAAGCTGATAACGGCGCTGATCTAAGGTCAAGGGTCAAGGTCAGCCCCGGCCACGCCCCCTCGCCCGAATTAGTCAAGTCACCAACCTGTACAGAGTCAAATGCAGCAGATCACCCTCTCTATCTCGCTCCCCCACCCCACGTCTGTCTCTCTGTCTCTCTCTCTCTGAAAACCCCCTCCCCCGCCCACACACACACACACGCCCCCTCACTCACACGGAGACAATTTTGTTGTGCATCATTCGATCAAAGAAAATTTCTCGGCAATATGAACATATTTTTTTTTAAATTTTTAGCCAATTTTTATATAAAAAAAACGGAATTAGTTCAAATGACTAAACACAAAAAAATCATAAAATTATATGCAAAACTGCAAAAAAAAAAACAAATCAAAGAATTTTATTTATATATATCAATAAAACAAAGAAAAAAATCAAAAATCGAGAGTATGAAAGCAACATTAAAATGTTTATATGTATAAAAGAAGAAGAAACGCCTGATACAATTATTCCTGCCCTAGAGCTAAATCTATTTTCCCAAAACTCCTCCCCGATTTCCAACGGCTTTTGTAAATATTTTGCTATTTGCAAATAGCACTTTTCCGCCCACCACTTTTCCTGATCTTTTTTCCTTAATTTGTATTTTCCCTCCATTTTCCTCCTCTCTTTTTTGTGTATATTTTGTGTTCTATTAAAAAAATCATGACTGTGGTGTTTTATTTACTATTATTTTTAATTATTTTAAACGAAAACGAAACGAAGATGAAGATAATGATGAAGATGAAGAAAGGAGAAAGGAGTAAGAAAGGACGCAGAAAACCCGTCAAGTTTCTATTAGAAGAAATTTAGCCGAGCGTAATGTTTTTTTTTATTTGCTGTTGTTGGTCAAAGAGCCCCGTAAAAAACACCCACACTACCACTGAAGCATACTCACACATACATACATATATACCATATAAACCGCGATCCGATATGCCTATTATATTATATAGATCCTCGTTCTTGTTCGACTTCCCTGTGTCCCCTGGATTTGTTTGTAACTCCCCCATTAATCCTAAGCGAATTGTGTTTTTCTCACTATGATTTTTTTCTAGCCTAGCTAAGTGAAACTTTCGAAAAATGTGTATAAAATAAAAGTAAAATGATTTTAAATGCATTGGTGTTTTATTTAGGGAACTGAAATATTGACAGATTAAAAATTAATTAAATTAAATTAAATTTTTGACGTTCTTGTAATTTACCAAATAATTGTGTGATTTTAAATATTGATTTAAATATTTTGGTGTTTTATTTAACGAAATAAAATATTGCATCTTAAAAGTAAATTTAATTAATTTTAATATAATACATTTTTGTAATTTATTAAATAATTGTTTGATTTTAAATACTGATTTGAATGCTTTGGGGTTTTAATTAAGGAACTGAAATATTTGCTGTTTGCATTAAATTGAATTATATTGTTCAACTAACTTGGTATTTTTTAAATAATTATGCCAAACCTCACGCTTAAATAAAATGCGTTTAATTCGCTATCAAAAATTGCTTAATATGCGAAATTACTCATTAGCAAGCGAACAATTGAACTACAAAATATTCCAAAATTAATACCCATTGTGAAAAATATTTTTTGGCAATTAAAAGGCCTTTGAAAATATTTGTACAATTTCGCAGTGAAGTTAATTGCGCTGCCCCCTCGATTCTGGTTTATAAATATCTGGAATATCCATCTCACATTCCGCACACAAAACTGCGCTGCTTGAGTGAGCAAGTGAATAAGTGAATAAATGAGTGACTGAATGAATGACTGACTGACTGAATGACTGACTGAACGCATGCGTGGCATGTGTGCGGTCCAGAAAAACCGAAAGTAAAAATAAAAAAAACAGGAGGGGAAGGTCAGGGTCCAGGGCCTAAGTGCCACTTCCGTTTTCCACACACAGGCAGGCAAGAAAAACAAACAAATTGGCCCAACAAATCGGCGATCCGATGGACAAATGGAGATGGATATATATGCTACTTATCCTGGGATCTCGGATCGCCAGGCACTTGATGCACAATTAGTGGCGCACAAGTGCTCGGCATTCTTCGCTTGTTTTGACAAGTGCACACATTTATTATTTCCCATCTTCACGCACAATTTGTCGTCACTAGCCGATGACTTAATTCATTTAGCAGAACAGAACAGAGCAGCGAAGAAAAGAACATAAAAGTACATGGAGCAGTGGATATATAGTCGGGGAATCGGTCAGGGAATCCGTTCAGTTGCTCTCAAATCGCTGCGTTCGTCGGATGGCGGTCGCATCATCATCCTCATCGTATTTGATGGCTGTCTTCGCCCAGGATAGTAATAGCAGCGGCAGTGCCAGCGGCAGTGGATGCAGTGGGGCAGCCGCCGATTCCGAGGACTCACTGGTTGGCCAGGAGATCGGCCAGGGGAGTCATCAGGGGAGCCACAGGAGGCGACCGCCGCGCCAGAAGATCAACGCCAGGGAGCGCTACAGGACATTCAAGTGAGTCGGAAAATAAAACATTGCGAAAAATGGCCAAAAAATAAAATGTCCAGGTTTGAATGCCAATCGATTGGAAATTTAATAACGAGTTCAGAAAGGTATGACAATCCATATTTGGATCAATATTTCCATTGTTTCGGCCAAAGAACCAATTATTTTTTTGTGGAAAAATGGGATTTCGGTTTTTGGCAAAAATATGAATTTTTTCTTTTTGTTTTTTTGCTGTAACTTGGCCAAAAATGGTCTTACACCAAAAATACATCTGTTTTGAACAGATAACAAAATAATAAATAAATCCATGACACTTTCCGAGTTATCTTGGAAAAATAAAATTTTTTCCAATTTTTAATTTTTTTTTAAGGGGTAACATCAAGGTTTTTTTGCGAAAAATGGCCAAAAAATAAAATGTCCAGGTTTAAATGTCAATCGATTGGAAATTTGATAACGAGTTCAGAAAGGTATGACAATCCATATTTAAATCAATATTTCCCTTGTTACGGCCAAAAAACGAATTCTTTTTTTGTGGAAAAATGGGATTTGGGTTTTTGGCAAAAATATAAATTTTTTCTTTTTGTTTTTTTGCTGTAACTTAGCCAAGAATGGTCTTACACCAAAAATACATACTGTTTTGGACAGATAATAAAATAATAAATAAATTTATGACACTTTCCGGGTGATCTTGAAAAAACAAATTTTTTTCCAATTTTCAATTTTTTTATAAGGGGTTACATCATGATTTTTTGCGAAAAATGGCCAAAAAATAAAATGTCCAGGTTTAAATGCCAATCGATTGGAAATTTATTAACGAGTTCAGAAAGGTATGACAATCCATATTTGGAACTATATTTATATTGTTTCGGCCAAAAAACGAATTATTTTTTGAGGAAAAATGGGAGTTTGGTATCTGGCAAAAAAATTAATTTTTTCTTGTTGTTGTTTTGCTGTAACTTGGTCAAAAATGGTCTTACACCAAAAATACGTACTGTTTTGAACAGATAACAAAATAATAAATAAATTTATGACACTTTCCGGGTGATCTTGAAAAAACAAATTTTTTTCCAATTTTCAATTTTTTTATAAGGGGTTACATCATGATTTTTTGCGAAAAATGGCCAAAAAATAAAATGTCTAGGTTTAAATGCCAATCGATTGGAAATTTAATAACGAGTTCAGAAAGGTATGACAATCTACATTTGGATTAATTTATTATTATTATTATTATTATATAATGCTAACTTATAGTTAAAACTATAAACTAACAGTGGTTTTATTTTAGAGCTATAGCAGCAAAAGGCCTTAAGCTCGCTTATTGTATTTTAGTAGTTCTGATTTTTATTTTTATTATATTTTACAGATTTTTTTTTATATCTTATATAGTATGTTGCAATTATTAAGAAAGAGTATGATTTTCTGGGTATTGGTTGGAGTAGGATTTGAGATAATGTGGATAGGGTTTTGGGAGTCGAACGATGCATTTCTTTGGAGAGTAAGGGCGGGGCATGAAATAAAAATGTGGGATAGGGTTATTGGGTTGATGTTGCATAGGGGGCAGATAGAGGAAAGGTTTCTATCAATGTAATGCGCGTTGGTGAACTTGGTGTGTCCAAGTCGTATTCTGTTGATAATAATTTGATGTCTTCTATTCATTTCGTATTTGTGTGGGAAATTTGGGGGTTGTACAAGTTTGTACCAAGGAGACATTTGGATTAATATTTCTATTGTTTCGGCCAAAAAACTATTGATTTCTGTTGAGGAATATTGGGATCTGGGCGAGATTTTTCGCAGACATTGATTGCTGTAACTAATTCTCCAATTTATGTATTTACAATACTGTAACTTAATGTAATTTGCAGACCTAAAGATCAACATTTAATACAAATATAGAAAAGATTCTAACTTGTTTTTATAAATTTCTTTACCCAGCGTAAATTCCGCCTACGAAGCATTAAGAAATTTAATACCCACGGAACCCATGAATCGCAAGCTCTCAAAGATCGAGATTATTCGCCTGGCAAGCAGCTATATAACGCATCTTAGTAGCACCCTAGAAACAGGTGAGATTTAAAAAAGTGATAATCATATGAATTAATTTATATTAACGATTTAATTTTAAAGGAACTGAACGCCAGCCATGTTTGCTACACAAATACGAGAACGAAGGAATCACCAGGCGAATCAGCATCTGCACCTTCTGTCTGAAAACCAAATGAAATTATTGATTTCCGGAATATTTGTTTATTATTTTATATTTGGTTCTCGTATTTATTGCATTTGAAAATTACTTTTGAAATGAGCGCCCAGGAGCAGCGCCATCTATTCTAATTTTCTGGATCTAAAAAGTGAACTGCTTGCTGAACTGCTTTTCTACAATTTATTATTATTCGATCTCGTAATTCATAATAAAGAAAAATTATATAAACAATAAAAACAACTTTATTAAATGTCTTTTGGTTTAATACTTTACTTGAAATCGTAAATAAAATGAATATATTTTAGGTTTGCCGCCAAAGTGTCGCCCTCTGCCCGGCTGTTTCGCGCAACTCAACAATAACTAGCTAGCACTGCTTTAAGAAATAGCTAAATACACTGAAAATAAAAAATATGTAGGAAAACGATTAAAATCCAGAAAACCAAAAAAAAAACATTATATTTACTAACAAGGCATCAATTTATCCAAAATAAGATAAAACCTTCATACAAAATAAGATAAGAGGGGTGAGTTATTTTCCGAATGATATTTCAATAAACAGAATACGCATTTTAAAGAAATAAAGAATAAAATTAAAAAAACCACTAACTCGAATTAATTAAGATTAATTAATGCAAAATTTTTTAAAGTAAAGATAGCCAAATAGAAAAACTAGCTGTAAAATAGCACATAGCTGAGTATTTTAGCCAAAAACGACCAAAGGTCACACTAATTGCGCCAAAAATATTTGGATTTGGAGGCAAAACTGAAAACAGGAAAATACGCAATTAAAAAGTTTAATTTAACAATTAATATTAAGCCCCCTTGATGGCCACCAAACGTGTGCTGACGCCCAGTAAGACGGACAATGGCACCGCCATTCCAGCGTCCAATCCGCTGAAGAAATTCAAGGAGCAGCTGGATTTCGCGCCGGATGAACTGGAGAACATCGATTGGGGCGACGATGAGGACTTCGACTTGGCGGCCCTTGGAGCCGTGGACTCCATAAGCAACCACCGGCTGGATCTCAGCGATTGGCAGCGCTGCGAGGTGGTGCAGGTGGAGCAGATGGCCAAGAAGTCCGAGGGGCTGAAGCTGCATGTGAAGCGGATTTCTGGCGGGGATGCGGATTCGGCTGTTTGCCAACTGTTGCCGCCTTGGAATCACATGGCCCTGGAGGCGGGCGACACTGTCAGCCTGCTGGGCAGGTGGGAACCCGCTGGCTCCTGCCATGTGGTGGACAAGGAGCAGGGCTACTGCGTCTCCCATCCGGATTTCCTCATTTCCGGCACCACAGTCACCGGTTCGCTCTTCTGCAAGCGCAAATCCGTTCTGCAGGAGCGTTTCCGCGGTCTGGATTCGGGCAGCTCAGTGGTAGGTACTCCTTGCGCCCCACAAAAACGAGAATATCCCAATCCTAATCCCCTTTCAGATGGTCATTGGCACTCTGGTGCACGAGTTGCTGCAAAAGGTGCTCCGCCAGCAGCTCTCCTCGAAGGCAGACATCCTTGCTGCCCTCCAGGAGATGCTGGCGAGCTCCTCCCTGGCCCACCTGCTCTATGCCAGCCAGCTCAGCCAGCCGGAAATGGAGCAGCAGCTCCACAAATTTATCGATCCCATTTGCAGCTTCGTTTCGCAATACGTTAAGGGTGAGACGCCGGATATTCTGCCGCCGGAAGTGTATCGCGGTCGCATCCACGAGATCCGGGACATAGAGGAGAACCTCTGGGTGCCGCAGCTCGGGCTCAAGGGCAAGGTGGATGTGTCCGTGAGGGTCAAGAAGAGTCGGGTGGAGAAGGAGGAGGTCATTCCGCTGGAACTGAAGACCGGGCGGGCCAGCTTCTCCATGGAGCACAAGGGCCAGCTGCTGCTCTACCAGCTGATGCACTCTGCCCAGGGCCGGGACACCCAGTCGGGCCTGCTGCTGTACCTCAAGGAGGGCCTGCTGCGCGAGGTGCCCAGCGGGCGGAACGAGCAGCGGGACCTGGTGATGCTGCGCAATGAGCTGGCCCACTGGCTGACACGGGAGCTGCCCGTCCCGGCCGGCCGGGAGGAGCCCCTGGAGCAGCTGCAGCTGCCCGAGCCCGTTTACCATCACAGCGCCTGCGGCAACTGCGCCTACAACACCATCTGCTCCAGTTTTGCCCAGCGCGATGCGACGCTGCAGCTCAGCGCCTCGCATCCCCTCAAGAAGCTGATGCCGCAGCTGTTGGGCCACCTCCAGGAGGCGGATCACGCCTATGTGCAGCACTGGTGCGGCCTGCTGGCCCTGGAGGAGCAGCACAATCGCCTGTCCTCGCACTCGCGCTCCTTTTGGACGGAGGATCCGGAAAGGAGGCAGAAGCAGGGCAGAGCCGTGTGCCAGCTGAAGCTAGTGAAGGGTCAACGGGTGACGGCGGAGGAGGGACGCTATCGCCAGAGCCTGCAGCTCGCTGAAGAGGCCGATTCTGGCCGAGATCTCAGCCTCAGTGGGGTAATCCTAATCGCAATCCCTGTGTGAAACACTATTCTCATCTTTCTCATCTTTCTTTCAGTTCGATCTGGGTGAATATGTGGTCATCAGTTCCACTTCCCGTCTGGCCATCGCCTCTGGTTTTATTGTCTCCCTGGAAGCTCGTCGCCTGGATCTGCGCCTGGAGCGCGATCTTAGCCAGCTGTATCCGCGGGAGACCTTCATTATGGACAAGCACGAGTCGCAGAGCTTTGCCACCTTCAATTTCACCAACCTGGGACTTCTGCTCTCCGCTGACGAGCGCTTCCAGGAGCTGCGCGACATCATAGTGGCCCGGAGGCAGCCCGAGCAGCACAAGGTTCTGCCCAAGATCATCCTCACCAAGGGAGCACCGATGCTGGTGCAACTGAACAAGGTCCAGAAGACCGCCGCCCTGCGCGCCTTGACCACCAGCAGTCACCTCTTGATCAAGGGTCTGCCGGGCACCGGGAAAACCCAGACCCTGGTGTCCCTGGTCAGATTGCTGCATCTCCTGGGCAAAAGCGTCCTGATCACGGCCCAAACCCACTCGGCGGTGGACAATCTGCTCCTGCGTCTGCTGCCCTTCGATTTGCCCATGATGCGACTGGGTTCCAGCTCGCGAATCCACAGCCAACTGGTGGGGATTAGCGAGGATAGGCTGACGAGGGACTGTAAGACCGTGGAGCAGCTGGAGAAGTGCCTGGAGCAGCCCTCCATTGTGGGCGTGACCTGCTTGGGGGCCGGCCACCCACTCTTCCAGCGCCGCCAGTTCGACTATTGCATCGTGGACGAGGCCACGCAGGTGCTGCAGCCCACTGTGCTGCGCCCGCTGATGCACTGCAGCAAGTTCGTCCTGGTGGGCGATCCCGAGCAGCTGCCGCCGATTGTCCGCTCGAAGGAGGCCCGTCAGAGGGGCGCGGATGAGACGCTGTTCCAGCGACTGGACTCGGCTGAGGCCACCGCTGTGCTGAGCCTGCAGTACCGCATGAACAAGACCATCACCCGGCTGGCAAATGAGCTGACCTACGGCGGAGACCTGAAGTGCGCCTCCGAGGAGGTTTCCTCCGCCCGCTTTCAACTGGAGCTGTCCAACCAGGCGCCCCGGTGGGTGCAGCGTGCCCTGCTAACGCATCTGGAGCAGGCTGTCACCCTCGTAAATACGGGAGATTGCAACGAACGGTGCCAGGAATTCGTGCAGGCATCCCAGCGCCTGGTGGACACGTGCTCCTCCATAGAGCAGAGCTTTGGCGAGGACCAGGGGGAGAATAGGAGCAAGCATGCCGCCAAGAAGCGGGTATCCAAGTACACAAACTATTGTGAGGCGGGCGTGGTGATGCACTTGCTAAGGCAGCTCCTGAATTCAGGCTACGAGGCCTCCGGGATCGGCGTGATAGCTCCCTATCGGGCGCAGGTGGAGCTGCTCAAGAAGCTGGCCGCCCGGCTGGACAGCCAGCTGGAGTGCAACACTGTGGATCAGTTCCAGGGCCGGGATAAGCACCTCATCATATACAGTTGCTCCAAGACGGGCGGTGAGGCCTGCGATATGGAAAGGTCGCGCGAGGCGGAGATCCTGGAGGATCAGCGCCGCCTCACCGTGGCCATTACGCGGGCCAAGAACAAGCTCATCCTGCTGGGCGATGTGCGGTGCCTGGAGCAATACGGCCCCTTCCGGCGGCTCTTCAAGCACATCCCCGAGAGATGTCGTCTCCAGTTGGAGGAGGGGCGCATGGAGTTCGCCTGGCAGCGGATCCAAGAGGAGCTGGCCACTCTGCTGGACGCCTAGGTAATTGTTTTGCTTGTCTTTATTGCCATTATTAATTGGGAGTTTATAATATTATGTTTTTTGATTGTTAAATTGGCTAGATGAAATATTTATTCTAAATGAAATTATGCCTGCTAAATATTTAAGCTTAAATTTATTATATGTATAATCATATTTTATTAATTGCGAATTTATATTATTTTTTTTTTATTGTTAAATTGGCTAGATGAAGTATTTATTCTAAATGAAATTATGTCTGCTAAATATTTGAATTGCGAATTATTATTATTTTTTTTGTATTGTTAAATTGGCTAGATGAAGTATTTATTCTAAATGAAATTAAGCCTGCTAAATATTAAAGCTTAAATTTATTATAATGTCTTTTTTTTTGCTTGCATTTCAAAATATTTGCATGTTATATATTAAGAAAAAATTATTTAATTAATAGGAACTTATTTAGGTCTAAAATAAATATTTTCTACCTTTCTTATATTATGAATTTAATCAGGTAGTTATTTTTCTGAACCCCCACTTAGACATAAAATTAAAAAAAAATCTTTGAAACGTTGGAAACAATAGCATTCCTTAAAATATTATGATTAAATTGCATTATCAGGGATTTCTTTGTTCCGCTGTTCGGTGTGTTATCCTTTAATCCACAAAATAGCTTAATAAACTTTAGGATCATATATATGTCTTCGTGGCTCCCACCCACTCCACTCGGCTAACGGTTCGTGTGTGTTCTTGGTGGCACCTTCCACCTTCCTATCTCAATCCCTTCCAAACGGAAGTTGGGCACCCCGAGGTCTGAGCTGCTGCTCTGCGTGCCCTGAATATATGGGTGAATAAATATACTTATACTTAGGTATATGTGAGCCATATGGAGACCCGGGAAAGGGCTACTTGCAGCGGATGCATTTAACAGCCAGGAGCGAACGTGAGTCATCCTGCAGATGATTATCGTATCATTATCGTCATCCACGCCAGTGTGTTATGTTCGCCTGGGCAAATGGCAGTTACCAAATGCGAGATTGATTGCCCTCGAAAGCAAGAAAGGCAGGGGGAGAAATAAAAACGAAACCGAATGAAATGAAATTTAATGAAACGAAATGAAATGAGAAGACAGCTCTAAAAATAACTAAGAAATGAAAGGCCAAACTGGCGAGCCGAAGATTTAAATGCACTTATTTAAATGACTGTTATTACCTGGAATTAAAATTATCTAAAAATGGAACCTTGAAAGCAATTGAGAAATATTGAAACTGGATCACCAAAGAATTCTATAAATTGGATTTTAAAATGTTATATTTTATTAAAGTAATTACAAATTTAATTGAATAAAATAACTATTTTTTTGTGTCATTTAAATCTGATTTCAAAATCACACAAAATCTTACATATAAATCAAATTAATAACAAATTTTCAAGCCAAAATACTATTTTTTTCAAATACTTATAAATAGGTAGTTTTTAAATAATAATATTTTAATATAAATAAAATATTTATAGTATTTAAAAAAATATAAAAATATAAATATTATATTTGTTTTATTTTATATGATACAAATAATTGATTTAATTATATAAATAAAATATTTATATTATTTAACAAAAAATATAAAACAATATTTAAATACAAATAATTCTGAAACAAATAATTCCTTTATTAATCTTTTAAAATGACCAATAAAATAATAAAATATTATATAGGTATGTCACTTTGAGATCGTAACTTTGATCCATAAAAGTTTTACAAACGAAAGTCATTAGAAACCCATAATAATATAATGCAGAAGTTCAAGTACCCGCACATAGAGCACTAAAACACCAAATAACTATTGGAGAGCAGAAAGCAAAGGCAAAGTCACCTATAAGATATGTAAGTTGGGAGTGGAGATATGTTCGCAGTGGAGTGGACTGGTCGAAAAGGAGAAAGAGGAAGAAAGACCCAGAGCAATAACAGTAACAGTCGGAGAAACAACAACAACAACAACAACCACACCAATGGGCATAAGCAAATCGCTTGATAAAATATTTGAAATTCATTTCGCGCCGCCGCTTGGCAGCCGTTGGCATTTCGATGACAGCATTTAATGCTTATTATGTAAACTATTTTTTGTTGTTTTCGGTTTTCGGTTTTCTGACGCGGGAACTGGGAATTGGGAACGGAGGGAATGGAGTGGAGTGGAGTGGGGTCCAAAACAAAGGTCAGCCACAAAATTATTGGGCAGTGAATTGATTTTGAGTTCCGGCCAAACCCAAATTGAGGTTTTTTTTGGTTGAAAAAAACCCAAAGCCAGACACACACATCGCTCCATCTTCATCTCCATTTCCATTTCCATGCCATCCACTTGTGTGCGCAACAAATTAAGCCCATTAAGCATCTTCGACCAGCAACAACCATCACCTGTTGCAATACATATTGAACACTCCACTCCAATCCCAAGCAATCCAATCCCCAGATGATCCACAAAAGCTCGGGGCATCGTCTATAAGGCGGCTTAAGACCAATGGAAGATGCTGGCTGGTAACTTTCGCACAGATTTCCAGGGAAAATGGCACAAATTTAATTTAATAAATGTATTTGGTTTAGGAATTAAGTTCATTGTTATTAAATTAATTATTATTAATTTGTTTTCATAATACAAAGTTTGAAAATATTATTATTAAAACATAATGTTATTATATATAGAGCATTAAAGAAGAATATGGATAATACAACGGCATTAATAGAATTAATTTATATTAAAATATGTTTTATTGAATGATAAGTATAAAAAGCCATTAGGAATATTTTTAATTATTGTGTAATTAAATGAAAGTTTAAGATAAACATATATATTATTTATTCCTTTTAACTCGACGCATTTTTAGGGGAATCACCTTACAATACTCGTATTTTGGCATTAATAAATATAAATACTTTAAATGAAAATATGAATTATGATTAGTGATAAATGATAAGTGTAAAAAGACATTAGAAATATTTTTAATTATCCTATAAAAAAATACAAGTTTAAAAGATGTTATGTCATGTTATGTTATTACAATTTATAATGTATTTAATTTATTTAACTATCCTAATTTTAAGGGGAATCAACATAAATAATTATTTCTATACACTATAGTTTTGTTGTTTTTCAAATGACTACCCTTTAAATTTTTGAATTGTAATAAGAATGTTTTCTTATGTTTGTTTGCTTTTAAGATTTTATAATGATTAATGTAAAAATATTGTACCCAAAGTGGTTGGTGCCATAAATAAAAGGCTTCACCTAGCCTGTAGCACTGGGATAAAACCAAAATAAATTAAATTAAATTAAATAAGTACAATATAAATTTATTATCTTTACTTTAACTACTGTTGAAATCCCTTTTCTTATTTATAATTTATTCAACTATAATAATTTTAAGGGGAATCAACGTAAATAATTCTTTCTAAACAATACAAATACTATATAAATTAATTAAGATTACCATAGTAGTTATGTTTGTTGTTGAAATCCCTTTTCTTATAGACTAAACCCAGAATGTCTTGCACAATCGCCATTTACCCCGATAATGGCCGACAATTAGTGACCGATTTCACTGCCATTTAACGCCAAAACCGCAAAAGTGTGTCCATAATTGATAATTTTCTGGTCTCGCAGCATAATTAAAGCAGCGCCATTAGTTGGCTTTTGTGGGTAATTTTAGGGCCCCAAGAACTGCGTTTGTTTGAGTGTTTTCCCGTGTTTTTTTTTGTGTTTCTCTGCTGCTAACCGCTTAACTTGGCCAAAAGTGCCATGTTAACTGGTTTAACAGACGGCTTTTGCGGCTGCGCAGCAACTGGTTGTTTGCTTGCTGCTTGGCCTCTGTTATGTCGCATGTTGCTGGTTGCTGGTTGCTGCTGTTGCTGCTGCTGTTGGCCACGCTTTTTGGCCACCAAACGGATTCAGTGCAGCGGCGACTCTCGAACGGTATTGTTGGCCTTAGCGGTAACTCGCCACGAAATAAACTACACTCCGTTTGTTAATATATCTTAATTTTTTTTTGCTTGGCTGGAACTTTTCTTGCATTTTTCCCTTGCAATGGTTTTTTTTTCGTTAAACTTTTTTTCTTGTTGATTTTGCGTGCCTCGAGTGAATGTGGAAAATTCATTGGCAGATAGCCTTTCTGCGATTCGATATGTGTGTGGATTTAGTTATTCAGTTTATTGGGCCAAAAAGAGCGCCGCCGCGCCTGGCCGAAAGTGAAAAACTTAATGCGCAGACGTGTGTAACACAGTTTTTACTTTCGGCCTGGTTTTTTCTATATTTTTTATACATTTCTGTTTTTTTTTTTGGCATCTCCAGTGGTTGTTTCAGTTTTTGTTGCTGCTGCTGGGAGGCAGTGGAGCATTTAGCCAAGATCTCTGCAGATTGCATAAAACAGCAGCAACAGCAACAACTGCAGCAACCGCATTTAGCCCAGTTTTCTGAGCAAATATTTTCCAAAAAGCTAACGACAAAAAAATCTCACACTAAATCTTAGCGTTATTTTTTCCTCCTCGTCGTTGTCGTCGCGTTTAACTGAAATAATAACAACAACAACAACAACGAGAGCAGCAGCAACATCAGCAGCAGCAGCAGCAGCAGCAACAGCAACAGCGACAGCAGCAACACCATTGCCAGCAGCAACATCTAGCCCAAAGGAGCCTTGTATTGCCACCTCGACCAGCAAAAAGCCGCCAAAATGCTTCCGGTAAGTGGTTGCAATAGCAACTGAAATTGAAAAAAACTCAAACAACTCTCGTCGTCCGACATTAACTGCTGAAAACTGAGAAATCATTTTTATTTCGCTGCTTTTGGCCGCTTTTTGCCGCTTTTGTTGCCTGCATTTTGTACGCAATTAGCGCAAATCTGGCCAAAAGTCGTAAATATTTAGTCCAGTTCGGCAAAAATCGACACTGGACGCTGATTTCCTGGCCCCCAAAAAAGGGGGGTTGGGGTGTTTATCTTTTCTCTCACTTTTTATTTGAGCCAACCTTGGTGGGATCCTTAACCGAAAGTTGTTATCCTTGTCGAGAGGGCTTAAAAGTAACGAATATTGAAAGGAAAAAATCAGGAAAGATCAGCAAACTGGTTCCTCTTTTCGTTTTTCGTTCTCGTCCACAAACTGAATTATTCATCGAGGCCGCGATTTCGATTTCAATTTCGTTTGCCCGGTTTGACTTGATATTAAAATGTGTCTCTAAGATGATTGCATAATTAATAGATGACACATCGAAGAATTCTTCTGGGTTTTCAACATCTATGGAAAGTAAAAGTATTTTCTGGGTTTCTTTTATAACATTTTAGAAGCAAAATTTTACTAAAAATAAAAGATTTTTAAAGTAAACAAGATCTAGATGAGATTTCTAGATTTTTAAATATTTAAAACGTTTTTTTTTGCTAATATAAACAAGATCAAGATAAGATATTTAAAACGGCCTAGTAAAATATGTCTTCCTCATACAACATTTACATATGAATTGCAAAATCAAACAGTTTTATGAGACTATAAAACATTTTGAAATTTAAATTTATTTTACACTTGTCTTTCCGCAAAACTGAATGTTTGATTAGTTATCATTCAGTTGGGGAATTTAAACTTTAAAACATAAAGAAAAGTGAGAGGGACGAGGGATGCACGCCCACAATAAATTGGTCTAAAAATCATTTTTACGATCTCGAGACTTATGCAATGCCGAAACTTTTACCCGATTAACACCTCTGAAGACGTCAAAGACGTCGGCGATTGCAATTCCCATGCTAATCGAATCGATCGAGTGCAAAACTTTCAAACACGAACCGAAATCGCTGAGAGAGATGTACATTGCACGCATATTAAAGATGATGATGATGATGGTGGATACGCTTTATAAAGTGGCTAAAATACATCCCAGACTTTTACTATTTGGCTGAGGGGCCCAAATCGAATCGAAATATATATAATACATCCGCTTGGACCTTCGATGAGGCATATTTTCGGTCCGAACCTATGATATTTCTCTGGCTCATGCAAATTCAGCTGCGCATGCGCAGAAAACTCGTTTTGGGAATTGTTTTTTATTTGTTATTTTTATGGCCCGCTTTTTGTTATTTTTGTCAATTTTTTTTCGGTTTGAACTTATTTTTGGCCACGTTTTTTCGTGGGGCCGCGGGGGCGAAACAAGTTTGACGACAAGTGCTGGAAAGACTAGGCAAAATGATGAGTATGAGTCTTCTCATCTCAATTCTCCGTTTGACGTCAGTCTGCAAAAATGCGTGAGAAGAGGAAATTGGCCACGGCTTTTGTCTACTCAAAAAAAAAGAAAAAAAACAGGCGGAAATCGGTGGCCCAGCCCCAGAAAACTAGCAAATTGCAAATTCATGCAACAAAAGCAACTGCAACTGCAATGCAACATTGTAAGTTGCAACGCCAACGCAGCCGCACCCAAAAGACAATGACAGTGAAGTGAAAATCCAAGACGAGTCGAGTTGAGTCGATCCAACCCAATACAAACCGATGAGATGGGATCCCAAGCCTCCAAGATATATGCATATATTAAATCAGCCGCCTCTTCGAGCATCTGATTTTCAATTCAATACCCTTTCGCAAGGTTGCATATATATTTTAACACCATTTTTTATAAATTTCTGTGATTAATTTCATGATTTAAAATTTTTATATTTTTATTTTCATAGAAAATCATAGAAAAATGTACAAAGATATTCTAAAAACACGATGTATTTAATCTTATAAAATTTAGTGAAAGACAGATTCTAATTTAAATAAAACAAAAATATTTTATTTGCGCATTTTTGGGTAAATTCAAAATCTAGGTAATAAAAGTTAGTATTAAATATGAGAAGTTGAGTTATTAATATTACATTTTATTTAATAGATTAATGGCTTTATTAAGCATAAATTTATTTAAAGTTAACTTAAAACCCCGAAATGATTAATTTCTCTTCACTTTTTTTCTAAGCAATAAATCTTGCTAAAAAATTACAAAATAGCAGAGTCATTTAATAATGAAGAGCTATAGCAAAAAACCCAATTATGCGATGCAATAACTTTGTACAAACCATAAATGCATGCCGATCCCGAATAAATGCGAATAATCTGACCCCGGAGGTGGCACATCCGCCTTTGGAGTCATGGAAAGGTTTCCAGATTGGCAAATCGGAATTCGCAGCCGGCTGAAAGTGAAACCCGATGAGCGGGGAGCTGAATGAATGAAAAAAAAAGTGAATGTATATATATGTACATATACCTATATACCTATATACCTATAGATTTAAATTGGCGACCGGCGGGGGGCGATGATGGTGATGCGTTTTGGCATTTTATTCAAAAAGCATTATAGAAGAGTGTCATTAAGTTACCGGTTTTTGGGCTATTAAACCGCATTGGCCTGAAATTCCAGCATTCCCCGAGCAATCGCTTTTGGTAATTGTATCTGTCAGATGCACAGATACACGTGCATCGGGATCTGCCTTCAGTTTCATTGCAAAATTTGCCATTTTTTTTCTTCTGCTGCCGCTGTTACTGGCTCGTTACGTATACGCCACCGGTATCGGCACCAGAGGGTTAAGCGGCGGGAGCGGGTTAAGAGCAGAGACATGCTCCAGAGACCGCCGGGATGATTCAATTCCATGACAACGACAACAGCGACAACAACGCTAACCAGCCATGTCTGCGAATTGTGGGCCAGTTGGGGGTTAAAAAGGGGCTCTTTCGTTCGGCTTTGATTTGGGAACATGCAAATCATTAACACACCGACGGGCCAGGGGGGTGGGTCGGGTGCTCGCTCTCTTTGATATCCGAGTCCAGATATCAGGCTGAATTCGGTTGCAGCTTTCGGTGTTTGGCAATCGCTCTTTAAGCTCTGATTTTTTGATTTAGTGTTTTTCCATTAAAATTGCAAACAAAAATTAGTAAGAGTATTTGTTTAATATTAGAATTGATTTTATTTACACAGAAAAACATAACAGAAATAAATATGAAGTTATTAATATCGTTTTGATATGAATAAAGATTGTATTTATCTTATTTCACATTATTTATTCAAAAAAATACTAAATGTGGTATTTTAAAGTGGTATATTTATATTTTTATAAAATAACTGATATGATAAATATCCAATTGATATGTTGGAATCATAAATTTGGCATTAACTATATCGGTACGATTTTGTTTCTGTGTATTATTGAAATACCATATTTTAGAATATAAGAATTATAAGTTTGCTATTTTTTCGTAATTTTTTTAATATATTTATAACTCAAAACAAAAATAAACAAATAAATAAAGTGCTTCTTTGGCGAGTTAAAGCCCACCTCTTGGCCAATTAAAAAATATATGCTCAATGGCCAACACTTTCCATCAAAAAATCAGATTCCCACCCTTGGAGCCCAGCCTCTGGGGCCTTTTGGCACGGCACTTGAGACGTAACTGTTAATTCAACTGACAGATATAAGCATATATAGCAAAAATATATATATATGCATAAAATTTCGTGTTTTTACAGACAGACTCATGGATCGGTTATGCGGCCTGAAGGTCAACGTGTTTCGCTCGATGGTGGGGAAAAAAAGCAAGAGTTATAAATTAATTTATTAAGCCAGAGCGCCGAGCGGGCCAAGTTCCACTCGCCGCATTTAAACTTGTTTTAAGGCAATAACAAAACAAAGCACTTGCTCAAATTCCTGAGTTTTGAGTCTTGACCAACGGTCCAACTGACCCCCAATTGGTATTTAAAAGAATGTGACTGCATTTGCCGCACAAAAAGAGCACAAATGGCCCAAACGAAACGAAACGAAACGGCTAAGAAAATAAATCAAATCGGGGGAATGGAATGGAGGGTGAACAATGGCCATTTTAATTGCCACAAGGATGGCGTCTAAACAAATGTTGATTGGGTGACAGAATCGGGCAGAAAATAGAGACACTAATGAAAATATGTCAGGGGATTTTGGTTTAAACTTAAGTAAATAATAAATAATAATAAAAATAAAATAAATAAAAATACCAAAATCAAAATGTTTCTTCTTGAAAATATGTAAGGAAATTTTTGATAATTTAAAAAATATATATAAATACATCAAACAATTAGAAATTATAAAAATATTACATCTAAAATAAATCTTACAAATAAAATTAATTTTAAATACTTTTAAAAAATTCAAATTTCAATATAACATGTTTATTTTTTTTTAGAAATTTTTTCACTCTTTAAAAGTCTTCAATTTCTCCCTTTTAATAATTAATAGCTAAACCTTTCTAAATTCTTTCACAACTGCATTATTTTTTCACTCTCACTTCCCCCAATTTCCATTTAATTTCGCTTGCTTATCCAAACAATAAGACACAATATCAAAATAATCCAAAATTTTGTATAATCAAGAAACATAAAATTCAAAGTCATGCTTCGATCTAATTAAGTTGAGCCGCCGGCTAATCGGATGTAACAATGGCATTATCTTTATGGGCGCCCAAAATCTCTTTCTTAACCCCCAACGCCCCCCTTAACCCCTAAAACCATTGGGTTCCACTTCACGGAGCCGCCGAAAATCATCCTAAATTAGCCAGTGCCCAGTTTTTGACCTCAGCCTCTCTTTTTTATCTCGTCTTTTTGGGATTTTCATCTGCAACTCAACTTGAACCTGAATGTGCATCACGATTATGTTTTTTTCGCTTTTTATTTTGTTTTCTTCGCGGGTTTTCATGTTTTTTTCTCGGTTTTTTCACGGGTTTCTGTGTTTTTTGGTTGGTTTGTTGCCGGATGCGCCAGTCAGTTTGTTTTTCGACTTAATAATCTCCACTGGACGAAATTGAAAGTGAGCTCAGCAAAACCGCAGAAGGCGAAGCAACGGTTAACATTTAATACGAAATACGAAAAAACTAAAGGTATAAATAAATTGTATACTAAAGCCGTGCTTAAAAGGGCATAAAAGTTACGCAAGATCACTGGCACTTCGATTGAGCTTCTTCCGTTTGGTTTGGTTTCTTTTATTTGCTTTTCATTGTGTTGATGAGATGACATAATTGGTTCAAATGGGCAAGAAATAAAAAGCAGCTAAAGAAATGCTCGCAGCTCTTTTACAACTGTTTAATTTGGCCCACGGCAATAAAAAAAAAGTAATAAAAGAGATGAGTTGGTGTATAACACCTACCGTTAGTCCCTCTGCTAATTTCGCCTGGCTTGCCAATTATCGCTTAGGCCGCTGATAATTGCAAAGTAAATGCGGTGCTCGCCCTGCGAAAAGGGGGGTTTTATATGGTATATGGTATAGGGGCTCTCTGGCACAAGTCCAACTTTCGATTTCACTTTGGAGTGGCTTACGCACCTGAATCACGCACTAAAAAATGTCGCTGGCCTGCCAATTTGTAAACGCGGCTCAAAGGCTATTGACTTGCAAGAAATGGTTAGGTAATACATTGTAACATTTATTTATTTAGAGTTTATTTCGAGTATTATAATAGACGAGGCTCCTAATTATTTCCGAATTAATTTGATTTTTCTAGATTTTTTTGTCAATCCGTTCTGGGTGGAATTTGCTACTGACCGTTTTTTATAGGTCCTATTATATTAGTATAGATTAACCTATATCAACATTATGCTTATTTTTAACCTTGAAAATATTGTAAAATGATTAAAATATTTAAAATAAAAAAGTTGGCCACGAAAAGAGTTTAGAAAAAATTTAAAACTAGATCTAAACGAAAATATAATATTTAATTTAATTTAATATTTTTTTCCTTATTATTCATTTTTTTCCATTTTTAATACTTACTAAAAATACTTTCATTTGTCAAAAAATTTCCCCTCTTTTAGCTTTTTCTATTTCATTTCTTTGACAGATGATCTTTAAAAATTCCAAATTAAATTAACACACACTTAATTGATTTCTTGTCTGCATTATATTTTTATTAGCTCTTTTGGCATTATCGTTTCCTTTTCAAAAGCTTTCACTACTGTTTTTTTTTAGCTTGATTTGTTTTCTTTTTTTGACGTAACTGTATGTTGACAAATCGCAAAAATTTTGCTCGCCGATATGATAAATGACAGTGGCAAAAACATTTCACTCAAGAAGACAGAAAGAAAACAAGAAAAGATACAAAGTTGGAGAAAAGATACATGTGTTGCACTGGCAGTTTTCTGGTTTTCATGTCATGCAAATCCGCTCTTTAATCCTCCGCCGACTTTTCATGGTCAACTCAGGTGTGCGATCCGAATGGCAATTAAGGTGGCCAAAACATTAATTACGCTATTAGCCTGACAGCTGGCCACACTGGCAGGGAAAGTTTATGGCCATCAAAGAAATATGAAGGAGCGGTACTTTTTGGACATTTTGCGTGGGAAATGTTGGTTATTTAATTCTAAATTTTAAAATTTAAAAATGCCTAGAAATATTTTTAGAATTATTAAATTAAACCCAAAATCTCAAAAAATTAAAACAAATCGAAGATCTTATCTTTCAATTAAACTCGTGAACATACCTGTTTTTTGGGAATGAAATTTTCGTGGGGCTCATCGCCGTTTAACCGCTTTGACTTTCGCCAAACATCTGGCTAAAAGTGGCATCCCCCCTCCCCATTCCCCTCCCCTCGTTTTGGCCAATCTTTATCGCCCGGCAATTTGCAATTTGCGTTAATGGGGAAAATTGCACCATTAACGGCGACAAATGCAAAGTGATAAGCGATGGCCAGTAGGCGAATGTCTTGTTTGTTTTGACCAACTTGATGGAGAGCACCTTGAAAACGAAACCGAAACGGAAACTTCAAAGACAACGCAATTGAATTGAAATTAAAATTCTCCAACTGAATTCAGCTGACATTTCACGTTTTATTTGCCGCGATTTCATGATTGCGATTTCATACTCTGCTACTAGACTTTGGTGAGTCAGAACTCTAAACGGATTAGTTCCAGTTTCTGTGGTTCTGCGAGTGAATCATCGATGTCCCGGAAGCTGGTCAACGCGACGGAATCGATTCCATTGGCCATCATCCCGCCTGCTTAGACCATTCAGGCCTTAAATTGAATTTTCACGCTGCAGCGCGCGCAAAAAAGGATAATATTTTGATTCGACAGCAGAGTAGAGCTTAAGTCCGCTAAAATGCGGCGAAATTGGAAATGTTGTGGAGGAGGAGCTTCTGCTTCTAGCGGCAAAAATACTCTTACTTTGGAGATTTTCTTTGAATTTATTGAATTATAAATCACAATTGTTTGGAATCTAATTTATTAAAATGAAATATAATCAATTAATAACAATTAATGGACAGTAAAAAATATTTTTAAAATATTTTCATTTCACTGGAAAAATAACAGAAATTAAAATTAATAAATCTTGGAATTCCAAATATTTATAAATTTAAAATTGTAAATTAAATAATACATTTTTAAAGATACGTTTAAAATTAAACACAAATAATAAACAAAAAGAAATAAAATCTTTTGAAAATATTGTAACTTAAATAAAATAAATCTTGTAAATACAAAATTATTATAAGCTGAAAATTATTACTTTATATTGTTTCAAAAATGATATAATGCCCAGTTTATGCCACAGGCTACCATGGTTACATGAAAAGTGTACCCCTACTTTTTAGGGTGGCCCAAAAAAAAAGCTGAGCACCCGAAAGCAGCCAAAAATTTGATGAAATTCTCATTAAAAGGCAGTCGCAAAGTATTTGGCGTGTAATTGGATTTAATGAACTGCCCATTGTTGGGCTCGTGACGTGACGAAAACAATGCCGAATCGCAACGATGACGATGATAGTGACTGTGATGATGAGATGAGGATGGCCAAGAGATGGTACATCAAGGCAAAATGCAGACAATGGAACAAAATCGAGTGAACTTGAATTCTGCAGTCGGCCAAATGCAAAATGCAAATTTTGACATCGATGGAATGAATGGATGAGCATTGACATTGATCAGGGGAAGATGTGAGTTAGATCCACAGATGGTTCGAGTGGGGGATTTCTATTTTATGGGTGGTGTGGCCATGTACCCGGCCTTGACAGGCACTGGTCTTCACTATTGCAGTGGGCCAGTTAGTTTCACAATCGATCGATCGATATCTATACGGTTTATATGGCTCAATTGTGTGTGAGAGAGCTGGGAAAACCGCTTTTCTTCTTTCTTGCGTTTGCTGACCCATAATGCATTGATCCAGCGGCCAAATAAAGATGGACATAATCTCACATGGGGTGAGATCCGCAGCATCCGGCGACACATCAACTTTCGCTTTTCCCATCGGTATCGGTTTTTGGTTTTTGGTTTTCGGTTTTCGGTTGTTGGTTGTCACGCCAAAAGGCGATTAAGAAAGCCTCCAAGGAGCAAGAAAATAAAAGCGGAGCAGTCCAAGTTATACAGAGCTATATAACCAACTAACTAACTAACTAACTTAGTAACTGGTTCCCTAAGCGGAGTCATTGACTGGGTGACTTCTGCTCCGCAATTGGCGACTCTTGGTCAACGCAAAGTGCGTTTTGTTCGCTATCTTTATTTTCTTTTTGGCCCGGTCGGTTGGCTTTTCACTTGGCCAAACGAATCGATTGCATTGAGGAAAGTTCAAACGAGATTTACTGATGGTTATGGGGTGTCATGACCGATGAGTCAATTTTAAGGAATAAGTTATATAATTTATACCATTTGTGATTAATTGTTTTTATTTTTTTTTTGTTTTTTTAAACTACATTTGTCATATTTATAAAATTAAGAATATAATTAAAAATTATAAAATTATAAATTTAAAATTATTTTATGATTTTCATTATCTACTACTACTATAAAAGAAGGCCTTATTTTAATGGCAGGTTAAACCCAAAGCCAAAACGGCTTGACTTAAAAATCTAAAACTAAAACCTAAATTCCTAATTAATTTAAAAAAAAACAAAGAAGCTTTTTTAATACAAGATTTCCCTTAATTTATAAATCTCTTAATTAGTAGAAAATTGTCTTAATATTTTTTTGTCATTCTTTTCCAATTGCTCGGACAATTGTCCCCCTTTTATTTACCTTCTAGGCCCGATTATTCTGTTCTGCCGCTGGCCATGATTCAGTTTGGGTCGTGGCCTGTTGGTCTGTTTGGTTGCCTAATTGAAAATGCCTTGATGCTGGAAAAGCAGCCGAAAGCCAGTCGACTTGAACTGTGATTTTTGGAGACTGGGAAAAATCTTTCGCACGCTAATCTCGATGTTGGCCAACAATGCTCAACTTTCGCACGGCATAAATCCCGGCTAAATGCATGAGTTAAATGCAACGGCTTATCGGCCAAAGATCTGTGGCATTGTGATTTGGATTTTGGGCTGTGGCTTATTTAGCTTATATCTTTTTTTTGGCACACCCACTCCAGAAGGTGTTTTCTGCGGGACAAGTGGAGTGGCCTGTTCGAAATGTCAAAACTTTTGTTTACCAAGCTCTTCGGCTCTTGAAATTCGAACAAAAGCAAAAACGGGGCGTATACGCAACGTCTCCCTCTTGGCCAGACATTGATCTCTGGTCCCGTGTTGTACTTTATTTTATTTTATTTTATTTTTTGGGGCGTTGACATTGCGACGCTCTTTGGTACCTGGAACGTGACATGATGTGCGGCACATTCTACGTGCTACGGAAATTTCCAGTCAATTTCCAGGCGGGAGCGGTGCTGCAGCGGACCCTCTTTGAATTTTAAGTTGCACTTTGAAGAGCCAAACCGAACTGAACTGAACTGAACTTTACTTTACTTTTGGCCCAGTCATACTTTTCGGCTGTGAATGTGTAAATGTTGATCTGGTTGGCAGCTGCGGAGCTCAGGGATTATGAATAGCCAGAGCATTATCTGCGGAATTTGTGATGGATAGCCAGCAAGCCCACAATTTACTCAAATATTCACACATGATTCACGGGTGTTCGACGAGAAGCTAGGAAAAATGCTGTAAGTATCCACAGCACACTTCACATAAATTTGCCAGGCAAAACACAAGTTTCCTAACGTTGACTCACTTTTTGGGAAATTTCTGAAATATTTTTGTTTTACCTCTTATGTTCAACACTCACGAACAACCATAAAAAACATACCAGGCCACATTTAAAAAACCATAAAAATCACACCATATTCATATTTTATGAACTGCTTTAAGTTAATTAAGTGTTTTTAATAAGGCATTCAAAAGGAGTGTTAAGTAGATTCATTTTGATTCAATTAATTAATTTAATGCTATAACATTAATCACTTTGCTATGATTTATTTGCTTAACAATTTATTAGACATTTATTTAAAGTAAAAAATACTTTATTTAATGATGAATTTATTAGATATTTAATTAAAGTAAAAAATACTTTACTTAACAATATAAATCCCTGCATTTTTCAGACACTTAATTAGAGTAAAAATTTTTTTAAATTTTATTGAATAATATAAATTCGTAAAATTCAGCCCATAAATTGGGTGACTCATTAAGTTTAGGAATAAAGTAAAAAATAATTTATTTAATAATAAAAATCCCTGAATTTATAAGATATTTAATTAAAGTACAAAAAACATTTTTTAATAATACAAATTCCTGAACTTCAGTCCATAAATTAAGTGACTCATTAAGTTTAGGAATATCTAACTTCTCTTTGTGGAGACACTTGATTCATGTCTGTCAGGCTTCGAAACAAGCGATTTCTAATGGGCGACAGCTCAAGTATCGAGTATCGAGTATCTGGCATCGATTCCATTCGCTTCTCATGATCTTAAAGTTCTCGAAAAAGTCGACCTGCTTTGAAAATCACAAGAAAAAAACCAAACAAAAATCGAGAGCAACTCGCGGCGATTTATGAGGCAGTTTCGCTCGGCTCTCTTGATTCAAGGTTAAATCCAGATTTTATGCAAAGCCAACGGCGGCTGAGAAATGGTAAATATGTACGCAATATTTGTGCATTTTTTGCGAGATGCCATTTTATTTTTTTTGCTTTATTTTGTCGTAATGCGATGCCTTACGTAAGCAACGGGCTCTCCAGCTGCAGTTGCAGTACAGTATCTGTATAAATGTGCCACACACACACTGGTGTTGCAACTTGCTGTCGCAGCAGCAGCAGCAGCAACAGCAACAGCAGCAACATCAGCTAGCTGCAGCAGCAACTTGTCCATAAATTGTACCGCCGCTGGGGCTGTAAATCCGGCCAAAACGATTCTCAATTTTGGCCCGCTGTGGAAGCTGCTGCTCGAGCGCCCTGCAGCAACATCAACGGTGTTGCAGCAGCAGCAGCAGCAGCAACACACTGCAACAGGCCGCATTTATCCTGATTTTAATTGCCAACCGCTAGTTGCAATTAAAAGAAAATAAGGCTGGACAAAAAGGCAAGCTGAAACTAAACTGAAAACAAATCTGGCATTTGCCTTTAAGTACATGTGTTGCTGATGTTGCTGCTGTTCACTTTGCGTAAAATCGACAAATTTGTCAGGCCAATCAATGCGAAATGCGAATGCTCATGCGCATTGTACAATCCAAATTGTTGTCATTTCATTTTCATTCAAGTTGTTTAGTCTCGTACTTTTTCTCCATTTATTTATTTTGTTTTTGTATCTCTTTTTTTCGGCATGCAATTTTATGTAAGCAGCTGCTGCAGTCGCTGCCATAAAGCAATGTTAAGCAATGCGTAAGAGAGCCAAACCAACCGCCAAACCAACCAAACCGAGCAAACCAACCGAAAGCCGCCATGTAAATGATGGCTATATATAAATGTAAATTGCCACAGCGTTCCATAAACATATCTTGTTTACCTATGCTGGTCCAATGACCCAATCAAATGTCCACACACACATTTTTACAAGTATTCCGCGTCACTCGGTTCGGTTCGCCTGGCAGTGGGTAAATATGCCATCATTACCCCTCCTCCGCCAGAATTGTGTTGAGTGCCTTGGCTGTTTGGCTCTTTGGCAAAAATGGGACAAAAGTATGCCGGATATGGATACGGTTGCGATTTACGGCCAAAGGGGAAAGCTTCCAATCGCTAACAGCTCTGCTGCTCTTTTTCCGTCGTTTCGCCTGGAATCTGGGTTAAGAACCTAAAAGAACCCCACTCAAGGAAGTGATATTCCAAGCTCAACGTTTTAGCTTTTAGCTGGCAACTTGTGATGTTGCCAAGGGGTTGCAATTGCACTTGCAACACATTAGCCTCTTTTAAACATTGAACAGAATATTCTATTTCCAGAAATTGTTTAGGTTTTTTTTCTTTTTATTGGTTTTTTTTGTTTACCAACTTTTTTTCAAGTGACATATTTATTAAAACAATTTAAATTCGATTATAAAAGCTATAATATTTTTTTTGGAATTTATTCTAAATTCCACAAATTTGCAATTTGCATATGATTGTTATAAATTTCTTTTGGAATTTTATAATTTTAATATTTAACAAAAACTTCAGTATTTCTAAATTTTTCCTAAGTTTTTAGTTTGACTATTTTTTTTACCGGATTTTAAAGTTATATTATTATTTATTACTTATCTTTTTATTGCTTTTTATTTAAAATTCTTCTTATTATTTTTTTAAATTTGTATGAACTAGCCATATTTATTAAAACACTTTTAATTCGGTGATAAAGGGAATTCTATTTAATTAAAATATATTTAAGATTCCACAAATTGTATTTCTTTACGCCTATAATAATTTTAATATTAAAAAAAATATTGTATTTCCAGAAATGTTTCAAGTTTTTAGTTTGACCAACCGAAGTCACCGAATTTTCATGTTATATTTTTTTATCGCTTTATTTATGCAGGAAAAAACAAGTGAAACTAGTTTAGATTTATCTTTTGTGACTTATGAACAAAAATGTGGCCTTCAAAAGTGATGTTCTTCTCAGCGAAGCAAAATCTGGAATTTAATTTAATTTCCCTTTGAATTTCTGCTGATTTGCCTCTATTTATAGATAATTGTTTTCAGCGAAAAGAAAGTTCCCCGCCATCGCGTAAATGCAATTAGCAAACTTCATTGTTCATCTCGCGACTCATAAAGCATATATTATACAGTATATAGAGAGGTCTTCAAGTGGCCAGCCTGCTAATTAGTTATGAGCCTCGGCAATCCAACCTGTTCGGAACTCATCGTTGGCAGATGTATTTCGTTTTTTTGTTTTTTTTTGGATGCTGATGATGTCTTCGACTTGATCAGTTTTTATTTCCAGGCACTTTGTTCGCTGTGTGTAAAAATTCACTTCGATGAATGAACGATTACGGAGTGTGTGTGGTGGGCCCAGAAAGAGTGTGTATATAAGAAAAAAATGAAGAAAAAAAAACCGGCATGGCTCACACACACGCATACGCAATCAAAGTCGAGTTTTGGTACGGATCGCTTATGTAATCCGGTGTTGTTTCTCTTTCGGTTGCTGACCAAAATCCAAAAAGATTTGGGCCCATTGTGGCTGCGGCTGTTGTAACACTTTGGCATTTTAATATGAAAATCCGTTTAAGATATTTATGCGCGAGTGGTGTGACTCACAAACAAATGGAGTATGTGTAGTACTTCCTAGTCGGCCGCCCCTCTTATGACAACGGGGCGTGGCACTTGCATCTGATTAGCCCGGCCGATTTGCATATGAAATTCATCTCATCTCATCAAGTCACATCACATCGCACCACATGCGATTATGTAAGACGCGATTTGATGGGCGACCTTCATGGGAACCACTTCTTCGAGTTCGTGTCTTTGGTCTTTTGTTTCGCCCAGATTTATGCGGACCTCTCGGATCTCCAATCTCTGTGGTCTTCCCCCCCTCGGAAACCCCCTAAACCGATTCGATCCATCGATGTCACTGTGTCAATGCTGATGGCCCCTGGCGATCGGATCCGCGATCTGCAATCTCGATATGCTAATTGGCTTCCGCCTCGTGCTGGCCAAAAATCATTCGAATCGAATCGAATCGAACCGATATAATTATTATTGTCTTAATTGTTCAAATACCTAAGGTTCTCTTTCCTTTTTCCTCTATTGCAGTTCCGGCGTGGAGCGGCCTGGCAAACGCTCTTCCTGCTCTGCGCTCTCGCCTATTGCATAAATGGTAAGTGTTCTTCATAATAACTTGAACAAAACTAAAAAAAAATAAAAAATTCATGAACGTATAATAGTATTAATTAAAATGATTTATTAAAAAAAATGATATCTTGAAATTTACATATTTTAACAATTTTATTACGTTTAGTCACATTTGAAAACTGTTGTTATAAACGATTTATCATTTTATTAACTTTTAAGTTTTAATACATTTTTCTTCTGTTACCAGAATTTTTTTTAAAGGCCTCTTATTAATTTTTAAATTTTACATATTATTTTAAAAAAGTTTAAAATGTATTTTAAATTCCACAAATTATTTAATTCGCATAAAAATGTTAAACAATTCTTATGGCAATTTTTCAATTATTTTAAAATACCATTTTAATGATTATAAAATTATTTAATGATTCTATTATAAAAGGTATAATATTTTATTAAAATGTATTTTAAATTCCGCAAATTCCGCAATGTTAAAGAATTCTTAAAATGATTTTAACATACCTTTTTGATAATCACATATTATTTAATTAATTAATAATAAGCCTTCAACACCAGAAGACTTGACTTCTCTTACCTTTCGATTACCTTTTTAATCTTTCAATATGTATTCTTAATTACTACAACTCAATTACCTGTTGGAATTATGCTTCAAAGGCTGTCACTAAACCATTTTATATTTTCTATTCCCTATTCCCCATGCCAATTTGGATCCCATCGAAAACAGAAGCCAGCAGCGAGGGTCGCGTGGTCTGCTACTACACAAACTGGAGTGTCTATCGGCCGGGCACCGCCAAGTTCAATCCGCAGAACATCAATCCATACCTGTGTACACATTTGGTGTACGCATTCGGTGGATTCACGAAGGACAACCAGATGAAGCCCTTTGACAAGTACCAGGACATCGAGCAGGGTGAGCACGGGCGCAGGCCCACGCAGACACGCCCCCTTCTCCTTCCGGCGAGTTAATTTGACTCGCCTTTAATTTCCTGTCCGTCTGACGATGATTGTAACCCCCTGTATTCCTCCTCCTCCTCCGGCTTTCAGGTGGCTATGCCAAGTTCACTGGACTCAAAACGTACAACAAACAGCTGAAGACCATGATTGCCATTGGCGGCTGGAACGAGGCCAGCTCCAGATTCTCGCCCCTGGTGGCGAGCAACGAGCGCCGCCAGCAGTTCATCAAGAACATCCTCAAGTTCCTGCGACAGAACCACTTCGACGGCATCGATCTCGACTGGGAGTACCCCGCCCATCGCGAGGGCGGCAAGTCCCGCGATCGCGATAACTACGCCCAGTTTGTCCAGGAGCTGAGGGCCGAGTTCGAAAGGGAGGCGGAGAAGACCGGACGCACCCGGCTCCTCCTCACCATGGCCGTGCCCGCTGGCATCGAGTACATCGACAAGGGCTACGACGTGCCCAAGCTGAACAAGTATCTGGATTGGTTCAATGTGCTCACCTACGACTTCCACTCGTCCCACGAGCCGTCGGTCAACCACCATGCTCCGCTCTACTCGCTGGAGGAGGACTCGGAGTACAACTACGATGCCGAGCTGAATATTGTGAGTTGGAATCGAAAACTGGGAGAATTACGACGGTCTCTTTTGAGTTGAAAGTGTTCTTTAAAGCGTAAAAATGATTAAAGAGCAAATGTTCTCAATTCAAGAACAAAGTTCTCTTAATTCTCTCTGAAGTTTGAAATGTTTTCAATAAACATTTGTAATTCAATTCAATTCAATTCAATGCATTTCAATTCAATTCAAGAACAATGTTCTCTCAATTCAAGAACAATGTTCTCTCAATTCAAGAACAAAATTCTCTAAATTCTCTCCTAAGCTTTTTTTTTTTTTTTTTTTATATATGTGCTTTATTTATTGAATCTTCTCTATATGAGACTAACAATAAGTGTATCAAATCTTAAGAATATAACTTAACTTACAGTCACGTAGACTGAATTTAGACTAACGGGCCCTAATATTTATTGCTGGGCTGGTAGATCGTTTCGATGAAGACGAGTTCTGTTCGAAACCCGTGTTAGGTTCCTTGCGAGGTTATTTGGGTGCAGTGTGAGCTTGTTATGGTAGGCCGCTTTCTGCTTTGCTATTTCATCTTTGACCGGTGGTATGCCCAGATCTCTGTGGATGTTTTCGTTCCGAACATACCATGGTGCCCCAGTGATTGTTCGCAGGATTTTTGATTGTGACCGCTGTATGATGTCAACGTTGCTGTTGCTCGCGTTCCCCCAGAGCTGGGAGCCGTAAGTCCAAATGGGCTTAAGGGTGGAGTTGTAGAGAAGAACTTTAAAGTCCAGGCACAGGGGTGATCGTGAATTTATAATCCAGTGTAGGCTGCTAGCTTTAAGTTTGAGATGTACTTTCTTGCATTCAATGTGCCTCCGCCAGGTTAGGCGTCTGTCGAGGTGGACGCCGAGATATGTTACATCGCTGGCTTGGGGGATCTGCGTACTATTCAAAGTTAGCGGAGGGCACGATTGTCTATTAAGGGTAAACGTTATATGTTTACACTTTTGTTCATTAATTTTGATTCGCCAGTCTGATAGCCACTTCTCAACTACCACCAAATGATCAGCCAGTTGAGCAGTTGCTCTAGTTGGGCATCTCGAGCGGCTCAGTATTGCGGTGTCGTCAGCAAATGTGGACGTGGTCAGTCTCTCGTTCGTGGGGATATCTGCTGTGTATAGGACAAACAGGGTAGGGCCCAGAGCGCTACCTTGTGGGACTCCGGCTTCAATGTCATACTCGTTGGATGTCGTTGTATTGCATCTCACCTCAAAGACCCTTTGATAGAGGTACGACTTAAGTAACTTATGAGTGTTTTCTGGCAGTAATGTTATGATTTTATACATAAGGCCTTCAAGCCACACTCGGTCGAATGCCTGTGAGACGTCGAGGAATATCGCACTACAATATTCCCGATGTTCGAAGGCTGTACGAATTTCTGAAGTTATCCGGTTGACTTGCTCGATGGTTCCGTGGCTTTCACGAAACCCGAATTGATGTGCCGGGATTAAGTTTTGTTCTCTTAAATATGGTGTAATGCGCGTAAGTAGGCATTTTTCTAGTAATTTGGACAGGCACGATAGTAAGCTTATCGGCCTGTACGATGAGGGAATTGTGTGGTCTTTCCCAGGCTTCGGTATCATTATAACTACAGACTTTTTCCATTTTTTGGGATAGTAGCCAAGTTTTGTTATCCCGTTAAATAGCTTGCATATAACATCCACTGCGCAGTTTGGAAGTTCAATTATCATTTTTGGGGTTATTAGGTCGCCCCCTGGAGCCTTTTTCGGTTTTAGTTGCTTCCTAATGACATTTGCAATTTCGCTGGCTTGAAACAAAATCGGGTTAATTGCAGTTTCAGAGCTAAGCGGCGGTAGTTGAAACGAGTTTGTGGCGGCATTTGGTTGGAAAACATTTCGTAGGTGTATGGCAAATGTTTCGGCTCTGGCTTCGTCACTGCGGGCCCAAGTACCTGAGGAATTTCTAATCGGAGTGACTGATTCTATCGGAGAGCTTAAGTTTGGGTGAGCTCTCCACAAAGGATGCTTTGTACTGGTCGGCGACAGTTTCTCGATGTACCGGCGCTGCGCAAGCTCCTCTTCTTGCTTGAGGGTTTTGGTAAGCCTGCGGGTGGCTTCATTAAAGAGCTGCTTCGAATGGGGCGATCTGCAGGATTGCCAAGCGCGTCGTAGGCGTCGTTTTTCCCGAACTAGTTGTTCAATTTGGAGATTAGTTTTGTATTGGTTGCTGCGCACGATTGTCTCTTCTGGTGTTGAGATTTTGGCTGCTGCCACGAGTACTGACTCCAGGGCATCAGCACAGAAGTCGATGTCGATCTCTATGTTTAACTGTGGTGTTAGTTCAATGTGGGAACTTACGTACTTTTTGTACTTTAGCCAGTTAGTTCTAGTCGAGGTCAGCCTGAGGGGGTGCTCGATTACTTTCGGGCTTTGAAGGAGAGTTATTAAAACGGGCGAGTGGTCCGATGATAAGTCCGATAGCGATTTGGCGCTTACTAAATTTCTTGGGATGTTCTTGGTCACAGCGAAGTCAATTAAGTCCGGTATTTTTCTGGGGTCAGCTGGCCAGTATGTGGGGCTGCCAGTGGAGACATAGTCGAGTTTGTTGCTCAAATTTATAATTGCTTTATACAGTTGTCTTCCTTTGGGGGTCACGAGTCTTGATCCCCAGTGCGTGTGCTTGGCGTTGTAGTCTCCTCCTGCTATAAAGCGATCTCCGAGTGAATTGTAGAAGTCCAAGAATTGCTCTTCAGTTATTGCAAAACGCGGTGGGCAATAGACAGCGGCTATAGTGATACTGCCGTTGCCTGCTTGTAGTTTTATAGATGTAGCCTGCAAGTAATTTGTTGCAAACCTCTGGTGAAAGTGGTGCTTAATGCGTTCCCTGATTAAGATTCCAGTTCCTCCGTGAGCCTTACCGTCCGGATGATCTGTGCAGTATGACGTATAACCTCTTATTTGGAAGTTGTATTTACTTGTGAGATGTGTTTCTGACAGCAGCATTACATCTATTTGGTTTTCATTGAGAAATTGAGTTATTTCAAGTTTGTGCCGTGAAACGCCATTGGCATTCCACATGGATATTCGAAGACAAGACATCGATTATTTTGATTGTTGGGATGTGAGCAGTTTTATTAAAAGGTTTTGATTTTGCATAAGGTTATCCATAGTTGTTTTCATAAAGGACATAAATTCCATCATTCCCTTTTGTAAAGTCAGCATCATGGTTTCGATGCTGTTTGGTGTTTGTCCTATTGCATGCTGAGGTGTTATTATATTTTGCTCAGAGCATTGAGCTTGTGGAAACCCTGTCTGATTGGCAAGTCCTGTTTTTAGGGCACTGGCGTATGAAACTCCTAAGCTTAAAACGTTTTCAATGAACATTTGGAATTCAATTCAATTCAAGAACAATGTTCTCTCAATTTAAAAACAAAGTTCTTTCAATTCTCTCCTAAGCTTAAAATAATGTAATTCAATTCAATTGAATTCAAGAACAATGTTCTCTCAATTCTCTCTGAAGTTTGAAACGCTGTAAATTATTTTGTTTTGCTTTCACGGTTTTTAAGAACGAATGTTCTCAATTCAAGAGCAATGTTATCTCAATTCTCTCCTAAGCTTAAAATGTTTTCAATGAACATTTTTAATTCAATTCATTTCAATTCAATTCAAGAACAATGTTCTCTTATTTCAAGAAGAATGTTCTTTCATTTCAAGAAGAATGTTCTCTCATTTCAAGAAGAATGTTCTCTCATTTCAAGAAGAATGTTCTCTCATTTCAAGAAGAATGTTCGCTCATTTCAAGAACAATGTTATCTAAATTCTCTTATATTACCTAATATCTCATATAATATAATTACTTTTACAGGACTACTCCATCAAATACTATTTGAAAGCGGGTGCCGATCGGGACAAGCTGGTTCTGGGCATTCCCACCTACGGACGATCCTACACTTTGATCAACGAGGAGAGCACCGAACTGGGGGCACCTTCCGAGGGTCCCGGAGAGCAGGGCGATGCCACCCGCGAGAAGGGATACCTGGCCTACTACGAAGTGAGTGTTCAGCTGACCAATAAATATAACCATAACTAAACCTAACCTCACCACGCAGATCTGTCAGACGCTCAAGGACGATCCCGAGTGGACGGTGGTGCAGCCGAACGCCAATGTGATGGGTCCCTATGCCTACAGGCGCAACCAGTGGGTGGGCTACGATGACGAGGCCATCGTGCGCAAGAAGGCCGAGTATGTGGTGGCCCAGGGACTGGGCGGCATTATGTTCTGGGCCATCGACAACGACGATTTCCGCGGCACCTGCAACGGCAAGCCCTACCCGCTGATCGAGGCGGCCAAGGAGGCCATGGTGGAGGCACTGGGGTAAGGGAAAATAATATATTTAATTAACTAAAAGGAAATAAAATTTAATGCCTTCTCACCTGCTTTTCAGACTGGGCATCAACGAGGTGGCCAAGCCAAGTGGTCCGCAGAAACCCTCGCGATCTCGCAGTCGCGACAATGCCAGCACCCGGAATCGTCTGAACGGCAAGACCGAGGCGACGCCCAGTTCCAGGAGGCCCAGTGCCACCAGGCGACCGGCCATTAGCTCCAGCACCACCCACGCACCGCCGCCGCCGAGCACCACCTTCAAGCTGACGGAGGCCGAGGGCTCCTCGCTGTACATCGGAGGCAGGGCCTCCACCACGCCGCCACCGCCCACCACTCCCGATCCGGGATCGGACTTCAAGTGCGAGGAGGAGGGCTTCTTCCAGCATCCCAGGGACTGCAAGAAGTACTACTGGTGCCTGGACAGCGGACCCTCTGGCCTGGGAATCGTGGCCCACATGTTCACCTGTCCGTCGGGACTCTACTTCAATCCGGCCGCCGATTCGTGCGACTTTGCACGCAATGTGCCCTGCAAGACCAAGAAGTGTGTAGATATTATTACTCATATTATTTAAAACTAAATTGTTTTATTTCCTATATTTAAGATCCACCACAGCGGCACCAGCAGTGACCTCCACCACACCGCTGACCACCACAGCGCGTTCGAATCGGGTGACTGCGGCGCCCACGGCTCGCCCGGTGTATCCACGAACCACCACCAGCACCACCACGAGCACTACGACCACCAGCACCACAACAACGCCGTCGAGTGTTGATGAGGATCTCGAGTACGAGGAAGACACCGACGAGCTGTCGCCCAGCAAGTCCACCGATGCCGAGGAGGATCCGCAGGTGATCAAGGAGCTGATCGATCTGATTCGCAAGGTGGGCGGTGTGGAGCAGCTGGAGAAGCATCTGCTGCGCAACAAGGACGGATCGATTACGCTGAAGGAGAATTCGGCCAGTGGGGCAGCCACCACACCTTCCACCATCAGCAAGTCTCTGTACGATCGTGTGCTGAGTCGACCTGGAACCCTGAGTTCCTTCACCCGCAATCGCTTCAAGATCAGCGAAGCCGCGGAGACGAGCACAGAGGCCACTGCCCCTTCGAGTAGCTCTTCGAGTGGCTCATCGAGTGGCCAGTACTCCAAGTACTCCTCCGTTCTGAGGGGCAACAGCCGCCAGGGTCCACAAAACGAGGGCATTGAAAAGCTGGCCGAGTTCGATGGCTTCCTGAAGGAGCGCAAGCAATATGTGACCATCAATCGCCATCGATCGGCGAGCCAGGGCGATGAGGAGGAGGAGGAGCAGGCAGCAGATCAGCAGGAGGAGGAGGAGAACCTGGCCGAGGTTCAAACAACAACCACCCGTCGTCCGCTGAGCTCGGTCACCCCCTCTTACACAAGCCTCAGGCGCACCAGGCCCACCACAGTGGCACCGCCGGCCGAACAATCCCAGCAGCAGGAGGAGGAGGCGGAGCAACAGACCCAGACTCAGGTCAAGTCCTATGCCACCTTGAGTCGCACGCGTGGACGCACCACGGCAACACCAGAGGTCACGGAAGCGGCGCCCAGTTCGACAACCAATCGGTGAGTGGTTCAAATACATATTTATTGGGTTTCAAAATTTAACTAAATCATTCTTACCTCACCAGTTACAAGTACTTTGAGCGTACGCGACCCACCAAGAGTGCCACTGCCACTGAGGAGGCCAACGAAGATCCAACGGAGGACCAGGAAGAGGAAGAGTACGAGGACGAGCAAAGGGAAATTGTTACGGTACAGAGCAAACAAAGCACAAACACACGTAAATATGCGAGCATCGGCCGCAGAACAACAACCACCACCACCACAACAACAGCAACACCAGAAACTACAACAACAACCGCCGGCACTGAGACTGCCAAGGCCAGCACCACCACCACCAACAACTACAAGAACCACTACAACAGCAGCAATAACAACTACAACAATGTGAAACTGAATAACCTAATACCAACAGAAGAGAACAACACAGCAACACCCAGCACCACCGCCCAATCCGAAACCACCACCACCACCACAACTAACGAAACCACTGAACCAAATGAAAGCACCTCAACCACCACAACCATAACTAATAACCTGCATACCATCACCACCACCACACCCACACCCACACCAATTGTAGCCTCCACTGTCCCAACAACAACCACCTCCAATGGCATTAGCTCAGACTCTCTGCTAGCCACCGAGCTGAGCGAAGCCTCACCCACCCTCCCTCCTTCCAATCCCGACATAGAAGCAACCACACCGACAACAACCACCTCAACCACAACAACGGAATCCGAACTGGCCAGCACAACAACAACCACACCGAAAACAACAACCACAACGGGCAACAACGAACTGAATGACGTTAGCAACAACAACGTGGACGAGGACAGCGAGGTAACGAAAACCAAGACTCAATACAAGTATGCGACCACCAACCGTCGACGTATAACCACAACAACAACAACCACCACCAACAACAACAGCAACAACAATGCAGAAGCAGCGAACGATGCTAGTCCAAGAAACGGTTTGAGTAGTTTAAATAGCATTAGAACCAACCCGGGCAGAAGGCAACCCCAACCAGAACAACAGACCCAAACAACAACCACCGAACCAACCATTTCTAGTCCCCGACCCTTTGGTTATCCCCGACGTCGCACACGACCCACCACAGCCAGCACTAGCACAACCACAATCCCCCCAACCGATAATACCGATAACAATACCGATAATAACGATAACGAAACCGAAGCAGTTGCGCAAGTAGTGAAGAAGACACGACTATCTCCAGGGGATAGGCCCAAGGTGAGTGCCAGTCTTCCAACAGCAACCGCAATCTCCAACTCACGTACCAAAACCAAAACAACCTCCTCACTGCACCACCAAGAGTCCCAAGTAGAAGTAGCTAACGGTAACGGTAGCAATGATAGCTTAAGGCATGAAGTAGTTAGCTCTAGTTTAAGTGAATCCCAAAACCACATCGATACCGAAAGCTATAGCGATAGCGATGTCCCCCGACCCACCACAGAACCACCCACCCAGCAGCATCTGAAGTACACTTGGCGCGCGGTGCGACGACCAGCATCGCAGCGTACAGTGGTTCCCAATTCTTTAGCGGGCGACGACAAGGACTCGCGACGCTTTGCCGGCAAGCAGTTGAACACCGAAGAATCCGATGGGGCGGAGGATCTCCAGCAGACCACGAAATTCCGCAGTCGTCGCCTCAATTCCGCCGAAGATGAGTCCGAGGTGGCCCTCGAGGTGGCGACCCAAACGCAAACCCATGGCTCCCGCAGCTACCAAAGCATCCAACGATCCAGTGCCAGCAAAACCAGCACAGACGAGTCTCAAATCCGCTACAAGGCCATCACTCGCGACTCCGAAGGTGGAGCTCATCTCACCGCCGGACGCAGTTCCAGTTTCGTGAGGAATCTCGGTGTGGCAGCCAAAACAACTCGACCACACCAACCGATAAGCCGAGGAGGCCAAATCTTGGAGAGCACCACCGAAGATGAAAATGTGGCTGCCGAGATAATCGATGATGAGAAGAGGGGTGAGACCAAGGCGCCAGCTGGAAGTGTAAATACGGATGATAGCAACACGGCCACCGAGCAGGAATCTCCCGAAATTGTCACCGAAGTTGCACCACTGGAGGTTACCGAAACTTCAGATGTTCAGAGCAGCTCTTCTTCAGAAGCACCTTTGAGCAGCACCACTGAACAAATGGAAGAAAGTACAAGCAGCACCACAGAATTCAGCTCCGTCGATACAGAGGCCAAGGAAGCTCAAGACACCATTTCAGAGAGCAACAACGAAGAATCATCGACTGAAATCAGCTCTTCCGAAGCCCCAGTTAGCAGCACAACTGCACAATCTGAAGACTTCAGCAGCAGCACCACTGAATCGAATTCGGAAGCTATTGAAAAAGAATTAGCCTCAAGTGAAGCCCCTGCAAGCAGTTCAGAAGTACCAGAAAGCAGTAGCACCACAGTGATTAGCGAAGAAGAAACCACGACAACTAGAGAGAAACCCACTCGAAGTTCGTTCAATCGCTTTAGCTCAACCACACCTGAAGCTGAGACAGAAGAAGAAAGCACTTCCACGGCAAACCCCAGACGTCGTGTTATCGTGCGCACCAGAACTAGCACCACTGAAGCGGCAAGCGAAGTCCAATCAACCACAGAAGGACCAAGACGACGCGGTTTTTACAGAACCAGCACCACAGAGGCACCTAGCAGCCAGTCTGAAGTGGAAACTGAAGTCCAGTCCACCACTGAGGGTCCAACGCGTCGTTCTTTCCTCAGAGCTAGAACCACTGAGGCAACTAGCACCACAGAGGCTCCTACCAGCACCACTGAATCAGAAAGCGAAGTAGAGACAACCACCGAGGGTCCGACGCGTCGTTCGTTCTTTAGGAGTAGCACCACAGAGGCTCCTAGCAGCACCACTGAAGCTTCTAGCTCCCCTTCAACTGAAGAAATCAATAGTAGCTCCATTGGTGATGAGGTTGAAGCCGATACAACCACCACTCGTCGTTCGTTCTTCCACAAAAACACGCCGAGCACCACCGAAGCTACAACCACAACAACTACAGAAGAAACCGACGTGAGCAGCTCCACCAGACGTAGTCTCTTCCGCACTAGCAGCACCACAGAGGGCACCACCACCACAACAACAACCACCGAAGCGGCTAAGGAGGCTGAAGACGAGAGTGAGTCAACCACTGCCTTGCCACGCCGACGAGTTATAGTCAGAGGCAGTTTTAGGCCACGCAAAGAGGGAGATCTCTCGTCTCTTCTAGCGGCAGATGGCAACAAAAGAGCCAGGAAAATCCCTAGCACCACGAGCACGGAAACACCCGATGGTCCATTGGCTTCTTCTTCCAAGGAGGAGGAAACCGAGCAACAAGAACCGCAAAGTGTGGAGAAGGTGAGCAGTGGTCGAACTTCGCTGAATGCCGTTCGCAACCGCACCACCACAAAAACCGAGAGCTTGGGCAATGGAATCACGCGCACTCGCACCACCTATGTGCGCACTCTGGACGCAGGGCAAAAGGTTGTGAAGCGCATCCACACCAAAACGGTGGAGGAGAAGCCCGCGGAGTATGAGTACATAGTCGATGAAGTGACACACCCACCACCGCCCAGCACCACACCGCGCACAGTGACCCGCAATCGCGGATCCGTGCGCTTCGAGAGCAATGACCTTTCTTCCCTGCTGGCCCTGGACTTTGCCTCCCGTAGCAACCGCAAGAAGCAGGCCCAGACAGAGGCGACGGTGACCAAGACGAGAAGACGTCTACTTAAGAAACCCAAGGAGACCATCGAACACGAAGAGGTGGAGGAGTTCGAGTACGAAGCGGGTCAGGATGGTAACGAGGTGGAAGAGACACCTCGTGTAAGCACCACAGCCAGGCCAATAATCCGAAGAACCAGGCCGACTAGAGGTAGTACGACGACCACCACCAAAACAACCACCACTGAACAACCAAACGAAATCGAGCCCAGCACTCGCAGGGCCAGCTTCGCCTTTAAGCGACCCTCGAAGGCCAGCACAACCACTGAAGAACCAACTACTACGTCTACGGAGCTAGCCTCCTCTTCGGAAGCCACCACAAGAAGAGTTCTCAACATTAGAAGACCCTTGAGAACAACAACCACTGCGGCTCCAATTGAAGATGAGTCTACAGAGGAAGCAACCTCTGCGCCTGTCGAAGCCACCACTAGAAAAGTTCTTGCGTTCAGGAGACCCGTGAGCACAACAACCACGCCAGCTTCAGTTGAAGATGAGTCTACAGAGGAGGCCACCCCTGCTCCTGTAGAAGGCACCACCAGAAGAGTTCTCGCCCACAGAAGACCCGTGAGCACAACAACAACCACCACAGCAGCTCCCGCTGAAGATGAGTCTACAGAAGATCAGTTGGCGGCGGCCAAGCAACACTTTGTAAATCGCTTCAAGACCAGCACCACTACGACAACAACAACCACCACAGAAGCAAGCACAACCGCAGCCACCGAAGAAGATTTAAGCGATCTTAAAGTGCAGCTGAGCAATGCCATAAACCGTTTGCAGACGGAGAACAAACTAGAAGCCCAGACCAGCACCAAGGGAAGTGAAACGTCTGAGGATGATGGCGATGATAAGCTTTCGTTGCCGATTTACCACAGAAGAAAGTACTATCAGTATGTGAAGGACTCGCCGATCACCTACATAGACAAGTCCCCTGCACCACCAGACATTGAAAGTGTGACTGTGAACATTAAACAGCAAATTCTCGATGTGTTCAATGTGAGCGAAAATGAGACACCAAGCAATTCTCTGGGCGAAGAGGGCGGAGAAAGCGTTGACCATCGCCTGGCGATGGAGCAGGCCAAGGAAATCAATGCCGAACTCGGTCATTTTTTATTGAAAACCCCCGGGTCAAAGTAGGTCACCCGGGGGCCAAGTTGGTCGGATCAGGAGAGGAAACCCTAGACGATGACGAGATAACCGCTGAAATCGATGAGGATGAAGCTGATGACGATGATGGGGGTATCGAGGGAAGAGTGAAGACCCAGCGACAGGGCAAGACATTCAAGACAATACCACTGGCAACAGACTCGAGCAACGAGACCTCCAAGATTGTGAGCTACTCCCTTCTAGAAGAACGGGAAAGAAGCGAGGATGAAGCCAGGGCTTTACGCACCTACACCAGACTAAACCGCACCCGCTTGACCTTGTCCACCAGATTACAGGAAAAGACTCAAAACGAAGCACTAGAAACGACCACCAGAAGAAGCTACAGCGTTCCACAGCGCTTCCGTGTTCCCTCAACGACACCAAAAACACTGGTTACGGAAAATAGTGAAGAAGACGAAGAGGAAATTAAGGAGAAAACCCAGGAAGAATCTCTCGTAGCCAGTACAACCACAGAAGTACCAACCAATGGCTTCAAAAAATTCCCAACCAGAAGAGTGTTCATCCCCAGAAGACCCGTTAATGCAGTGGAGGACACAGATTCTTCTAACGCACATACTGAAAATAGTGAAGAAGACGAAGATGCAATTAAAGCCAGTACAATTACTGAAGTTCCAACCAACGGCTTCAAGAAATTCCCAACCAGAAGAGTGTTCATCCCCAGAAGACCCGTGAATGCAGTGGAGGACTCTGATTCTTCTAACACACTTACGGAAAATGGTGAAGAAGACGCAGATGCAATTAAAGAGAAAACCCAGGAAGAATCTCTTATACCCAGTACAACTACTGAAGTTCCAACCAATAGCTTCAAGAAATTCCCAACCAGAAGAGTGTTCACCCCCAGGAGACCCGTGAATGCAGTAGAGGACTCTGATTCTTCTGATACCCGTAAGTTTTTCAAGAAAAAAACCATAATTTACTTGATGTTTTTATATTAAAATATAAAACCAAACTAATTAAAATATTATTTCTTTATTTTAGAAAACGACAACGAAGAAGAATTAAAGGAGGAATCAACGACAAGGCGCACCTATGCCGGCTTGAACAGATTGAGAGGCAGGGGAAGTACCACCACCACGACCACCGAGGAAGCCACTGACTCAACCACCGAAGCTGCCGCAACCACAACAGTCAGAAGCACAAGGCAACCTTATGTGGGCATTAGTCGCAGAGTTACGACTACCACAGCCGCAACTACAACAACCACTGAGAAGCCAGCGGAAAATGAAATTGAACAAAGTGAACTTGAAGACGAAGAGTCAACCACTCTTAGTTCTCTGAAGGAGGACGACATTGAGGCAAATAAGGTTGAAATTAAGGAAACAGAAGAAGAAGTGGAAAATAAAGCTTCCGAAGAGCCAGAAGACAGCACTGAAGAGCCCGAATTGGAAGCCCATATAGACGATGACAATGAGATCCCGCTACAAGAAAGCGGACCTAGTACAGAAGCCACAACGACAACAACAACCACAAGCACAACAACAACCACCAGTACACCGGCGAGCACCACAACCGCACGTCGTCAGTTGGTAATTCGTCGCCGTTTTAATGGCACCATAATAACGACAACAACCACAACGGCTGCTCCAGGGACTGATGAAAATCTAGAGAACGAGATCGATCAAAACGATACGGAGAGTTCAACACCAAAAGCGGCCACTACAACTCCACCAAGGCGGCAACTTTTGATACGCCGACGCTTCAATGCGACCGTCGTCGCACCGAAAACAACAACGACAACCTCAAATCCCAGTGCCGACAATGAAATAGATCAGGGCGACTCAGCCACCACCACCACTCGGCGAACGATTCTGTCACGTCGCCGTTTTAATGCGACTTCCATCTCGACAACCACGACGGGATCAACGAACGGCGACGAGATTAGCACACGTCGTCCGTATGCGGCCTTGAACCGCTCACGTAATCGCTTCACAACACCGCGAACAACAACCACCGACGGTGATGATGACGATGATGATGACGACGACGATGAGGAGAAGGAAGAGCAGGTGTCAGTGTCACCGCCACGTGCCGTCTTCCTTCAAACAAACCGCCATCGAGCTCTGCACCGCACACCCGAGGAAGAAGAGGAGGAGGTGCCGGCACGTAAACCACCCAGCTTTGCAGCTCGTCGCACCACCGCAGCACCACCGAGACTTAGCTCCAGCACAAGACGCAATCTGGTGGCACTCAATAGAAATCTGTACCACCGAGCGGAGGGATACGATGATCAGGATGGGGAAGAGGAAGAACCCGAAGAGGAGGACAATGAAAACGACGAGGAAGAGGAGGATGAAGAACAACAAAAAGACGAAGAAGAATCCGTAGATCCCAAAATCACAAGCACCACTGCACGTTCACGACTTGGTCAACTGCTTGCCAATAGGCAAAGACAACCACTCAGGACAACAACCACCCAAAAACCGACCGAGACAGACAGCACCACCGATACAAAAACTGACTCGGACAATGAAGATGATAAGGAAGAGAACGATGATGATGATGATGATAGCTCCGCCGAGGTATCGAACAGTAACCACACACTTAACCGGGGAAACACTCGGGGGGGAGGCAACACCACTAACCCTAACAACCTTACTAACCGTAGCACCGCACTGAATGTAGCTAGTCAACGTAGTAACAGCACCGTAGCCAATTATATTAATCGATTCAGGTCAAACACTTACACAAACAACAGCAAAAACAAACCAGTCACAGTCACAGCTAATCTTAAGCCAGATAGTCCAGATAACGATGATAATGGAGATGATAATGATAATGTTAACGATGATGATAACGATGCTAGTCTAGAGAATGTTGAGGCGGATGGGGAGGCGAAGAAATCGAGTGGGGCTGGTTTGAATGCCTTAGGTAATGATGTTAATTCCACACGACGCTTTCAGAATCGTTATCAATTGAGCCGCACCAGAGGCAGCACCACCAACACCACCCCAACAAGCACAGCAACAACAACAACACAACAACCCCCGACAACAACCACAGCCAGAAGACTGGCCTTTGGGGGCCGTCAGCGTGGCCAGGTAACTAAACTAACCCTAGTCGATGAGCAGACTGAAGAGCACAAAGAAGATGAAGATGGAGAAGAAGAGGAGGAGGAGGAGGTGGAAGAAGACTCCAGCGCAAGCACAACAACATCAACAACAACCACCACCACCAGCAGACCAACCCCAAAGCGCATACGTGTGCTGAAATTCCGTAGACCCTTGAATAGCAATAGCAATAGTACCACTGTAGATAGCACCACTAATAGCGCCACTGACACTAATAATCCAGACACCACCACACCAACAACATTAAGCCAAAGCAACAACGACAACAACAACAACAACACCACAAGCACCACTGGCAACAAGCGTTTCCGCAAGATTGTCCGCAAACTGAGGCCTGTGGCGGACTCGGCGAGTACCGCGTCCAGTGTGGACAATTCCGAGGAAACCACCCGTAAACCTTTCGTTCCCAGCCACACCAGATTCACGGACTCCCAGGACAACAACGATCTGGTGAATCTTCGCCAGCGGATCAAGGAGCAGCAAGCGCGGGGCGAGCCACAGGATGGAGTGATCAGCAGTCGCTTCAAGACCCTCGGTCAAAAGGACGATCAGGATGTGTCGGATCTGCAGAGGTTGCGGGACAAGGTGAAGGCCGAACAGGCGAGGGGAGACGGTGAGCAGGGCGTGATCAACGATCGCCTGAAGAAGCTGCTGGCCGAAAAGGGCACCAGCACGAATACCCGCCAGAGAGAAGAATCCGCCACAGAAGACGAGTCTTCGTCATCGGTTTCCTCGGCCAGACCCTTCTTCAAACGCAAACTGGTGGCCCGTCGACCCTATACACCACCCTCGGCCAGCGGCAATGGTGGCACCACCAAGGCACCACTGGCCTTCAGCACCACCCGACCCACGGCGAAGTTTGTGCGCAAGAAGAACGGCCGCTTCGATCCCTTCAACTCGAGTGTTCGCAATCGCGGCGAGGGCTTCGTGAGGAGCGATCCCCGAGGCTCCAGATTGCCGGGAGCCGACCGCTTCAAGAGCCAGGGTGAAGACGGTGAGGAGGCGGTGGAGGAGCGGCATGTGCAGAATCAGTTTGCCACCACCTTGCGCCGACCTTTTGTGCCCAAGACGCGACCAGTTTCCAAGCCACAGCAGTCGGATGATGAGGGCAGCGAGGAAGAAGACGACGAGGAGGAGGATTCCGAGGAGGAGGGCGACGAAGAGGAGGATGAAGACGAAGAGGAGGCGGAGAAGCAGCCGGACGAAGAGGAGGAGAAGAAGTCCCAAGAGGAGCCGAAGGTCAATAGCCTTTACAAGCCCAAGGATAACCGAGTGCTGCCGGGCAGTCGTCCCACATTCGGGGCCACCGGAAGTGGTTCGCCACCCACCGGCTCCGGCAACGTGCCCTTCAATCCCCGCAATCGTCCCTCGTCGTCCAGCGGCCCACCAGCAGCGGGCAACCGCTTTGGCACCACCAAGCGACCCCGCGTCGTCAACCGACCACCGGGAGTGGCCTCACCCAACCTGACCCTGAAACCGGTGGCCAGCGACTACGAGCGCACCACACCGCTGACCCTCCTGAAGCCGGCACCCTTTATACCCAGCAACAACAGGAGCTACGAGCGCAAGTACTCGGGTCCATCCACGGAGGCCTCCGAGACGGCCAGTGAGAACTCGCTGATCGAAGAGCTGAATATCGATGCGCTGAATGCGCGGAACAAGAAGATCTTCGACAAGCACAGCAAGAAGCATCCGGCCTTGAAGCCCAAGGTGGTTAGGCTGGAGTCGGAGACGGGAGCGGAGGTGGAAGCCGCAACGGAGGCGGTGGCGGTGGAGGAGGAGGAAACCACCGAGGAGCAGCAGGACCAGGGCTTTGTGACCACCACACCCAGTACACCACCACCATCACCACCACCACCAGCACCACCCAGCACACAGTCAGACACAGCCACCACCACAGACACGCCACCAGAAACAGAAACCGAAATAGAAACTGAAACAGCGACCAATGCTAATGAAGCCACTTCCATCAATTCACAGGATCAATCCACCACCAGCAGCACCACCCAGGCACCACCGCCGGCCACCACCCTGCTGCATGTGTTCACACTGCTCGAGGGCGAGGGCGAGGGTGCGGGCCCCGAAGAGGAGCCCACGACGACGAGAAGGCCCCCGCAGAAGGCCCGTCTCCATCCCACCGTGCAAACGGAGGTGGTGCCCAAGCACAAGCTGATCGAGATCAATCGCATTGTCGAGATCAATTCGAAGCAGGCCAAGGCCGCCCAGCGAAAGTCGAAGGCCAACCAGGACTTTGGCACCCTGCGCGTGGAGTCGCTGCCCCACGTGGAGCAGCTGGGCGAGATCAGTGTGGTGAAGTACGTCCATCTGGTCGATGGCAGTGATATTCAGATCAACGATGGCCACAGCACAGTGGCCGATTATACGCCCACTGAACCCAGCTACTCGGCACCGGTGAGGAATTCCCTGCCGGAAAGGGAAAGGGAAACGGAAACGGAAACCGATCGTGGTGGCAAGTCCCTGGTGCCCGAAGTGCTGACCGGCGCCCTGGAGACCTCGACCATTTCGCTGGAGGGACTCTTCGATTCCGCCCGCAAGGGAAAGCAACTGAGCAGCAACAGCATTGTCGGCGACACGGAGGCGGAGGAGGAGAGCACCACCGTGAGCAGTAGCAGTGCTGCGGCCACCGAAACCACCGGGGAGACGACCACGCCGGCACCCACTTACGTAAGACCCATTGTACCCCTCCTACGACCCGAGTCCAATGAGTCCTCGCCCCTGGTCATTTCGATAGCCAATCTCGATCAGGTGATTCTGAGCAAGGTGCAAAAGTCGCTGGCCGAGAACAGCCGCACCACAGAGGCTCCTGCCGAATCGCCCGAGTCACCCGACTCCAATTCGGCCTTCTCGGTGCGCCAGCCGCTGGTGGTGCAGGCTCCAGAAAGCAGAAACACAAACACACTCAACACTGAAGACCAAACGGTCAACGGTGCTGCACAAACAACAACCACTAGGCCAGCAGACGATCAGGTGGCTGAAGAGACCACAATCTTTGGCATTGAGACCGCCACAGAGCCACAGATTAGTACACAAACAACACAGAGCAGTGAAACACTAACAGCCAGGCCAATTGGGGCTGTTATTATGGGTCTAAACACACAAACAACAACCACCGCTGACAACGGCAATCGAGAAAATACTCAAACAAGTAGCACAATTAGCAGTGCTGACAACAACAGCCACCCAGAAAATACTCAAAAAACAACCAGTGAGACTAACAGTGGCGCTATTAGTTCCGCAGCTAGTGGTAACAACAACAACCACCTGACACTAGATAACACACAAACAACAGTCACCAAAAACAGTCCAGAAAATACGCAAACAACAACCACAATTGGCGCAATTAGTGGGGCTATTGGTGGCAACATCAATCCGAGCACACAAACAACAACCACCAGCAGCAATAGCAGCAGCACCACAACAACCACAGTGGGCAGCAAAGTTAGCGAGGCAGTTAGCTTTAGTTCGGAGTCGCATGTGGTGCATCGCAAAAAGACGGGGCGCAAGGGGCGTGGCCGACGCCTGCGCAACCGCAAGACAACGACAACAACCACCACAGAGACGCCGACCACGGTGGAGGCGTCACTTGACGACACCACCACGGTGGTGCCGGAATAGGTCACAACAACAACCACAGAAAACAAGAAAATAACCAGAGAAAATCAGCGTAGTTAGTTATTTCTAGTCTTAGCCCTTATCTTATCCACAGAAGAGAGTCTTCTGCGAGCTTAACCCAACCCTTTTGTTGCCAAAACCTTAGATAATTGGCTGCGTTGCTTTGGCTTTACAACAACAACAACAACAACCACGGCAAGAAAAACAAAAATCAAATTAAGTAAACAACCATTTCGGCTGCTTTTAAACTCTTTCCAAATTTCCCAGTGCTGCTGCTTTTAATTTGAATACTCTACTATATATATCTTTTATTTTTTTTTTTGCTATGTAAATTATTTAAACAATTCGTATTCTTCGAGCTGCCATACCTAAACAACAACAACAACAACACCCACACAACATATACATCCACTCACACACATTCGTTCACACATGCAGATGCGAAAAGTCTTTCCTTGGTTCAAATATAGAATAGAAATCTAGACAAACAACGACCCTCAGTGGATGCAAAATCTTGATCAACTTGAAGTAACTCTTAATGGCTTTTACCAGGCGCAGTTCTCCCTCTCAATTCTATCTCTTTGCTAATCAATTTTTTTCACTCTTTCCCCCTCTATCCGAAATACTTTAAGTCTAGCTTTAGTTGTAAAATATTTATGCACAACAATAAAATAATGAACAAAAAGAAACAAACTATACAAATTATTATTGCCACAACAGAACACGATAAACTGCCCCGACCCACCCACCTTAACTCCCTGAAACCCTAAAAGTGTATAAAGTGATACATATAGGAAAAGATATTGGGAAAATAGTGTACAAAATTAATATTTTTTAAACATATATTTTCTTCTTTTCAGTACATTTTTCGGGACTTATATTTAAAGATTTTTGGTTTGGGGAACTACAAATATAATAAGATAAAAATTTATAATGGGTTTTAATTAGGAGGTAGTTAAAAATATTAAACATATAAGAAGTAATTTTTTTTGAAGATCTAAAGATTCTTGTCAGACATTTTTAAACAGTTCCCAGGTACATTTTTCGGGTCTATATTTAAAGATATTTGGTTTGGAGAACTAAAAATATAATATAATCCAAATTTATAATGGGTCTAGGGAATTAAAAGAAATAAAATAGTAATAGTAATTTATTTATTTCATTAGGATCTGAAGATCGTAAAAATAGTGTTAGTTCCAACTTCATCTCAGACTTTTCCAAACAGTTCCCAGGCAATTTGCAGATAATTTTCTTGGGTCGTGATGATATTTCCGTAATTTGTTGTTTATTTTTCCTAAATTCCAAAGGTTACAGAAAATTCTTCTGCATGTCTTAAGCAATTATAAATGCATCTATTTCCCCCCACCATTCGCTTTTCGATGCTCTTTCAAATGTCACTTGTAGAATTGCTTGTTATTTGCTTAGTCATTAGTCTGGGCTTCTTTGTTTTTTTCTCGCTTTTGTTAAATGTCAGCCTGGCTTTATTATAGTTTTTTTCTTTCTGAATGAAGCGGTTATTGCCACATGCCTATTCATAAGTGTCTGTGTGCAAGCCTGTCTGGATAATCGGTTTCAACTTTCGATGAGTCCGCAAGATGTGCAAAGTCAGCGGGAAAACAGCAAAAAAATATTTTAAAAAAATTGTAAAATAAAAACGAGCTCAGCTAAAACAATTTGCAAATTGCTGAGCGAGAGAGAGGGACTTTGCAGACGAGACATGTTTCATAATAGGCAGCTAGTCTCCTCGGAACGATAATTGCCAAAAGTCAAATCACGCGCCGCATAACAAACACGACGAACTGACAGGCGACACCAAAAATCAGGTTGACAAAAAGTCGTTAACAGTTTTTCTGTTGTTTTTTTTTATATTTTCGTGAAGTGGGCTTGGAGATTTTTCCTTTCAAAGTGCCCGTGAAATGAAAAATCCCATTTGAAAATAATAAAAAGCCGCACAAAGCAAACAATAAAAAGAAGCCATAAAAGAAGATCAAAGGTGTTGCTTTTGTCATTATTATCCGTTGGTTGAAGAGTACCCATGTCTATAGGTACAAAAATAAATAAAAGGGAGTGTTTACACAGAAAAAGAGGTTAACGAAGTGATCGCCGAGATATTGTAGAGGTGTGGATATGAGATGCCACTTCAAAAAACAAATTTCAGCTTTAAAAGTCAGATTAGAAATTATAGATATTTCTTTAGTTACTTTTTTTTTAATGTAAATTTAAATTAGACTATTTTTTCAAATGCTTTAATATTTTTCAAAGGGCAGTTTTGAATATTTTGCATATATTTGCAACCTACAACGAATGGCAAACCCTTCTCTTTTATTTTATTTCATTTTATTTGCCCTTGAAACGGCAGCACCCTTTTGCTTTCCCCGGCGCGTTCGTGTCTTGAGTCTTTTGTTTTGCCACTTTCACAACAATCGCATTGAGAAGCCAGAAAATCCCGCAGACGACGACGCCCTGCACGCATCATCAGTCTCTCGAGCTGACCAACTTGGCTTGCACAATATTTAATTAAAGTCCAACCAGTTTGCCAGTTTGCAGTGACCAAAAAGAAAAAAAATAACAAGCAAACTGCGCATCTGCCAAAGAGGAAAACATCAAGTGGGAATATGTCGGGGATTGAGATTATGTAATCACATTGGCATGCAGTCGAATCGGCTTGCCAAATACCAAAAATGCCAGAAAAAAGGCAGAAATACAGGCTTCGATATCGGCGAATCTGCGAATCGAAAAAGAAGAAGCCCATCAGCTTGAAGTTATGCAAACGCTTCGGCTGATGCGTATTTTTCCGGCCCATTCATTGTCTTCTGAAGGTGCGACATTGACACAAAAAATCTCTAAAAGCAACTCTCTCTCAGCATCTTTTTATACAGTCTACAGTCTCATTGGATAGGGAAATCTGCTGTCTATTTTTTATAACAGTTTTTAATATATTTTTCATAGGTTTTTTTAGAGTTCTTTAATCCGAAAAATATAATAAATGAAATATTTGAAAATTTGAAGAAATTGTATTGTATTTCCATTCCTTAAGAAATCTTATAAATATTTTGATTCTTTAAAAATTATGCAATATTTTTTGAAAAGGTTTTTTAAGAGTTCTATAGTTGAAATATAATTAAAAAATAAAATATTTATAAGATTGCTTTGGTTCCCCAACAAAAATAACTTTCTATTTAAAAGTTGATCTCAAGAATCTTAGAAAAGTGTTCAAAGTTCAATTTTGTTTGTAATTACAATAAATTCCAGTATAATTTGCCCTCTTTTGCCGCTTTCAATGTCAACAACATTGGTGGACTGGACAAAGCGAAACTAGCACAAAATAATAGCCGTGCAAATAACTTGTTATGCCTGTGTGTTTATATTTTGTATTTATTTTGCACTCGAACGTCCTTCAATTAAAATGCCTGACTGCATTTTTGCGGTTGTTGCTCCACTTGATGGAGAGGTGGTCAACTTGATCTTGCAGATTTGCAAAGAGAGAAAGTACCTATAAGAAGGGTTTCCCTTACATTTCCCAATCTCCCAAAACTTCCGAGCCCACAGAGAAAAACACACAACACAAACAGTACTAATTTATTTAAGGCTTATTGTAGTTTGCATATTTTGTATCCAACTAATATTGTACATTTGCTAATATGATTTATTATTGTTTATAGTCCAGCATGTAGCGCGCTTTTGAATTGTTGTTGACTGCACACACCGCCAGGAATAAAAAACGCACGAAAAACACCACACAGCGAGTTGCAAAAAAATGTAGAAAAATCCCAAATTCACTGTATGCTAAATTGAGTGCCTGTTTTGTATAATTCCATGTGTCGACTACCGACTGGCAGCTGCGTCAACCGACGACTGGCAGCGTTTCGCGGCGACCGGTGTTGAGTGTCCGCCGGCGGATTATCAACTCACCGACGTCGGCGGCGGTGGAGGCCACCACCACGCAGCAGCCAGCAGAACCGCCAGCGACCTCCAAATACAACCGACTGCGCAGCAGACCCTCGGCAGCAGCAGCAACTACAACAGCAGCAGCAGCAGCAACTACGGCCTTCCCAGCAGCAACATCTGTTGCTGGCGGCAGAACCAGCAGCAACATCTACCTGAACAAGCTGAAAGTTAAGAGCGGTGGAGCAGCAGCAGCGGCAGCAGCAGCAGCATCCGGCGAGGCAGCAACACTGACGCCAGCAACTAGCAGCAGCAACATCAGCAGCAGCAACATCGGCAGCAATGACATCACACAAAAGCAGCAGCAACACAAGTTCCAGCCCGCCAGCTTCGCGCTGCGCCGCCAATTTCAAACGCGTCGACTGACAACCTTCGCACCGGCGGCCAACGGCGATGAGAGTGGTGAGTACACTGAGAGAAAAATGGCATGGTCTTGTGAAAAATAATTCAAAATTAATTTACCTAAATAAATATCAATTTTAATAATTGAAAACCAGATTTATAACAAATTACAAACAATAATATATAATAACTTTAGAAATACACTTAAAAAAAATACGCAAAATGGGATATACAAATTCCACTAAATAGGAATAATTTGTATAAATTTATTGGCTAAATTATATAAAACAATAAATAATTTCTCACTGTGCACATATTGTTTACAACTCTCTCTACTTAAATTTCTTAAGGGTTTTTATGTAAAGCAGAAATGAGACAGTAAAAAGAAAGCATTTTATTTTCCTTAAGAGTTAATTCAGAAAAAGTATTAAAATGTTTTTACCACAATAAATATATTTATTTCTTTTTCACGTTTATTATTTTGTTATCCAATGTGATATTATTTCGTTATTATATTATTTCAGCCACCGATGTGCCGCGAACCCAGAACCCGCTCTTCAAGCGTCGCCTCACCCTGATTTCCACCACTCCGCCATCCGCTCGCACCACCAACCCACCGAACTCGGGCCTGGAGACCACCACCACTCTCTATTTGAGCGACGACGATGAGGATCAGGTGGCCAAGTCGAGCATTCACACCAGCCGCTTCAACCAGATCCCGGAGCAAGTGCGTCCGCGCGAGGAATACGAACTGGCATTGCCGTCGCAGCCACTGAAGAGCGCCAGCACCACCGCCAGCACCACCGCCAATGCACCACTGCCAGGGATTAGCCAGGGAATCAGTAAGTCCTATAAAATAATAAATAATATAGACAAATATTAAAATAACTAAGTAAGTAGTAAGTAGAAATTAAGAAGGTGCGAAATCTTGATGTAGGTAATTTATATTAGTTAAGAAACTTAGAACAATTGTTGTAAAAATTTATAAATATAAATAAGTACATAACAAATAAATTAAATTAAATTAAATATTTCAATAAAACTGTATATTTATTTTTCAGAAGTTAGAATTGTTTAGGTATTATTATATAAACTTAGCTAGGATAACATTATTTTTCAAAAAACAAAAAGACAAAATTAGTTTAAGCTTTAATCTAATTTTATACTTTGGAGAACAGTTTATCTTTTATCAGAAATCGCCAGTCTTATAGATCCGTGGTCTTATAATATATATAGTATATTTATTTTTGTTATACAATTTTTAGAAAAATTTTTAAAGTTGACTTAAGATTATTTTTAAACAACATTACTATGCTATACTTTCTATTTCCTATACATGTCCTAAAAAAATACATTTAAACCTATTTAATAATTTAAAATTTTTAATTTTAAAAATATCGCTAGTAAATATTTAATTGTTTATATATCGCAATTAATTATTTCCAATTTTTTCGCACAGGACGCCAGCTGATACCACGCCCCCGTCGGCCGCAATCGACCACAGCCACGCCCCCGACCACGCCCACCCTGGGCTCATCCCAGGGGTCGACCACGCCGGCTGGACACTCGGCTCCGCCGCTCTCCCGTCGCCAGCAGAGTCGTCGTCGACCGCACAAGTACATCGAGGTCTACAGCCGTCCGCCGGCCAAGAGTGCCGTGCTCACGGCCACCGCGAGCAGTCAGCTCCTGGCGGAGGACGGGGGCTACCAGGTGGCCCAGCGGCGGCGCAGCGGAAGCATCGCACCGGGCAAGAGCGGCCAGGACACCAAGGTCATCGTCCACGGCAGGGGGATCATCGAGTGCCGGGCGCAGGGCAACTTTCCGCATCCCCTCAACTGCAGGAAGTTCATATCGTGCGCCAGATTCGAGGAGACCGGCGGCATCGTCGGCTGGGAGTACACCTGTCCCAAGGGACTCACCTACGACGGCGTCGGCGGGATGTGCACCTGGTCGCCCTCGGATCAGCCCTGCCGGGACTAGACTGATATAAAAAAAAACCACTGCCCCTAAATAAGCCTAGAAAAGCCCTAAAAACCCCTAATTCATATAAATCATATTCGCATCGATTGAAAAACAGAAAAACGAAACCCCATTTGTACATGTTCTTTTCCCCAATTTGTGATTTGTTCTGAAAGCAGCCGAGATTGAAAACGAGAGAAGAAAGTTGAAATTCTACGTTAATTATTCTTATTTAAGCTTAGTGATATCTCAACCCAATTTTTTTTGCGCCTGCCAACTCAGTAGTAAGCAAGAAATATTGTCTGTAGTTCACCATCCCATATATATATAGCGCCATATATATGTGGTTGTGCGTGTGTACGCTATATACCATAATGGATAATATGCTTTCTTTATCAAATAAACATATCATGTAATCCAAACGATTGGGTGTATTATTTATTGGGGTATAAAAGGATAATATCTTGCAATATTTTACAAATTTTAATTGGATTTTGATTAATTTGTTTTTAAATATTTGGAAAATTCTTGGGATTGGATTTAAATATTTCGTAAATTCAGGGGATTGTAATTTGTATATTTTAAATCTATTTTTATAATTTAAATATATATTTTTTTTAATTATTCCATTTTAAATTATTTATTTGACTGACTTTACTTAGAAAATTGATTGTGACTCTTTTAAATATTTTAAAAAATTCTGGGGGTTTTTATATACACAATATACACAAAATAGTATTTAAAAACTTTAAATATTTCGAAAATTCTGGGGAATGTATTTTGTATTTTTTAAATCTATTTTTATAAATTAAATATTTTATTAATTTTTCTTAAAATTGATTATGACTATTTTAAATATTTAGAAAATTTAGAGGGTTGCTAAAAAATCCTTCAAATATTTTAAAAAGTTAATTATTCCAAATAAAAAACATATAAATTATTTGACTGGTTTTAGCTGAAAAAATTGTTATGCTTCTTTTAAATATTTAGAACAAATTTTTAATCTATTTTAAAACGGACTTTGCTTAAAAAATGTTGCTTTTAAATATTCAGAAAAGCAGAGGTTTTTACCTAGAATAAATAAAATATAGAACTCTTTCGAATATTTTACAAATGCAGAGATTTTTTATTGTCAATCCTAAAAAAACAAAGTTACAGTTGGATGGCGAAAAGGTTTCTCATTCGACTGGGTTCGCGGCCAGAAATCCACAATGACTCTTTTGAATATTCATAAATTGCAGTTGGTTTTTTATTGTGAATCAAAAAACGAAGCGTGGCTTAACATAGTGGATGCTATGAGCAGGATCTGCTCGATGAGGATGGGCTGTGTGGGGTTGGTTCGCTCGCATGAGGGGTGTGCGATCTGGTTGTCATCTATGGACCACTGCGGATCGAAGATCTACTGACGGCGGGAACCCTGGTTCGAGGAGGAGGACGACTGACGCCACGGCTGGTGGACCTGGTGGTAGCCGGTCTGCTTCTGGGCAGGAGTGCTGCGGCCGAAGGGGCTCTTGGAGTTCACCTGCAGCATGTAGTCGCCCTGGAGATCGAAGTCGGTGGCGATGCCCATGTAGCCGCGCTTGCCATAGCCCTTGTTCTGCTTGTACTCCTGGTAGCTGCTGGCGGCCACGCTGGGGAAGTTCCTCTCGTTGCCGGGACGCACTGACTCGGCGAAGTAGCGGGTGGCGCGCATGGCGGCCTCCACCACATTGTCGGCGCCGGGCACTCCGGTGGAGGGTCCGTTGGGGAAGAAGTCCACGTTGGCCAGGCGCTGGCTGGTGCCCATGCCGTAGGCGGAGGTGTGGATGGCGTCCACGAAGTCGGCATCGCCGCGGGCCAGACCGGTCAGCTTCTCCTCCGGCTTGCCGTAGATCTTGGAGGGATCCAGAGCGGTGATGCGGCGCAACTTGTGTCCAGTCTGGCGGGTGAACTGGCGTCCAGCCACGCCGGCCACATGGGCGGCGGGTCCCGAGCCAATCAGGTGGATGATCTCCTGGGGCACGTTCACGGTGTTGGTCAGCTCCACCAGCCGGTTGCCGATGATCTCGCCCAGGCGCTCAATGTTCAGGGTGGCGTACTGCTCGAAGTCCTCGATGGCGTTGCCCAGCTCGATGACGATCAGGTCTCCGGTCTTCTGGTCCTCCTGGTCGTCGTTCTGCTTGCGGCGCTGCTGCTGCTGCGACTGCTGCTCCTCGCTGGAGCTCCTCTGGCGCTGCTCCTCGCTGGACGCATCGGTGGTCGGGTAGGGCTGGAGGTTGTAGCGCTGCTGGTAGGCCTGCACCAGCTTCCTCGTGGCCTTCTGCACCTGGCTGTTCGACTCGGGCAGGCCCTGGATGAAGATGGTCACCTCGTCGTCGCCGAACTTCTGCTGGCGCTTCACCTTCTCCACCAGGTTGTTCAGGTTGAACTCGATCTTCTGGCCGCGCTCGCCGACAATGTAGCCCTTGATCTGGCTGGGCTCGGGGGTGTAGTCGGGCTTGAAGACGTGGTTGAACTGGGACAGGTGGTCTGTAGGGATAAATGATAAGCAAAATAATTATTAAAAAAAAAATAAAATATTTAACAAATTTTGAAAAAAATTTAAATAAAAAAAATTTTACGACTTTAAAAAAAGAATTTAATTTTCAAAATCAAAGTTTAAAATATTTCTATTAAATAAACTTGTTATTCAAAATTAATAAAAATTGAAAAGGGTTATAAAAATATGGCGAAAATATCAAATTAAATATGAAATCTTGTAAATAAAAATATTTAAATTTAGTCGAATTTATAAGTGTGAAATTCTCATATTTTTAAAAAATTAATTTAAATTAAATATGAAATCTTTTGATTAAAAAAAATAATTTCATTTTTAAATCAAATCAAATTTTAAAAAATATTAAAAATTTATCAAAAATATTCAAGATTAATAAATTTAAATGAAATAGGAAATCCTCGAATTTACTACGTATTTTTCGTCAGTGTAACTCACAGAGCTTGTCCAACAGCGTGGCGCCCTCCTCCAGGCTCATCTCCTGCAGCTTCTTGAGGCTGACCTGCTTCAGGGCCGGCAGATCCTCGATTTCCCGCGGGCTCACCCAGTTGCTGGGCTGCTCCACGTTGTCCAGGGAGTTGGAGCGGCGGCCGGAGGACCGGCTGCCCGACTGGGGGCTACCCACGGCCACGGCCAGAAGGCAGGCCAGAACGCAAAGGCTGCGCAGGGGATTCATCGTGTGTGTGTGCTTTCGAGTTCGACTGTTTCAGACACCGTACCAAGTTGTACTGCATACCTAGTGCCCCGATCCCATGGGCTTTTATAGCACTATTCCGCATATAGAAAGTGTATATGTGCTGACTTTATAATGCACGCGCCGGAAGCAATCGATTCCAGCCATTGATTTCTGGATCAGCACAAGCGCCTGTTTCGCAGCGTCAGGGATTTTGCAACACTTCTGATGAGCTCTTTAATATTTAATTGCGAGAGTCTCGTTTGCACTCGCATTATTATTATTGGGAAACTTCTTTATCCAGCCTGCTTACGTAACCAAAACATAAACAAAAAGGGGGCTGGACGGGGGGCACGACTTGAACTCATGTTGGGGGGTCAAGCTTCGGCTTTTGTTTATAAAAAACACTTGGCAGTTTTAGGCAGATTATTAATTTTATATGAGCATAATTATGCTAAAATTGATTAAATTTCAGATGGCTGAATTTTATTCTAATTTTGGTATTTAACATTTATTAAAATGTATTTAATTTAAATGTTTATTATAAATATAGGTAATTTAATACAATATGACTTGACACAATTAATGTTATTAATAACAATAAACCAGTTTATATTGATATATTAAATAATTTTTGTAATTACTCATATATAATTAATGTTTTGTGTAATATCTATTATTTAATATCTGCATCTGTATTTAATATATTTTAATATCTGTATCTCCGTATTTGTAGATATTAAAATCTGTATCTAGTGATTAAATTATTTAATACAATTTTATTATTACAATTGAATTAATTATTTACAATTTATGAAAATATTTTAATATCTATTTTTTTTGTTATTCAAACGCTTTATTTTCCATTTTGAATAAATAAACGCTAAAATTGTAGTGACTAAATAAAAAAAAAAGGAAAACAAAATATCAACAATTTCCATATGAAAGAAAAATAAACCAATTTTGGAAACGGTTCATATTTCAATGTAAAATAAATTGAATTCCCAAAACATACCTAATTAAAAGATAAAGTGAGGTTAGGGAAAGAGGTTAATTACACTCAATAAACTACCCGTGCCTCTGTAATATATTTCTAAAGTCCGTAATGAAATGTTTAACTATATGTATTTTTGTATATTTAAATTGGCCTGGAAACCAAACACACTCCGTTCGTATCAACGGCAAAAATCTGGAATCAATGAACTGCGCTTGGCCTTGAATTGAAAATGGAAAATTAGTCGGCGTAAATTAAGCAAAATGAAAGTGAAAAAGAGGGGTATTAATTAAAACTAGAAATAAATATGGATAAGAGTTGGAAAATATATGATTTATCTTGATATTATAACGATATTTAAAGCATTTTTAACAAAATCCGGGGGAAGACTACAAAGTTGCAATCACAAAGTGATTACAAATTAAAATAATCAGGCGGCAGCAGGTGCTGCCAAGTCATCAGCGGGGTCAGCTACTACTTTGTATACACAATGTGCACTTTATTCATATGCTCATCCGATTCAAATCGATTCCCAGGCCCCAGAACTCAGAACTCAGAAAAACCCTTACTCAGCAGAGCCAACCGACGATTAGCCTGACCCAGCGGAAACAGGGAGAGTCGGAAAAGCGGAAAACTCTCGCTTGGAGGGGTATATAAGCCGCCATTGGGCGATCGGTGAATTCAGTTCAACTCGCTCAGTGTTGAAGTCGCATCCTTGAAGTCGATCCCGAATCCGAACCATGAACCCCATGAGAGTGCTGAGCCTTCTGGCTTGCCTGGCGGTCGCCGTTATGGCCAAGCCCAATGGCCGCGTGGACAACTCCGTCAACCAGGCCCTGAAGCCCTCCCAGTGGCTCTCCGGCTCCCAACTGGAGGCCATTCCAGCCGTCGACGATCTGACCATTGAGCGTCTGGAGAACATGAACCTGGAGCGTGGCGCCGAGCTGCTGCAGCAAATTTGTGAGTCTTACTAAATTTTGGGGGGAAAAAAGGAATGATTTTTAATTTTCTTAAGTGTTAAATACCAGAAATACTAGAAAAAAAGGAGTTTATTTTAAACAAATTTTAGCAAATTTTTAAAAAATTATATTTTTGCTTACCAGAAAGTAGTAGCTAATTAAAAAATAATTTTTCTAAAATAAAAAAATTAAATTTTAAAAAACTATTGGATTTAAAAATTAGAGACTAATATAAATAAATAGAGACAAACTAATACAAACGGAAAAAAATATAATTTAAAAATTTGGGAACATAACAATTTTTTTTTAAATATTTATTTAATTTTTTGCAGACCACCTGTCGCAGATCCACCACAACGTGGAGCCCAGCTTCGTGCCCAGCGGCATCCAGGCCTACGTGCCCAAGCCCAACGGCGAGAAGACCCCTGTGCCCCTGAACGAGATGATCCAGCGCCTGAAGCAGAAGCAGAACTTCGGCAACGACGAGGTGACCATCATTGTGACCGGACTGCCCCAGACGACGGAGACGGTGAAGAAGGCGACCCGCAAGCTGGTGCAGGCCTACATGCAGCGCTACAACCAGCAGCAGCAGCGCCAGCAGGGCAGGAACGGCAACCAGGACTACCAGGATCAGAGCAGCGAGCAGAAGAAGGGCCAGAGGACCAGCAGCGAGGAGGACTCCAGCGAGGAGGTGAAGAACGCCAGCACCCAGAGCGGTGACATCATCGTGATCGACTTGGGCTCCAAGCTGAACAACTACCAGCGCTTCGCGATGCTCGATATCGAGAAGACCGGCGCCAAGTTGGGCAAGTGGATCGTCCAGATGGTCAACGAGCTCGATATGCCCCACGATACCATCCATTTGATTGGCCAGAATGTGGGTGCCCATGTTGCCGGCGCCGCTGCCCAGGAATTCACCCGTCTGACCGGCCACAAGCTGCGTCGCGTCACCGGTCTGGACCCCTCGAAGATCGTGGCCAAGAGCAAGAACACCCTGACCGGATTGGCTCGCGGCGATGCCGAGTTCGTTGACGCCATCCACACCTCCGTCTACGGCATGGGCACACCCATCCGCTGCGGCGACGTCGACTTCTATCCCAACGGACCCTCGACCGGAGTTCCCGGTGCCAGCAACGTGGTGGAGGCCGCCATGCGCGCCACCCGCTACTTCGCCGAGTCAGTGCGTCCCGGCAACGAGAGGAGCTTCCCCGCCGTCCCGGCCAACTCGCTGCAGCAGTACAAGCAGAACGATGGCTTCGGCAAGCGCGCCTACATGGGCATCGACACCGCCCACGATCTGGAGGGCGACTACATCCTGCAGGTCAACCCCAAGAGCCCCTTCGGCCGCAACGCTCCCGCCCAGAAGCAGAGCAGCTACCACGGCGTCCACCAGGCGTGGAACAGCAACAACCAGGACAGCAAGGACTACCAGTAGGGAACTCTGGCGTCTGGAATGACAACAACCCGCAAACCACAAACCACACACAACACTGTAGTCCCTAAGTTGAACCCGAATTGGCCCTTTCGAGAGATTACTACTCAACCATGTAACGAGCACTTCGCTAAATTCAGCAAATAAACGCTTGATAAAGAGCTTAAAAATAACACTTGAATTTTTGGCAATTTCTTTAAACTAAAAATTAATTTCGGGGACTTATAAAAGGTGACATTTCAACATTTTAACTAGTTATTAAATAATATCCCTTAACAAAATATAACTAGAATATATCCCACTTCCAAATTTACGCTACACTTCCCTTATTTTTCAGTAGTCACCATTACATCTTTACAGATTTTGTAAAAGTGTAAATCCCATTTGGTTGCATTTATTAATACCTATCGAAATGTAAAAGATTTTTTAAAATCGGACCATTCATTAAAAAGTTATGAGCCAAGCAAATAATGGAATGCAAGCAGTGCAAGCAGTCGATTTACTATTTGGCTAACTTCATCTCCTTCGCACTTCCTTTAGCTTAGTAGCGGGTATTTGATAGTTGAAAATAGTTTTTAAATAGCTCATCTCATAGAATTCCACATTCTAAACGAAAGATAAAAATCGGCAATTGGTTTTGTAAACTTAGATTTATTTTATTGTAATCTGTGTTTTTGTGGTGTCGCGGTCTAAGCTTCTCCTTGGGTTGGAAAATAATTTCTTAAGAGTGATTAGGGAGCGATTTTGCTGACGGGAGGCTGGCGCAATAACAATGAACCTCAACCTGAAGCAATAACAATTAGAAGAACAGCCAAGAGTTTAGGATCGGGGCTCAGGCTTAGTTTTATTTATTCCGTGTTTTTTTCTGTATTTTTTTTTGGTTTTCTTTTCTGGTTTAGTTAAGTGCACATTCCGAATTGTTAGAAATATTATTTCTATATAAGTACTTGTTTGTAGCTCTAGCAGATCGATGCAAAAAATGGTTAGAACCAAAACCAAAAATTGGTATAAGCGCAGGCCAGAGTGTCTTAAACATTAGCTACAGTCTTTCTTAAAAGATACCCACTCGCTATCTTTATTTACATCCCTCACATGTGTGCGTACATTCCGCACCCTCTATATATGTAGATATATATACACAATATTCGCTTGTTTAAAATTAGTTTTGATTTATCTTTTATAACAATTTCATTGTTTCGATTTTGTTTTTTGTTTTTCGTTTTTGGTTTTCTGTGAGTGGAAGCAGTTTTTCTTTATTTACTTTTGAATATCTCTGGTTGCCCAGCTACTTTAGCTACGTTCATAAATATTCCTATATCATATCATATATCAGATATCGTATTCAATTTAATTAGCTTTGAGGCCGAACTAAAGCACAAGGCATTTTGCCATTTATTCAAAATGTTTATCAAACGTTTTCATCGGTTTTAAATATATACTCATATATCTATATATAGATCGTTTGGTGCGCTCTACAGTGCAAAATATTTGCTCAATTATAAAATTGTTTCACAGTTTGTTAAATCTTTTTTTAACAGAATGGAAATCAAGAGTGATATAGTCGGGTATCTGGACTATTGGAGATCTGTTACAATCGGCTTTAAAAGGAAAACCTATAAGTCTAATTTTATTTTGATTTACTAGCTTATTAATTAGGGAAACATGAGTTATTCACTTCATTTTACAGACAAACGGACAATTTCAAAGTACATTTATTTTATTTAGCACATGGTAATAGATCTCTTTTGGTAGTTTTTCTTTTCAAGTATCTAGGGATCGTCTAATCCAGTTGCAGCAACTCAGTTAGCGTGTTTAACTAGGCAAAATTCAATATATATGGGCTTTCATCTACGAGCTTCAGCAAATTCATGATGGTTAATAACTGGATTGGTTTCGTTTCGTGTGTTTCGTGTGTGTTTCGTGTGCTCTATGGTAAATCCTTACAATGTCCGTTCAATTGAATTTGTATCACAGCAATATATTTGTTTTGGTTTATATTTATAATACGTGTGTGTATAAACTACTATATAATATAGAGTTGTGTGATCCGCGGGTAGAAGCAAAAACAATGAGCAATAAATCAATTTTTTCACTTGTTCAAGCTTAGCCGGGAGAAACCGAAATGAAAACGAGGATTCCGATCGATAAGCTCTATGTGTCCGTGTGGATCCTAACTATCCGTAACCGTAACCGTAACCGTATCCTAACCGTACATCAACCGAATGCAATGCAACAACCTAGGTGACCAGTGTTTGTACTCAGATGCGTCTCAAATGCGCTTGATGGTGGGTCCGGTGAAGAAGACGGAAACTTTGCGCTTGAACCGCTCCATGGTGGGCTCGTGCTCCTCCTCGTAGTCGTCGTCGTCGTCCTCGTCCTGCCGCCGGTGGTGGTGGTGGTGATACTGGTGGTGCTGCTGGTGGTGCTGCGGTGGCAGGTGGAGGCGCGGCGGCGGCTGCGTCCGATGGTGCTGGCCAAAGATGATGGTGCGCGGAAAGGGCATGGCCACGTCCTCATCGTCATCGTCCCCCTCCTCCCCGCCATCCGGATCGCCCGCCTGACCCTGGCCTTGAGCATCCGACTCGCTGAAACCGGGATTAAGTATTATGTTCGGTATGAGCTCAATGCTGTCCCAACCATCTTGCAGTTCTTCAAGCCAAAATGGGAAAGAAAAATCAATTAGAAATTATATTCCATTTGTTATATTTTATTGAAAGATAGGAGAAGAGATGGAGAGAACGAGAGGGGAAGAGAGAGAAAGAGAGAGAGAAGAAAAACACATTTATTAGGCATTTTTGAGATAATTGTTCCGTACGTTACCTTTGATTTTTTTTTTCTAGGGATTTTAATTGTTTGTGTTGGTGTGTGGGAGTGTGTGTGTTGGTTTTTTGGGGTGTTTTTCTGAGTGTACGTGTGCAACAGTTTAACACAAATATTTACAGGCGGCGCTTTAGCCAAGTGACACTCGAAAAAAGCGCCACTTTAGCCCCCAAGCGTAATGCAAGCAACAACTTTGTCTCGCTAAATAAATGTAAATACAGCGGTGGCCAAAACAATAGGTATTTTGTATTTAACTATTTTTTGATAAGACTGAAATATATAATAAATATTTTTAGTTTCTTTTCAGCCAAAAAAAAAAATTATATCCAGAAAAAATGCACTTTTTAATAATAAAATATTTTTGAAAAATACAATCCTATTATTTTGATTACCGTTGTCTATGCGTGTAACGTTTTTCAATCTCGTGTGTCTTTCTGTGTGTTTTGTGTGCATTTTCTATTGAAATCCAAGCTCGAGTGTTCTCAAAACAAAACTAAATAAAATCTCAACAGAACATTTCATTTCATACACTCTTTTGGTTTTTCAAAACATTTAATATCGTGCTCTTATGGGTTTTATCTCGTTGCAAATGCAAATAACACACAATAATATTCGGTAAAGTACATACATACACGGTTACAACATTGATAAAGCATTTTCTCATTTTGGTCTAGGCATTTTACAATATTTGTTTAGCAATATCATTTGGTTTATTTGTTGCAGCTAAAGCTTAAAATTGGTTGAGACCTCTAGACGGTTTTTGCTTTGATTTCGTTTCCATTGATTGATTGGTTTTTTGGCTACAAGTGCAGGCTATCACAGTTAAAGTGCTTAAAGCTTTTTTTGGTCTAGGACTGGTATTTTCTGTTTATTTCTTCTTTTTTTGGTTTTATAGTATTAAAGCGGAAATTACACTTTTATTTACTTAGGGCTAAAATCTACTTGGGGAATTTTCGGTTGAATAAATGCAAAAGGGAAGGGCTTTCCTGCGGCTTTAAATATTGGTTCGATTGGAATGAGAAACGTAAATTGCAGATTTAATGTAAGTATAGCTGCCTTCTTCTACTTGTTTAAATTATTGTTAATTTTATTATTTTACCTACTTTATGTCTACAATATTTATGGCAAATTGTGTTTCTAAAAAAAGAACTAAATTATTTGAAGGATTATTATCACTATAACTATCAAAAAATGAGACTAATATATTTTTTCCTAAATCAATGATTCGCCTGCAGAGCTTTTCGTTGCAAATACATTTATCTTTGCATCTCGTTAGTGAAATTATATTTACAGGTCACAGGAGCCGCACTAATTCTATATACACATTAATAATATCTATTATAGGGGGTCTTAAACATATCGGTATATTTATTTTCATATATAAACAACATCCAACGGCAAAGCAAACAATTCGCGTCCGGCGCTGGCAAACATAAAATCTAAATGCGGTTAAACAACACAATATTCGATATTAATTATTAACAACAATAGCAGCGGCAACAACAACAGCAATGTGGCAATAACGACAACAACAACAACGACACCAATCAACATCAATATATAATATATATAAAGCCATAACAAAACCAAAGAATGCAGGTTCCAAATAATGAGTAACCAAAAAGAAAAGCCAAATGGAAAATGAAGAACCATTTAAAAAACACGCGAAAAAATAAATAAAAAACGGGTGAGAATTGTTGCTGATTATCTCAGGGATTGTTTGCTGTTTTTGGTTTTTCTTTTTCAAAACTTGGGATATTCTGGATTTTTTTTTGGAGTTGGAGTTTTGGAGTTGATCGACTTATTCTGTACCCATTTGCGCCGACTGATAGCACTCCTTGGAGAGCACAATGCAGAGTCCGATCGCTAATATCACAAGGGTTCCGAGCACTATGCTGACGGCCACTATCCAAATGCGTGGATCGAAATTGTCTAGGTCGGGTTTTATAAGGCGTATGAGATCTGGTTCGGGTGTGACAGAGATAGAGGCACACACACACAGAGAGAGAGAGAGAGAGAGGGGAGAGAAAAATAGATAGATGGACAACGAAAATTACCAAAAATACAAATCGAAATATACTAAACAATGATCTATACGTTTACACTTAGTTTTTAAGGTTAGTCGATAATGCTGGCTACCAATCAAGTTACTAAGGTCGTGACCGCGGCTAGGATTGCATTCAGTTTGGAAGGTTTTTGCATATATTTTCATTTTCGAATTTCTTTTTTTTCCAGTTGCAATCCCATCCGATGGTCCTTAATATATAGATGTTGACACCAATCGAAAATTAGGAATGATAAACTACCGATTAGAATTACAGTTTACACATTTAAAGTAGAATACCAAAGTTGTACGAAAATAGTAGTCATAATCAACATAATCTAGACCTGAATTGGACCTAGCCTAGCCTAGCCTAATATAGCCTAAGATTCGCTAGGATCTGAGTGGATGGTTCTAGGAGTACTCACCCTCCTCCTTGGTCTCCGGCAGCGTGGTCACATTGGTGGTGACCACCTCGCCGCTGCCCAGCTCGTTGTTGGCCCATATCCGAAACTCATAGGTGGTGTTGGGTGCCAGCCGATAGACTTCCATTTGGCGCTATAAGAACATTATTCCAGGTATGAATTATACGATTTTTAAAAAAATATTTAGGAAAAATAAAAATTGAGCTAATTTCCACACTTTTGATTTTTCATGATTTTTTGCAAAAAATGGCCAAAAATTAAAGTTTTTAGATTTAAATGCCAATCGATTGGAATTTTTACCACGAGTTCGGCAAGGTATGGCATTCCATATCATTATTTCCATTGTTTTTGCTAAAAAACTGACCTTTTTATGCGGCAAATCGGAATCTGAGTTTTTGGTAAAAATATTACTTTTTCGAACCTTTTCTTTTGCTGTAACTTTGCCAAAAATGGTCCCATATCAAAAATGCTTACTGTTTTGATCAGCTTACAACCTAATAATTAAATACAGTTCACTTTCCGTCTGATTTAGGAAAAATAAAAATTTCGCTAATTTTCACATTTTTGATAAGGGGTTACATCATGATTTTTTGCAAAAAATGGCCAAAAATTAAAGTTTTTAGATTTAAATGCCAATCGATTGGAATTTTCACCACGAGCTCGGCAAGGTATTCTATATTTGGATTATTATTTCCATACTTTAGGCCCAAAAATTTTTTAAATATCACCAAGAGTCTGGAAACTTCAATTAATCGTAAGATACTCACCACATTGAAGGCTATGTTGATGGGGTCCATCCTGCTCCAGGCGTGCTCGAAACTGGCATTTGCCGGCGGCGTTTTGTAGGAGACATTCCGGTACTCGGCCGTAAAGCTGCGCACCGGATAGCCCCCGGATTGGGTCTTGTTGAAGCGCCAGATGAGGAAGCCCAGTATGGTGGAGGCCTTGAAGTACAGCTGCGAAACGGGTCCCGGAACGGTGCGAACGATGAGCCTCGTTCGCTGCTGGGCCTGGTACTCCAGTTCCTCCTCCACTTGGGGCTCCTGCTGGGAATCCCCATCGATGCCATCCCCATCCTCATCCCTATCCACCACTGGCTGCGTTTCCTTCTCCTGCTGATTTTGCGGTGAGGTAGTTGCTGATGTTGCTGGTTTGCTCGTCGTTGTTGCAGTTGTTGCACTTGTCGTAGTCGATGGGCGTGGCACTGAGGCGAAGCACACGTAAATTCCCGCATCCGTAGTGCTCACATTGCGCAGCACCAAAACACGACCGGTCTTTGGGAATATGGTATTTATCTCTGGAATGCTCTTTGGCAAGGATTCACCACCAACTCACCTGGATTATCGTGCTGTTGTTGCCGTGCTCCTTCACCCACATAATATTGCCCTGGGCTATGCAGGGTATGCTCACATTGCCGCCCTTGTCCGTCGCGTATTCGTTGTACTTGATCGTCGAGCTGAGTACCGTGAGCACTGAAAAGATAATAAATCGGGGTCACCAAATATAAGAAAATGTAAACCAACAAATAAACAATTTAAATGCCGTTTTAATGAAGAAAATCACAAACTCTTGGAGATGTGACACGTTAAAATAGGAATCCGATTGCTAAAGTTATGGGGTGTAGAGACTAGTTTTGGGTTACCATTTTCAATTTCATTTGATTCGTCAATTTGTGGGGGTCACCAAGCATTTAACCCTATTATAGGACGGTTGATAGGATCGCCCCAGCACCGCCTCTTTGATTAATTGAAAGATATCCAGCTGGTAATAGCCTCGCTGGCAACAGAACCCCGAGATCCCTCAGTTGTTGGCCCAATGTCGCTGTGGTTGGAACGCACTTTAACTGGTTACTTTCAGCTCTTTGGCCTGGTTTGCGGCTGGAGCGGCAGTCGCTTGGGCCGCCTCTTGGGCAGCAGCTTCCTGGTCCTAATACTAATCGAACTGGCCACCGAAATCGGTTGGTACTTTCGGGGAACACTGCCCTTCGAGCATTTGTCCACGTACTTTTGGAAGACCATCCAGGGCGTCAATGTGACCTACAAAGTGGTCCACACATGGATTGTTCTCACGGCCCTGTTCCAGTGTCAGCGGCTGCGACGTCTGCAGGAGCAACTGCCGCTGGTCAGGGCCACCACCTCCATGTACCGCCATCTGATCCTGGAGGCCTTACTGGTCTTCTGCAATCTAGGCCTGCTCTATATGGAAAACTGGGACAGGGAGAGCATGCGATATGCCTTCAGCCTTCAGGCCGTGCGGGCTCGCTACTTGGAGATGATGCTGCTGGTGGACCGGTTGGATGGCCAGCTGGAGCAACTGCATCGGCGAGTGATCGACGGGTCGACAGACTACAAGACTCTGCGATCGGAATATGCCCATCTGGCGAAATTGTCGCGTTCGTTGTCGCATCTCTTCGGACTCTCGCTGCTCCTGCTGAACATCCTTTGCCTGGGCGACTGGATAATCGTGTGCAATGTGTACTTTATGGTCCAATATCTGAAGGCATTGCCCGCCAGCTGGTTCATCTTGGCCCAGACCATGTACGTTGTGATGCCCACGCTCGTCAAGATCTGGACCATGTGCGCCGCCTGCCATCGCTGTGTGGCCAAGGTGAGGGATTTTCAAATGATATAATCCATTAAATCCCTTTTAAAGGGGTCATAGCTTTACTAAAATATTTTGTAAATGTTCGCAAACCCGCATTTACCAACTACCTTTAATATCGGTTGGTTTTTATACTCTTGCAGAGGGTATTATGATTTCAGTCAGAAGTTTGCAACGCAGTGAAGGGGACGTTTCCGACCCTATAAAGTATATATAATCTTGATCAGCATGACTAGACGAGTCGATCTAGCCATGTCCGTCTGTCCGTCCGTCTGTCCGTCTGTTTCTACGCAAACTAGTCTCTCAGTTTTAAAGCTATCGGGCTAAAACTTTCCCAAAAGTCTTATATCTATTGCAGGTAGTATATAAGTCGGAACGAGCCGGATCGGACAACTATATCATATAGCTCCCATAGGAATAATAGGGGAACAAAATGTAAAAAAATGTATATCTTGGGTGTTTTTGAACCTAGAACCTCCTACTTTTGGAAATGCCATTTTTTATCTAATTCTGAATTTCGAATAAAATTTTTTCGAAATCGGACGACTATATCATATAGCTGCCATAGGAACGATCGGAAAATTAGTCATTAATAGGAATTATCTGCAAGGGTATATAAACTTCGGCTGGCCTAAGCTAGCTTCCTTTCTTGTTTACTCATGAAATCTTTAAACTAAATGTTGCATACTTTTAGACACCTTTATAAGAATTAAAAATATTTTATTTTAATATTCCCGACAGTCCAAACACCTGCAGGAGCAGCTGAAGGATCGTCCGGGACAGACAGCTTCAGAGAGAAGCCAAATCGAGGGGTTTGCCCTGCAAATCATGCAGGATCCCATACAATTCAATGTCTGCGGAATCTATCACCTCAACCTGCAGACTTTGGCTGGGGTAAAGGATCGTATTCACAGATATTAGATGGATATTACCCATATTATATTCCCCCCTAGATGTTCTTCTTCATTCTGGAGGCCCTGGTTATATTCCTGCAGTTCGTGTCCCTCGTAAAGCCGTAGGCCATGCGAATAATAAATCATGGGGGCCGGGGGTGATATATCGGGGTCAGAGGTCAGCGCGGTGGGAACATGCAGCATGATTTGCTTGCCAAATGGAAAAAAAAAATGGGAAACAGAAAAAAGAGCTCCTCGATTTAACAACGTTGTTGGATTTCTGCATGCAGAAAATTCTGAAAATGTTGCTGCGACACGCGAAGGTCATACACACACTGCTTACATATTTATGACGCTGCCTGTTTCCGCTTCTTCCTCTTCCTCTTCCTCCACTTCTTCTTCTTATTCACGTTCGACAGGAAAAACAATAAAACAGCAAGAACAACAAGAACAACAATAAACACCAAAGGCAACGTCATTCCTCATATTTTATTTCTGGCTTTCAAAAGTCACCTAGAAACACGGCTAAAAGGAGGGGCTAAAATGGCATTCCAATATTGAAGAGGAATTCATAAAAGGTTTGAGGGAACAGCAAACGAAAATATATGAATATCGATTTGGATATTTTTAATAGTGAAAACATATAACAATTAAGTTTTAAATATTTTTGAAATATTTTAAAGATGTGCTTTGCAATTTTCACAAATTATATTTCTCCCTTCAGATTTCCTTGAGTGGCTCACTTAACATGGATTAAACTTTTATGGCTGTAATATTTTTTCCCGCTACACCAACTTAATAAGATTGCTTTTTTAAAGTTGGCCATTTCTTTGGGGTAATCCCGACCACAAGGCAAACAAACATCATCCCTAAGAACACACACAAATAAATTCCCCATGTGGGAGAAATCCAAAAAACAGAAATGAAACAATTTTAAGCTTCAGCCTTGTCCAAGTTTGGGGGCAGATGTAAGTCAGTCAGTCATCCATAATGTTGATAAAGTTTCGCACAAGCCAAAAATGGCCATAATAAGTTTGCACCGCCCGCCAGGAAACTACGGGAGGTGGAGGTGGTTGGAGGGGGTAGGGGGGAGGGGCGGACTGAAAAACAAAAGTTACCCCATGTGGGGTTATGTAAGGCGCAAGCTGCTTGCCGAAAAGTATGCACCACCCCCTGAAAAGTCCACCCACAGCACCATCATCCCTTGCTGACGTCAGTTAATTGATTTCAACACGAATCCAATGGAGACGCCTAAATTTACACGCAGAGAATGAAATGTAGAACATCTTTTAATAATTATGTACAATCTAGCTACTTTTAAAAAAATATATATTATCACTATATCAACAAACTAGCAATAAAACTTCTAACAATCATCATAAAAATCCTTTTTATAAATCCAGTTCACAAATATTTAGTAAATGTCCGAAGACCCGCATTTACACACTACCTTGGTTTCCTTCAATATTTGAACATACTTTTCTTTTTTAATTTGTCGCAGTGCAAGGTCACTCAATCAGGCTGTCGTTCAATCATTCACTTTTGTCGATGGGCCGCCATCAATTGTCGAGCGATTTAATTAGGTCGCCCCAGGGCTTTTTGGCCGTGACGCGTTTTGGCCAGTTGCCTATTTTTAGACGCGGTTTGCATTGATTTTGGCATAAACACGGGCCGCCCAAGCAAAAACCACTAAAACCACAATGGGAAAAGCCACCCGGCGATAAACGTAACCCAATCCACCGATCCACCGCCCATCAAGAAACAAAATCCAAGAGACAATGGGCAAATAAATCCGGAGACAGACGGGCGGGCGGCACCTTTTGTTTATTAACCGGATGCGGAACCCCTAGTTACCAACTATTTACCCCGACGACTGATTGGCCGGAGTGGGGAGGAATTTCCACGGGAAAGGCTAAGGAAAGTGGGGTGTTAAAAAGCAAAAGCAGAAGGCAAAAAGCAAAAAGCAACAGAAAGTGCAACTGAAATGTAATAAAATAAAAATGTTTGCCAATTGGTTTAACAACACGGTGAGAAGCGAAGGACTTGTGATGGTTTTTCCCCGCCCCTTTCGTTTTCCTTTCCTTCCCCTAGTTTTTTTTTCTCTCTTTTCCGCCTTCCCCTATTTATTTTTATTCCCACGATGGCCACCCCAAAAGCAACCGCAACACCACTTCAGCACGCTTTTCATGGAACTGCGCTTTTCTGTAATTAATTATTTAAGCACTCGCCTCGATTTGAGGCAAACTAGGGAGACGTACAAGTACAGTGAGGGGTCCTTAAGACGAATTTTTTATTAGATTCTTGCTTAATTTTAGTTAATTTTAATCTACTTCTTGAGTTAATTAAACAAATAATAAAATCACCATTACTTGCATTTTAACGAAGGTAAATATAATATAAACTAAATGTAAAAATTAATAATATTAATTATTATTTTAAGATCTAACTTTTTTTATTATAAACAAAATAAATTATAAATGACATTAAACTTTAATGAAACATTAGGTACTTAGAATAGAAGAACCTTCTTCAAACGGAGAAAAGTTTATTTTCATATATTGAGTATAGGTATATCTTTTTTTTATTATAAACAAAATAAATTATAAATCACATACAATTTTAATGAAAATTCGGGAATTAGACTAGAAGAACCTCCTTGAAACGGAGAAAAGTTTGTTTTTATATCTCGAGCTTGTAGAATTTCTTCCGTTTGCAATTTAAACCTTTTTCTTTAGGTAATTACTTAAGTTTTCCAATTCTTATTTAAAATTAAATGATTACCATTTATTATAATAAAATAATTTATAAATTACATAAAACTTTAAAGGACCATTGGGGATTTGGAATAAAAGAACCCCTCTGAAACGGAGAAGTTTGTTTTTATATCCCAAGTTTGTGGAATTTATCCTGTTTTTTTTCTCCCCCAGTTCGCAGCACGTTCCCTGTTTGCCTGCTGCGGCCATTTTGCATAATTTGCGGTCCCGTCTATATCCCTTATCCTCCCTACACGTGCTATATCCTCGGATGTGCCCCTCTGTTCGGCGATTGAAGCAACAAGCGGCGACATAAAGTTCTGCTGATGGCACCCAGCTGGGAGATCGAAAATGAATGGCCAAAGGGAAGGGAAAAGAGTTCAAGGGGCAAACTTTTCAAGCACCCGCTTGAGTATCGTCCTCCTTGAAATAAATCCTCGTCCAGGTTTCTGATTTTAAATTGAAAAAATATGCTCATCTTCAAAGGCTGGACGGAATCATTGGGCCAGACATCAAACGCAGGAAATTATTCCATTTAACCGGATTTCATTTATTTGCACATCAAATTTTCCACCTCAATTAACAGCGCATTTAAAGCGTATTTAAATATTTACATTTCGACCTTTTTCATGGCTGATTTAATTGCATAAATATACAATTATTTGGCACATTAATTTGCATATAAAGCTGAAGTAGTTGCAATAATAATATTAAATAGTATTTTAAACAAATACTCTTTCTAATTTTGCCATAAATTTCAATTAACTGTTGTAATATTTCATCCCTAAATTGAAACACCAAATGTTTGCCCAAATTCTGACCGCATTAATCCTACATATATTGTTTGAGTTAGTCGGTTTGCATAATCAAATGGCATTAATATTGTCCAATCTGCATGTTAATAATTTAATTGCGGAACCAGTAAACCAAAGTGCGTGACTCTTGAATAATAGAATGCAATGCCATTGCGATTGATTTCACTTTGGTTAATGAAGAGCAGAGCCCGCCATCCTGTCCTGGAAAACACCATCGTGGGAATCCTGGGAATCCTGGGAATCGTGGGAACCCTGGCAACCCTGACAACTTGGCTCTGTCGGTTTTGAGTGGAATTGAGTGCTGCAATATTTATGACTCCCCCGGCGGGTGTCGATTGCATTTCATGTCACCAAAAACCCTCTTCAAGACCCCTCAACACATGGGCCAAAACAAACAACAACACGGTGTATGGGAATACATTTGGCTGCACAGAGAATAAATATCATAAAAGCTAAAAGAATATCAATATAATATTTATAAAATTTGCAATATGATTTTAAACTAACAAGGGAGATTAAACTGTTATATAAAACTCATTTTTCGATTTTTAATTTTATTTATCATTATATTCGGTATATTCGGAAAAGTAAAAATTCAGTTTTATTGTGTTTATCAATACCTATCGAAATGTAGAAGAAATTTTTTAAATCGGACCATTCGTTAAAAAGTTATGCCCGCTCAAAGTTTATATCTCCATCTCCCTCGCCCTCCCTTTAGCTGAGTAACGGGTATCTGATAGCCGGGGCATCCGACTATAGCGTTCTCTCTTGTTTATTGTTTTAATCCTATTTTGCTTTCATATAATTGCTTTGAAATTTATAATTTTTTAGCTATCCGAAATGTGCTAAAATCATTGAAACACTCGTAATAATTCGAAATTCCAGTTTGTTTTTGCCACGTTAGTTTGTTTAAGTAGCTTATAATGGCCATATATCTTGTTCTCGGTGCATTTATACGACAACCCTGACATTTTTATGGAGCTAAATAATGCATTTGGCTTAGAGCGACCACAGAATGTCCATCGATTCCCCAGAAGCGACAACAAATGTGGGGGGAAAAAAAGGGTAAAGGAGAAATGGACAAAATGCAGTTTAAGCCACAAGACCATTAAATTGGAATTTCATAAAGCTTTCAGGCATAAGTGTGCACAACAGGGGTTAAGCAGGGCGGCTCGGGGGTTAGGGGTTAAGATGTCGGCTGCAGCTGTTGCCCTCAAAAGCAGACTATGCGATTATTCTGCTGGCACAACAAAATAATAATAAAATATATGGCCCAATGGAAATGAAAGCGAATAGAAGGGCTAGGCAAATACAAAACGCACAATCAATAATGGGAAATGCATTTAAAGAAAAATTAATTATAAGAGGTTTGAAATCAATTATAAAGGTGTCTAAAAGTATGCTACAAAAATTCGAAGATTGTTTTCTCCGCTTTCTGCTATAAAAGTGCGGTGGCTAAAATTCTATACTACAAACCAACGAACCGAGATGCATTTCCACAGTCTCTGCTTTCCACTGAATGCCTTCAAAGTGCATTCAAAAATAAAAACATTTCCTTGGTCAAAGTGAAATGCAATCTCCCATGGCCAGAATGCCACGAATACGGCCCAATCAAACGACAGAAACAACTGAAAGGCAGACACTTGACTGCGTGATGGGGGGAACCCCAAACCCAAACCCAAGCCCAACCGAAAACCGAACAAAAGAGTCATTCAATGTTCTTGTTTTCCCCCCGTTTTACTTTTATTTCCAGCTCGCCTTTATATGTATACTTTCTTGACCAAAAGGCGAGGCGGGGAAAAAAGAATGCCAAAGACTTTCTCTGCAATTCCCCGACTCACTTTATTATTATTATTGCCCACGGGCAGAAATGCTGCACAGCAGCAGCAGCCAACAAAATAAAATGCCAGAATTAATTAAAATTCATAATTAGTTGCATTTTGCATGCCAACGGGCCACGAGGTCACGACAAGAGCTAATCCAGCCTCTGGCTCAACTTGGGTGCTCCACCCAGTGCACAGTGGTCGAAAAGCGGTGGGAAATGGAGTTTATAGATCTAAAGATCAAACTACATTTTATTTTATAAGATTTTATTTATAAGCTAATATTTATAAATGTAGTTAAATGAAATTTATATAATTTATAAATAAAAACATAAAATAAAAAATAAATAATTTTATAAAAATCTAAAAAATTTATAAAACTCTTCATTTGTAAGCTAATACTTAAACTAATCTTATAGGATCAAATGAAATCACAGATACAAAATTCTTTCCATAAATCATTTAAGTTACACCATTAAAACCAACCCATTTAAGTGTAAGAAAAAATATTTTTTTTATTTTAAGTTTTTAATTAATTTTAAAATTTATTTGGAGAAAAAACAAAGTCTAAGATTGTTTATTTATTAAATTACAACATTTTTTTGGTAGATAATTAAAATTTTAAGTAAATTTTAATCTATGTTTTTCCTTAGATTCCGAACCACTGTGACCATTCTACGGCAATTCTCATTTCGCACTTTATTTGCTTTGCAGGAGAAAACCAGATGGCAGATGAAGGGTGAAAAGGGAAGAAAGGATTAGCGAGGGGGTGGATAACCATGGGGCAGGGAACAGGACTTTCTCCGTAATGATGTACCCGCCCATTGGCGACCCCGCCCACTTGTTGAACTGGCACTTCTGGTTCCAATCGCTTGGCATAATTGCAAAATGCATTCTTCTATTGGCAAGCCGAAGGGTTTTATGCATGTGTTGTGGGAGCAATTAAAATCGGGAGCAAACAAAAATAATCAAATATTGCTGCCTTTTCGAATCGTCTAACCAAGCGGAAAATCAATGCAAATTCAAATTCACACACGCCCCAATAAAATAAGTAAACAAGTGTGGGGGTGCCTGGTATTGTTGTGTGCGTGTGTGACACTCGACCTTTTTTTGGTTTAGGCATTGACTTTGAAAACCTGCCCCCAACAAACCGCAAGCATTGTCTTTTTTATACCCTTTGCTTAAAGTTAGGGCTATTGAAATGGTTTGTAAAAATAGTATTATCATATTTAATACTTAAGAATATTAAAACAATATTTTTTAAAATTTGTTTAGACCTTTAAAAATTGGAGTAGGCTCAAAATCACTTATAACACTGTCTAAAAGTATGCAATAAAATCGTTTAGATCCACCATTCCGTTGGATTGTTGCCAAATGTGAACATTTGGTTTTTTACTGCCTACTTTTAGACACTCTTGATAGAGATTTCAAACCTACCCCTAAAACTTATCCACTTTCAGGCACTTTACAGTGCATCCATGAATATTAAGTTTTATTTGGTACCCAACTTTTGGTTAGGGCATTCAAAACTCCGACGATGCCCCAAAGTCTAGACCCTTCTTCTAATTGCACCTTGTGGCAACTGGGTGGCGCAAGTGTCTAAAAATAGTGCCACAGCCCTTGTTGCATGTGCTTTCGTTTTCATTTTGTCGGTGGTGTCGAAGTGCTGAAACCGCAGTGTTGGGTCAACAAAAGTGGGAATTCAATTTTGATTGGAGGGAAGATTCTTGGCGGCCTGTCCTTGTCCTATCTACCCGATCTCCTTGGCTCTCTCTAATTTGCCAAAAAGTTTCTTTCCACATTGCCAGCCGCACTTTGTCCCTCAATTAGGTCCAGAAAAATCAATTTGTCCAAATGAACAGCTGCGGGGATTTTTTGGTCTTGGCAAACAGCACTTCTGTGTGCTGCCGCCTTTTTGTTTTAATTAAAAGCAAATATTTTCAGCGACGACGGCTATTACCGACTAAATGAGTTTGCCCAAGTCAACTGTTTTTCTATTTTCCTCCCAAGTATTTCTTTTTTTGAATCGAGGGAAATTCCTCGCTGAGGTTTCGCTGTTGCAGCAACAATTCAAGGATTTATACGCAATTTGCATGCAAATCAAGTCGGTCAGGCCGCTTTGGCGGCTCTTTAAATGGGTTGCGATTTATATGGGTTGCCCCGGGGGCAGGATTGTTGGATTGAGCCGAGGCTTAGGGCACTCTGACTGAGATTTATTATCACATCAACGGAAATAACCCAGGCAAACCGACTGGAAAATGTCCTGAGCTGCATAAAGGAAGTTGCATCAAGATAAGGTATGATAAGAGTAAGATAGGAATAATATAAAACAAAAAATATTAAAAATCTCCTAAAAAGGTGTATAAAAGTATGCAGCAATAAATTTACACTGCATACTTTTAGGTACCTTTTTAAAAGATTTCAAAGATCTAAAATATAAAATTAAACGCATGTATTTTGAGATCAAGAATCAAATGGTAAGGTTAAAAACATTTTATATTGGCAAATGGATCCCCTAATTTACCCGAATTAATCTTAATTTCACATATTCTCCACAGAGCCCATCAAAATTTCCCACATCAACCGAAAAAGTCGAGCGAAATTTATGACCCCCCCTGGGTGACATCCCAACTGGACACGCATTAATCCCAATCGGGTAATCGGGACCCCAAAAAATGGGGGAGTTATGTAAAGTGTCAAGTGTCAAGTGCGCTTACCTTGGGTGAAAAATAATAGATTAAACGATGACAACGTTAGCACGGAGCTGGAAGTGGACGACATGCTTCCATAGCACGCTTTAAGCACGCTTTACATAAGCTTCTCTGCCTCTTCCTCCTCCTCCTCCTACTCGCTTTATCGCCCCCTCCCTTTTGGCCAAAGCCGGCTGCAAAGCAATCAACAAAGGCACAGGCACAGAGAGAAAATAATAAAAACAAAAAAGGGCAAACAGCGACGACGCGCCAAAAAAAAAAAAAAAAAACGAAAATAAAGAAAAGTTCTTTTTGCTGATTTCACTACTTTCTCCTATTTTATCCTTTCACATTTACTGTTACTCCTATTCCTATCGCGTGCGTTCGCTTTGTTGTTATTTTATCCGCCTTCTCTCTCCTCCCTTCTCCTCTCCTCTTGGTCCTCCTCTTTCGCGACTCCTTTTGACGTAACTTCAAAATGCGGCTGCTGATTTTTCGGGCATTTTTGGCACTACTTGTGGTTGGGAAAGGTGGTATTCAAGCAAGTCCAACTTGGAAGTATTTAACTTGAAAAAAAATTACGTAGCGTTTGCTTAATTAAACTGCAATTCGGTGTTTCGGAGAGAGTTGTTGTTAACGGGACACTGGATTCTCATGGACTCTTATTCTCGCTCGCCGTCCGCCGCTCAAGTACCGTTGCGTTCGAGTTGCGTTGCTCGACTGAAACAGCAACTGAAACTGAAACTGAAGCGCCTCCAATTCGGTTGCTTCGTGCCAGGGACTCGGAAAATCGCCCGCCAGAGCCTGGCCTTCGGCAGTTTTCCCGCCAGATCTGGCCGTTTTAGAGCCGGAAAATGGTATAGCAAAAAAGTGCTACGAAGAACTCTAAAGGTTTGAAATAAAATCCCTAGGATTTGAAATAAAATCATAGAGATTGGAGATTGTCTATAAAACCAAGTAAAGCTCTAGGCGTGTAAAATAAACCCTTTGGACCTCCCTTTCTTCTGAACATGTTTGTTAACAAATTGTATTTGCAATATTATTGTAGTTAAGGTGTTTCATTACAATTTAGTGATTGTCCAAAGAGCAGATTCTAAATTCAATAAAGAGAAAAAAAAAAAAAAATTAAATAAAAAATTTTAGAGATATTAGATGAAACCTCTTTAAAAGCCGCCCAAAAGAATGCAACAATATTCTTCCCACTAAAAAGTGCGACAGAAATTTTCAGAGATTTTCAACACAAAGATCTCCAGACAATTTATTTCCTCTTAAAAAGGTGTCTAAAATAATGGATCGATGGTTCGAAAACTTAATTATAAAATAAAATAATCTCAAAAAATTGCAGAAGAAAATAAAGATCTGTAAAGACTTTTTTTAAGAAGAAAAATTGAAACCGTAATTGCAAAAATAACAACTGTAACCCTAATAATGTTTAGCACTTTAAATGTAAACGTTTTTTAATTGGAAAATTTATATGTATTTTATTATATATTTATATATTCACTGTTCCTGTTCACTTACAAGTACTTCACATTCAGGAATTCTTTTATTTTTAATACAATTATCAGTTATTATTTGGCTATTGCAAAAATAATAACTTTAACCCTAATCATTTTTAGTACTTTCAATTTTTAAACGTTTTTTATTTGGAAAATTTACATATATTTTATATATAATAGTTCACTGTACGGAATATTCACTTTTTCTGTTCACTTACAAGCACTTCACATTCAGAAATTGTTCTATTTTTAACACAATTATCAGTTATTATTTGGCTATCTTTCGGACTTCAACCAGCACTGACTGTCAATGGATTCGTGAGCTTGAGAGTGGATGCGAGCCGTTGGTGTTCCAACTCCCCTGATCCTTCGCCACCCCCTGGATCCAAAAATCCCTCCTCCATATGCGCCGCATGTTGTGCAACTCTGCCAGGAGCTGTCATCTGTAATTCACCTTGGCAAGCATGTGAGTTCGATGCACACACACACAGCATCCAGCCCAGCCCAATCCGCCCCCGGCCACGCCCCCCGCCCCTCCGAGGAACAGCTGTCAATGGGCTGTTTACAGAGCAACAGAGACAGCTGTCGCGCAGAAAACCGAGAAAGCTGGAGGTTCAATGAACCCGCCAACTTGTGAGGTAAATCAAAAAAATTATGTTAATAGATATATATATTCATGTATATTTCGTCAAACTAAAAAAAATAATTGGATGCATCATTCGGTTTTAAAAGCGAATTGATTTAATTTACAATTAAAATACACCCGTATTTATTCTATTTCTCTAGGATTTTAATCGCGGATGTTCGTGTGGTTCGAACGAAATTGAATATTCGTTTTTGTAAATGCCGTACTAAAAATGACTGATTGTTGCGAAATTATACTGATAGCATTTGGATGATAGATGATTAAACGTAATTCGGGGTCTTTGAGCCTTTTGTTGCCGCACGGAGATCCCCATATACAAATGCATGTACGTGGAAATGGAAAATGGCCTGCGTTTTTTTTTCATTTTTGGTTAGTGGAAATGACGCGAGTTTTTTGTATGTTTTTTTGTTGATTTGTGTCAGTTGCGTGTGGCTGTAATTGGCGTCTAGCGGCGCTTGATGCGCTCGATGTACTTGGTTTTATTCAGGGCCCGACTTCCCGCATTGGGATCCATCATGCGGTTCCAGTCCGTCTGACCGACCACAAAGCCGATGGCTCGCATCTTCTCCTGCGAGCGCTTCTCCTCGATATCCGCCCAGCGAACCTGGAAGATGTTCAAATTTAATATTTGTCAGATGATTTTTCGTAAAACAATATAAGGCCCCTACGAAACGTTTCTTGGGTCAAAGGAAATCAAATCCATAAAATATAAAAAAATACCAAAATAATTGAAAAACTATTATATTAAGTAATAAAGCTTGAAAAATCAACCGTTTTCTACATCTCGATATTTAATAAGTATTCTACCTTGAAAACATCGATATAATCGAATCAATATTATGAAAATATCGATAATTTTCAAGATCTATTAATAGCCTCTTCCCATAGAGTCCATCCGTGTGAAACGGTTGGGATTTTTGACGAATGTGAAACTCGTGTTCCCACAGAACTCCATCCACCATCTACCATCCGATTACAGCTGACTTAAGTGCAGTTGCTCAACTCAACATTAACGAAGGGGGATTTTAACTCGGCAAAACTGGCGTAAAATTGCGTTTTCCTAAACTTATTGTAAAATAATATAATAAATAGCATAAGATAATAGTTTAAAACATATCTGAGCTTTTATAACACATTCTATAACGATTATGCATACATATTGCTGACTGGGGGAGAGCCTAACCCCCCGTACCCCACACTCCGCTCTTACTACGCCTCTGTCTAGCCAATGTTAATGTGTAAAATTTGTAAACAAAGCCAAATTTGTGCTGTTTTGGTAATTTATAGCAACTTTGGAGCTTTATAGGAGTACAGAGTACACTTTTAATTAATATTAGTTATTATTTACGAAGTGCAGAACATATTCTGAGACTTCGCTGGAAACATTGATGTTTTCGTACGCAGAACAGCTTAAATTTTGGCCCACACATAGCAACTTGTTGGCGAATGCTTTTCCGCTCATAACAAACTACAAATAATTGAACAATAGCCAAAAAACAATGAACTTGAGCATTATTTAATTTTTTCCCGCCATCGATTTGATTTGTTCTCGTAGTCATCGTTCCAATTTTTACAGTCAAGAGGAAGAATTCAGAGTTGCACCGAGAAAACATCGCCTAACTATCGCATAAAAGAGCCCGTCAAAGTCCGTTAAAATTGGATGGCGGACTAACTGGGAAATTTTCGGAACGGCAAAACCTTACGGACCATCCGTTCAACGGATGGTAGATGGTGGATGGAGCTCTGTGGGAAGACCCTATAAGTTTCCCAATTTTAAGCTAGAAAAATCAACAGTTTTCTACATCTCGATATTTAATAAGTGTTCTTCCTTGAAAACATCGATATAATCGAATCAATATTATGAAAATATCGAAAATGTCGATAATTTTCAAGCTCTATTAAGTTTCCCAATTTTTAAATGCATATTTACTATCAAAAAACTATATTAGAAACTTAAAACTTAAAAAAATTAAATATAGTAAGTAATTAAAACGCGTGAGCAAGCGAGATAGCTATATAGCTAGCCATCTCCTTCTCTTCCATGCGATTGGATTTGTTGTTATAGACCCCCACTATAAAGAAACGTTTTCCCACCAGCCAGCCATTGGTTTCTACTCACGCGCTTCTTTCCATTGGCCGAGGTTCTGGGTGGTTCCCAATCCTCCAGCTGCAGATAGTCGGCCATGCTGGCGGTCCGGCGGTTCTGCATTAGACGCTTGGTGCCATCCAAGCGGGCTGAAAACAAGGGGGATTCGGTTAGTGGGCGGCACAAAGCAGGGCCAAGATGATAGCGACTCACCCAGATTGTCCTCGGTGGTGTCACATTCCCATTTGCTTTTCAGGAAGCCGCACTGCACAACGCACATTTGGGAGCCGGATTATAAATGGAGTGCAAAGGTAGAATTTCAGGAAATTTTAAAGGAATATTCACCCAAGCTAACCCACAAAGCCACCAATTTCCTGATTCTACATTTCCACCGACTGATTGGATTCATTTTGGGATTTAAATAAATATTTGCAAGGATAATTATTGATTAAATCAAATATTAAATCAAAATAAAAAATAATGATATTATATGTTTATAATACAAATTGAACAATATTACCAAGACGAAGTCACCAAAACCTTGGACAAATGCCAAGGATTTATGATTAAAAGTTATATTTATATCCTACACTATTTACACTCCAAATTGGACATAAAAAATCCAATCTCAAAACCCCCCCACCGCACAAATGTCTCAAAACGAATCCAATCAGTCGACGCAATTACGGGCAACACTTACATCGTTGGAGGCGTCGGCGCTATTGCTGTCGTCCGTCTCCTCGACAGCCGCATCCTCGGATGCTGCTGGGGCTCCCGCGGTCTCCCCATCGTCGGCGCAGGCATTATCGTCCTGAAAGTGAGACGAAGCCGCCATAAATCAACAAAACGTTCGCTTAGACCAGCTTGCAGAGTTGCCTTTACTTAGAACTTAACGTATGTAGGTTCGTAATTGTTTCTTAGACTTAGGCTAGAGGTGCACATGTATTGCAGGTCATAAAATGGGAATATATATATATATTTAGGGTATATATAGTGGTTCGATTCCAGAGTGAAGAGCTTAGTCTACAGTTTGTTCTTTGGTTTTGAAATAACTTGGCCCGGCCAGGTCAGAATTTAGGATATTATGTTCATTACGTTCGTTCTCATCGATCGTTCTTAAAGAGTAATCACGACTAGAGCTTTGCTTGCTTTCCGTTTCGGGAAAGAGCCCCAGGAACAGCTCCTGTTCCGCGGCGATGTGGCAGCCACCGCCTTAGTGCATAGTTACCGTAGCCATATCCTCAACATCCTCCATCTCGACCACGTTCTCGAGCAGCGTGCTCACGTCCAGCTTGATGTACTGCAGCGGCGTGTTGCACCAGTTGTCCAGCACCACGCGGATCTCGTTCTCGGTGCGCTGGTGTGAGTTTCTGCCCAGGCAGGTCTCCAGATCGCAGTGCAGGTCCACTATGTAGGGCTGAAAGGCAGGAATATAATATACTATAGGTTTCCCTTAAAATAATCATCATTTACCACAAAGTTCGAGTCTTTGGCGTGACAATAAAACTCGTTCAGTGTGCGCAGCGAGTTGTTGTTGCAGTCCACAATTATAAAATCGTACAGATTATCACTGAGCGTCTTCTTAAACGACTTGATTAGATATTGCATGTAGGTCTCCTCCATGCTGTCATCGTACTCGTAGAGTATCTCCTTCTTGGGTATCTGCAAATTAATCGAAGAATATATTAGTTAATTTAATGACTTAATAATCATCTTGCGCCCACCTTCTTGCCCGTTTTGGGACACTTCTCCACGTAGTCGTTCTCGATGATGAAGTAGTCATCGATGGACAGGATACGCGGATTAGCTCCGCCCATTTCCAGCTCCTTCTCCTTGATGAGACGCGCCACATGCGACTTGCCGCAGCCCGGCGGACCGCGCAAAATGATGCAGATGCGCTTGGGACGCGTCTGGCGGCCGGGATTCATGAGCACCTCGTCCACCGAGATGGTATTGCGATTCTCGCTGGTCGGCACGCTCATCTCCAGGTGCGGAGCCGTCACAGGATTTGAAATTTTCTCATTTGCATTGGCGGCCGAGGGGAAAAGTGACATGGTTGGCGGCGGCGGCGGAGCCGATCCATCTGAACCGCCGCCAAATTGACGGGCGGGAAATAGATTGAACGGAGTTTGATTGAACTGCTCTTGGACATTTTCCTGATTCCAGCGGCTCATCGATGGCGGCGGTGGTAGAACCTCGTTGTCATCATCTTCGCAATCCAGCGGCGTTAGGTTGCTAAGAGAAAAATGAATTGAATAAAATTCAGGAAACTAAAGCATTCAACTTACTCCTCTCCATCGGAAATATCCTCGAGATCATTGGGTTCATTTGATGGCAGCTCGTCGCCCTGATCCTGGAACTCATCCTGGGCTTGTGGCTGCTCCTGCTGCTGCTGGGAGAATCGTAGTCGGGATTAGAGACCAAAATCGAGACTTTCATTCGGCTGACCACTCACCTCATCCTGTCCAAGATTCGAGGGGCTGCTTTCTTCAATCGAAATCGATTGCAACTGTCGGTTTTGATGGAACTGCAGGCGCTCCTCCCTTTTTTGCTGTTTGGTCTTTTTCTTATTCTTTCGCTTGCTATTAGGAGCTGCTCCACCTGTCATTCCTCCTCCTGATCCTCCCATTCCCATTCCCATTCCTGCTGGCACTCCCATTCCCATGCGATTCGCTCCCGAAAACGAGGAGTGGCCATACTCGAAGGTCTTCACGGGTCTAAAATCCGGCATTTTATCGGCGGGCATTGCGCTTCCGCCGGAAGGCCCATCGATGGGGTTCCCGTCGCCCGACTTGTGGCCATAATCGATCACCTTGGCGGCGGCTGGGTTATTGGAATAGTCGAACACCTTCATGGGTCGATGGATGGGCTCATTGGGGTGGCTGTTCTGGTTGTTGTTGTTGGGGAATTGTTGCTGCTGTTGCTCCGGCCTTTGGTTTTTTCATTTTTTTTGTTGTTTGTGGGTGAAGGTGGTGGGTGGAACACACCATTGGCGATTTTAGTATACAATTGTTTGGTTACGTTTGTTGGTTTTCGATTTTGTGGTTCGTTTTGTTTTTATTTTAAACAGATTTTCGGTTTTTTTGCGTTTTATAGTTTTCAATTTCGGTTTAGAGGTTTTCAATGTTTAAAAACCAAAAGAAAAACACTTGAACTTTTACTTGGGTTGAAATTTACTAAAATAGTTTGTTTGTTTGTGTGACTTAAGAAAGGGGGGCGTGGCAGGGGACGAGGGGCGGGTGCACAATCTGCATGTCCCTCTGCCCAAAAATTGCAGACGAGCATAAATATAGTTTGGCCCTAAACTTAGGCTAGGCAAAACTGCATTGCTTATAAATAGCTTCTCTGGGGAATTCATAAAAATGTTTTCAAAAAAGTCCAATGGCTTTCTTAAAGTCAAAAGAATTATCATAGTAATTCATTAAATATTATTGGAGAACCAGAAAAGGCAGAAAATTTCATTTGTAAGCGGACAAAGTATTAAATCGAAAATTACTAGTATTATAAGTGATTTTAAAATGACAACGGACCACAATAGTTAAATTATGCAGATAAAACATTAATATTTTATTTTTATGACTGCTTTTTAATTTTAAAGATATACTTCGGAATGCATTTGAAGTTTTAATCGGACAAAATAAATGGTTTATCGATTTATCGGACAAATATATTTACTTTTAATATTAATCGGTAATAAGTTGGCTAACCTAAATAACTTAAAAAACAATCAACTTTTTTAATTTTTAGCATATTTAAGTTGATAAGTGCGTTGCTTAAGTTAAAATCGGAAATTTAGAAACGGACAAAATCGGAATAAGACGAACTATAGCTTTATCAAGTGCATTTCTCAATTCACAGAAGACCTTATTGGTTTCTTAAGCAAAAACCAATAGTAGACAGCAGTATTTTCAGTATTTTTGACACAGACATTGAGACACAATCCTCTAGAAGTCTTAAAAATTATTAAAAATATTTAAAAACTAACCAGAACCAGTTTTTAGCAATCGGAAATATTTACTTAATACAGATGATATAATGATATAAAACAGACGGACTATTTTTCCCCCAATAATATTGCTTTTCGTGTTATCTTCCTTTATTGATATTAATTCCATAGTAGGTATATATTTAACATATACGACTTATATAACTCCGCGCTATAAAAGTATTACATAATCCACTAAACGAGACTTAAAGTTTGCTTTCAAAACGAAAGAATTTAACTGGGGAAATCATTAAAATTCGCGTCAAACGTAAAACGTAAAAAACTTAATAACAAAGTTAAGTGGAAAGAAATTGGTCTTTTTCCGTGTATTCTTTCGGGGCAGAAAAAGAAGGAAAAAAATAGCTTGAAATTTCGAGCGGCAAACTTAGTCTCAGTACAAGTTGTTTCTTCGATTTCATATTCGTTTTCTGTGGATCTGGCAGATGTGTGTATCCTTAGGTTCTAAATTTAGGTCTTCGCCTGGCCCCTGGACCCTGCGATCTGACGACAGATTCAGAGATTTCGAGTTCGAGGGGGGTGATCATCGCCTGCCCATCCGATGGTCGCCCCTCCTAAAAATCTGTCTCCCCATCAGATCCCGGACTCCAGAGTTCCTGCGCTGCTGCTGTTGTTGCCGGAGGTTCATAACGTCTACCGCCCCCTTTTCTTGCTGCTCAGACAATGGATCAGACACAGAGATCGGTGGGTGCATAGAAACCATCAATACCAGCGGTTACATATTCGTTTTTGTGTTGGTTTTTTTCGTTTCGTTTGTAACATTATTTAAATTATATGGTTTTCGTTTTTTTTTTGAGTTTTTATCAGTATTGCATAGAAGTAGAAGAGAAGAAGAAAAAACGGGGTTGGAATCGAAATTCCAGCATTAACGATAACTAGAAAAAGGCCTGCGCAAGTTAACTACATAAAATTGGATGATATCAATACAGATAGAGAAAGTGAAGGGGGGCAAAGTGTGGGAAAGGGGGAGATTGAGTGGAAATTAACTCTGAAGATTTGGGGATTGGTTTCGAATTTAAAACGGAATTTCACGGAAATAATTCATAGATTATAATACTGCCTATAAGAACTCCATCTGTACTTGACTCGGACAAACATAAATTAACAAAATATAGAGGGTTTCCTCAAAACAAGCGTAGATTATAGATATAAACACCTTAAACAGGAACTGTGAATGCAAATAGCACCTGTATTTGCCCGAAACAAATAGATATAGGGTTTGTACGAAATCTTTTGAATACATTTGTGTTATCATGCAGCCCCAATTAAATTTCGCAGTACTAAATATAGCCATTAGCAGATAATACAATCCGCAAAACTAAAGAGATAATGCTGCCCTATCTTCATCAGACAATCAGACAATTGATGTGGGTATTCAAAATTCAAAAGAGTTTTCAAGGGGGAAAGACCTCCTCTTCTTCCCCCTTTCCCCCAGTTTTGTCGACATTCATAACGTTCTGATATATCATTATCATATATAGGTATATAATTTAAGCGTATCGAAAGCAGAGTTAACTTAGAAACGGCTTGAGGACACATACCCGTCATTCCAGTTCTTGTTCCGGTTGTTATTCCCCGGTCCGCCTGGATTTCCGAAGCTGTTGCGGTTGGCAAAGTTCCTGGGGCCTCTTGGTGGCCCAGCGCCAAGATCGTCGTCGCCAAAGCCGGGACCCGGTGGTCCGCCCTGCCGGCGGAAGGGATTATCACTGTTGGGTCCTCCTGGTCCTGGTCCAGGTCCACCGGGTCCGCCGTTGAATCCCCGCGGATTGGGTCCGGGTCCTCCTGGTCCAAAGTTGGGACCGCCAAAGGGCGGGCCACCAAAGTCGTCGCGTCGCGGACCGCCAAAGGGACCGCCACGAGGTCCAAAGTTGCGTGGTCCACCTGGTCCGAAGTTCGGCCCAAAGTTCGGACCAAAGTTGGGTCCATTGTTGCGGAAATTGGGCCCGGGACCAGGGCCAAAGTGCGGTCCTCCCGGGCCATTGGGTCCAAAGTTGGGGCCGGGAAAGTTCGGGCCGGGACCAAAGTTGGGTCCACGTGGCCCCGGACCAAAGTTCCTGCCCGGCGGACCAAAACCAGGACCATGCGGCCCCTCGAAGTCAATGAAGTTGCCGCCAGGCACTTGGTTCGGTCCAAAGTTGTCGAATCCAGGTCCCGAATTGGGCCGCGAACGAGGATTCGGAGCTTGAGCCTGTCCTCCGGTCGGTCCGCCGCCCTCTTCTCGCTTCTCGCCTCCACTGGGACTCATCGAATCGCGGGAATCCTGCGACTTGTTGTCCTGGCCGCCGTTCTTCTTGCGCTGCCACTCGGCAAAGGACAGCGGGCGACCATCCGTGCCCGTCTCCTGGTCATCCTGCTGCTGCTGCTGCTGCTGGCGATCGCGCTGCTCGCGCTCCTGGACATTGGCCACCGCCTGGGTGAGATTATTGAGGAAATTCGGATCCTTTAAAGCGTTGCTCAGCGATTCGTTGCCCTTGTTGTTCTTGTTGCCGGCGGCTGAGGCGGCGGCGGTGGCGGGAGGACCTTGCTCCTCACCAGTAGCGGCTGCCTGCTCCGTCTCCGGCTGCCCCCCGTCGGCCACCAAGTCCAGACCCGGAATGCCATCGCTCTTCTTGAAGATGCTGCCCATGGGCGTGTCTGCCGCGGGCAGCTCATCCTCGTCCGTGTCGTCGTCGTCGTCGAGGGAAATCGTGAAGATGGGCTCCTCCTCCTTGACCTGCTTGGCGGGCGTGGGGGCCGGCACAGGCGTTTGCCGGCGCTTGCCGAGATTGCTGGCGTTGGCAGGCTGCTGTTGCTGGGCCGCCGGCGGTGGAGCCACCGGCGGAGCAGGCACCACTGGCGGCGGACCCGGAACTTCGGGCGGCGGCGGCAGGGAGGCCGGATGAACGGGAGCCATCGGTGGCGCCACCGGAGGAGCTGGCGTTACAGCTGGCTTCGCTGGACTCGGCTGATGGGACTGGTTTCCCTGGGACTGCTTCTCCATGGGCTCCGGCTGGCTGGCTGGGTATTGGCCCTGCCTTCCCTGGTTGGATCTCTGGAAGGCAGGAGCTCCGGCGCGATTCTGCTGGGGATTAGCACCGCCGAATGCCTCCTCATTGGGCTCCTGCTCCTCGTCCTTCGAGGCTCCAACTTCTTTCGGTATATCTGTAGCCGATCCCGATCCCGATCCCGCCGAGCCGCCCATTTGCTGCTGGCGACGACGACGCATCTGCTCCCGGCGCTCGGCAATGCGACGCCGCTGCTTCTCGAACTCCTCCTCGTAGCGGCGGTACTCGTCGCGATCCGGATGATTGGCGTTGGCCCGCTTCCAGTCCTCGAACTGCTGCTCCCACTGGTCGAACAGCCGATCGAAGCTGGCCTCGTCCAAATCGGGAGCCTGCTGCTTTTGATTTTGCGACTGATTCGGATTCTGATTCTGTTGGTACGGCGCATTCCGCTGGTTGAAGTTGCCACGGTTTTGGTTGTAGCCTCCGGGACCAGAATCGCTGTTTCCTCCATCCGAATATCCCTGATTTTGCTTCTGATTCGGATTCTGATTCTGGTTGCGATTGGTGTCCCATCGATTGTTTTGGCGGCGATTGTTGTTGTTATTGAAGCTATTATTAGTATTGCCAAAGTTGTCCTGACCAGATCCTCCTGGTCCTCCTCCACCGCTGCCTCTGCCTTGGTTGCCTCCAAAGTTGCCACCTCCTCCGCTGTTAAAGTTGCCTCCTCCGGAACCTCCTCCTCCTCCTCCTTGATCCTGGTTATTATAACTATTCCCATAGCTGCCATAGTTGCCCGTTCGCTGGCCAAAGTTGCTGCCATTGCCGGGGGACTGATCTTGGTCAAAGTCGGACGACTGCGGGTTCTTGTTAAAGGGATTCTGGCTGCGCATTGACGAATCCCCGCCGCCACCTCCTCGTTCGTCTGGCGGCCCCCAGCTCTTTCGATTGTTCTGGTAGTTGTTCTGCTTGCTGTCGGAATTGTTGCTGTTGCCCTGCCAGCGATTCTGGCGGGGATTCTGCTGCTGGTTGTTGTTGTTTTGGTGCTGCTGCTGCTGATTATCCTGCTGATCCCGGTCGTTCATGCTGGGCGGTGGTCCGCTCATCCAGCGGTTCTGCTGCTGATTCTGATCGCCAGGCGGTGGTCCGCTCATCCAGCGGTTCTGCTGCTGCTGATCCCCGCCAGACTGCGTTTGATTCGAGGGTCCATCCCAGCGGCGGTTGTTGTCATTGTTGTTGCTATTGCTGTTGTTGTTGCCCTGCGGCGGTCCATTCCAGCGATTGTTCATGTCATTCTGCGGCGGTGGTCCATCCCAGCGGCCCTGCTGGTTGGAATTATCAGGTGGCGGACCACTGGTCTCCCAGGGAGGACGACTGTTGTTGTTGTTGTTGCCTCCTCCTCCTCCCCATTGGTTTTCCTGCTGCGGCGGAGGTCGCTGCAACGAAGGCGGCGGCTGCTGGAGATTGGGAAAGCCTCCGCCTCCCTGGTTGTCCGCTGGCCCAGCATTGTTGCTATTGTAGTTCATTTGCCCGCCGTAGCGGTTGGACGGCGGCGGCTGCTGCATGGATGGAGCACCTCCGCCCTGCGACCACATGTCATTGTTCTGATTCTGGTTCTGATTCTGCTGATTGTAGCCACCTTTTTGCGGTGGCGGCGGCGGCGGCTGGTTGTACAGCTGCGGCTGGGCCATGATCTTCCCGGGCAGCGGTGGTCCGCCGCCCATGCCGGGATTCGGAGTGGTCGATTGAGCCGGCGAGGGAGCCGACACCGCCTGGTAGTAGTTCTGGGCCACGGGATAGGCCTGCGGACCGGGTGGAACCACAGCGGCGGCGGCCACGGGAGCAGTTGCCGGCGAGGGAGCGGCCGCCGCGGGTGCGGGAACACCCTGGACACCACCAGTGGCGGCCACGGCGGCGGCAGCGGCCATTTCACGCTTGTACTGCGGGGGAGAGATTACATATTTTAGATATTTACTAGGCTAAGGAGAAAGCAGCACTCACCTGCTCGCCGTACTGGGCATGCCACTTGGCGTACTCCGCCTGGTAGGTCTGCCACTGGTGCCAGTGGTGCTGCAGGGCGTACTGCTGCTCCGGGGTCATGGCCGCATACTGGGCGGCCGTGTACTGCTTATAGGGGTTGCCCCCGGCCGCCTCGCCCCCCTCCGCCGCCTGGCCGCCGCTGCTATAGGGGTTGAAGGCCGCTGCTGCCGCGGAAGGGGTGCTGCTGCTATCGCCGGGCAGTGCAGCTGCTGATGATGCTCCTCCTGATGATGCTCCTCCATCCGCGGGCGGCGGAGGGGGCGGGGCGTCGGGCAGGGGCGGCGGCACCGAGGGCTGCGGCGGCGGAGCCCCCATTCCCATGCCCATCGGCATACCCATGCCCATGCCCATCGGAGCCGCTGCGGCGGTGGCCGTCTGCCAATGGCCCCACATTCTGCGCTTGTTTTCTCTCTTTCTTGCTGTCCCCTTTTCGTCTGCCGGAAAACACGGCCGATCCGGAAAAACTACGAGCGCTTCACAAAATCACTTGCAATCTGGACGAAGAAAAACTGAAAACTTCGCCATTTTTGGCTTGAAAACTAGAGGTGGCCCTTTAAGCCGTCAATGGTTATCGATGTTGGGGTGTAAAACTATCGATTCATCGTGTTGAACTTTATTTTTGGAGAAAATTGAAAAAAGTTTTTCGGCTTTGCCAGGGATGATCCCATATTTTAAGTTAGTAATACAAAATAAAGCATATATTAATTTTTAAATTTAAATTTTTGCAGAGCCACTTTGTGGTCATACTTATTCCAAATGGTATTATTGTTCAAATGGCTAATTAGGAAATTGACAGTTTGACAGGTAATGAGTTTTGGGGTGGATATTTTTGTACTTTATTTCCTTTCGCAAGATCAATTTGCAATTATAATCCAATTTTGTATGTAGAAAACAGAAATCTAGAAGAAATCTATATATACTTTGTTTTCATTTAAAAAAAAATTGTATATTTATGTGTTTTAAGTACAAATTAGCCACATATTTACAATCTAGGGGGATCCCTAAAGTGTTGAATTGCTGAATTGTTGAAAATTCAACAGAAAATTTCAGCAATTGAGGGAACGACTCAGAATGGTTCTTGATATTCGTTGAAAAGTTTCACGGAACTTAAAACCTGTAAAACAAAATTTCCTTATTGTTACCATCTAAAATTGTTAGCAAGGAAAGAAGAACAACTAATAGAAATTCCAATTTCATTTTAAAGTAATTAATGCGAGCTGATGATAGTGAAATATTGCAGAGTTTCCATGACTTTTAGTAAAGGGGTTCCCTAAACTGTTGAATTGCTGAATTGTTAAAAATTAATTTCAGCAATTGAGGGAACGACTCAAAATGGTTCTTGTTATTCGTTGAAAAGTTTCACAAAACCTAAAACATGTAAAATTATATTTTTTTTTGCTTGTTACTGTCTAAAATTGTTAGCAAGGTAAGAAGAACAACTAATAGACCTTCTAATTTGATTTTAAAGTAAATAATGCGAGTTGATGATAGTTAAATGTTGCAGAGTTGCCATGACTTTTAGTAAAATAAGGTGACATTTCTGACATTTCAACAAAATTTTTTTTGAATTGCTGAAATTTCTGAAAATTGACTTTGTATGAAAAAGCTGATAAACATAAGACCAAAATTCAACAATTCAGCAATTCGTTAGTTTGGGAATACCCTGAAAATCAACCTATAAACCACCGATATTCAGCAATTCATCGTTTCATCGCTTAAAATCGATACCAACGAAAACATCGAGAGAGATCGGCCATCACTAGAATATTTCCGACACGTGCTGAATTGTTTTTCCTGACTGCTTTGTTTTTCATGTGAGAATCGCCCCGGAAAATGGCCGAGACGAGCGGAAAGATCAAGTTCCTGGTGGCGGACACCACTGCCTTCATCAACGCCGTGCCCCTGAACGTGAGTTGCCCACCGAATTCATAGGATACCCCTCTAAACTCCCGAAATCCCCTCCAGGAATATGCGGAGCAGGTGCTCACCGTACCGGATGTGGTGGCCGAGGTGCGCAACAAGCGCCAGATCCGCCGCCTCTGCGTCCTGCCCTTCGACCTCCAGGTGCGCGAGCCGCGCCCCGAGAGCATCAAGCACTGCGTGGAGTTCGCCAAGCGGACGGGCGACTATGCGAGTCTCTCGGGGATCGACTTGAAGGTCATCTCGCTCACCTACGAGCTGGAGGCCGACACCGTGGGCACCGCTCACCTGCGCACGGAGCCCGTCATGGCCCAGACCATCGCCTCCAAGGAGAAGCCCGAGGAAATGCAGGATGCCAGCAACAAGAGGCTGGTGGGATGGTACATGCCAGAGGGCGAAGAGGAGGATTCCGAGGAGGAGGAGGACTCCCAGGGGGAGGAAGCGGCGGAGGAGGACCCTGAGGAGGATCAGGAGCAGGAGGAATCCCTTGACCAACCCATAGACAATGTTAAAGCCGCCATTGAAGCCCAGCTAGCTGGCAAGGAGGCCCTGCCCAGCCAGCCCATCGCCAGCGACGAGGATCTGGGCGAGGAGCCCAGCCAGGAGGAGCTGGACAAGCTGTTCGAGCAGCTCAAGTGCGCACCCAGCGCCGAGGAAGAGCAGGAGCTGGCTGAGCTGCTAGTTTCCCACCCAGCAGAAGTGGAATCAGAGGAATCGGAGCCCGTCCAAAGCCAGAGTCAGGAAGATGAAGTGGGTGACGATGGCTGGATCACGCATTCGAACATCAAGAAGGCCAAGAAGGCGCTGGAGGGCAAGGTGGAGACGGATGAGGTGCCGCCGGTGGCCTGCATGACCACCGATTACGCGCTGCAGAATGTGCTGAAGCAGCTCAACCTCCACCTGGCCGCCCTGAACGGCAGGATCATCAAGCAGCTGCGCACGTACATACTGCGTTGCTACGCCTGCTACCGGACCACCAGCATCATGACCAAGGTCTTCTGCCCCAACTGTGGCAACAAGACGCTCAAGAGGGTGGCCGTCAGTCTGGACGAGAACGGGCGGCAGGTGATACACATCAATACGCGGCGGCCGCTGACCAACAAGTACAAGAACCAGAGCCTGCCGCGCTTCACGGGCGGCAAGCACTCGCGGAACCCCATCCTGTTCGAGGACCAGCCCATGCCCAGGCAGATGCCGTCGCGCGTGGCCAAGACCAAGACGAACGCCTTGGACCAGGACTACATGGCCGGATTCTCGCCCTTCGTGCTGCGCGACGTCGACTCCAAGTCCGCGATGCTGCGCTCCAAGGGCAACCTCAAGGAGTGGGCCAGGAACAACAACTTCGAGGAGGATCGCCGGCGCAAGAACTACAATCGCCTGTACAAGTAGATAGCCGGGAAGTAACTAGATAACCCTCTAATCGTAGACTTTATATAATATGTAATATATAAAATAAAACACCAGGCAGAACATAAACCTCCGGATGAAAAATGTAAATTTACGGCATTTTACAAGGCTTTTAAATATGTTTAAACCTTTTTTTCATGGAAATAAATCAGTTTTTTAAGTAAACACTAAAGTTTTTTTGTATTTTTGAAAGTGTAAGATTAAAAACCTACGTTACCAATTATCAAACATTTTTTTTTAAATATTTTATTGATATATTCTGAAAACCCAATAATTTTTACAGTCTTTAGTTATACCTTCCACCCTTGCACAATCACTTTTTAAGCAAACTATCCATCTGAGATGGTCAAAAATGGGCATCGCATTATTTATATGGCAATCGTATATCGTATAAATGTATAAATCACAGCTTGACGCACAGCTCGTTGCCCGGATAGACGGGCAGATTCAGTTCGTACTTGCGCTGCAGGGCCGGCGGCACGAATCTGCCGCCCAGGTAGTGATGTTCTCCGCGGAACTGGCGGGCACAAAGTTTCGGGGCAGTCAGCGAGATGAGCAGAGCGGGCTCCAAATCGCATTCGGTCACCTTGCCCTTCTCCACGTCCCAGCCGCTCGGGATGTCCACGCTGCAAGGAGGACAGATCATTAATTTGGGATCAAGTAGATGGGAAGATTGGGTTATTTTCTTGGGAAATCAATTTTAACCTCTCTCAAACTTTAAAAATGGATTTATGCGGAATTTGAATGAGTATCCCTATCTAAAATTCAAATAAGTGCATAGTAATGGGATAAATTGATAATAGATATGCATTATTACAAATGAGTAAAAGGTTTTGTATAAAAGGTATTCCTATAAGAATATTTTGGAACATATGTCCCAAATTAGATTATAATCTTTTAGACAAAGGGAAAAAACTATTTACATTTTTTGCCAATTTTAATTTTTTATAAGGAGTAACATCATGATTTTTTGCGAAAAATGGCCAAAAAAATGAAATGTTCAGGTTTAAACGCCAATCGATTGGAATTTTAATAACGAATTCAGAAAGGTATGACAATCCATATTTGGATCAATATTTCCATTGTTACGGTCAAAAAACTGGGTTTTTGATAAAAATTAGAATGTTCTCTTTTTGTTTTTTTTGCTGTAACTTGGCCAAAAATGGTCTTACAGAAAAAATACGTACTGTTTTGGACAGCTAATAAAAAAATAAATAAATCCATGACACATTCCGGGTGATCTTGGAAAAATAAATTTTTTACTAATTTTCGATTTTTTTACATCATGATTTTTTGCGAAAAATGGCCAAAAAATAAAATGTCCAGGTTTAAATGCGAATCGATTGGAAATTTAATAACGAGTTCAGAAAGGTATGACAATCCATATTTGGATCAATATTTCCATTGTTAAGGTCAAAAAACGAATTATTTTTTTGTGGAAAAATGGGATTTGGGTTTTTGGAAAAAATATGAATTTTTCCTTTTTGGTTTTTTGTTGTAACTTGGCCAAAAATGGTCTTACAGAAAAAATACGTACTGTTTTGGACAGCTAATAAAAAAATAAATAAATCCATGACACATTCCGGGTGATCTTGGAAAAATAAAATTTTTTCCAATTTTCAATTTTTTTATAAGGGGTGACATCATGATTTTTTGCGAAAAATGGCAAAAAAATAAAATGTTTTGGTTTAAATGCCAATCGATTGGAAATTTAATAACGAGTTCAGAAAGGTATGACAATCCATATTTGGATCAATATTTCCATTGTTTCGACCAAAAAACCACTTTTTTTGTGCAAATTTGGGATTTTGGTTTTTGATAAAAATAGCCATTTTTCTTTTGGGTTTTTTGCTTTAACTTGGCTAAAAATGGTCTTACGCCAAAAATACATACTGTTTTGAACAGATAACAAAATAATTATTAAGTCTATGGTACTATCAACTGCATATTGAAAAAATAAAATGTTTGCCAATTTGCATTTTTTAGAACCCATTCCACCTTACTATTTTCAAGCCAAAAAGCCTGTTCCACGTTAATTAACTCGGTGTAATGGCTACTTTAACCCCTGATCTTCCGGTGAACCTTGAACCCATTTCGCACCTGGCTATCGGCAGTTTGGTCTGCTGCAGCAGCTCCACGACGGCCAGGAAGTCCGCCCGCACCGGCGGCTTGAAGCTGAAGCCGAAGAGGGCGTCCAGGATGAGGTCGTAGCTGCAGGCGGCGCTGGCCACCGATGGACACTCCTTAACACTCGGGATCTCCATCCGTTGGCACTGGTGGCTGAGGCTCTCGTACAGCCGGTTGGCCGTGGGCTTCGGGTAGTAGATGGTGGGCGTGTAGCCCATGAGGGACAGGTGCCGGGCGGCCACCAGGCCATCGCCTCCATTGTTCCCGGGACCGCAGCAGACGAGAACCCGCGGATGCTTCTCGGCGGCGAAGCATTTGGCCACCGCGTGGGCGCAACTCAGGCCGGCCAGTTCCATTAGCTGGTCCACGCTGAACTGGTACTCGTTGAAGAGCTCCTGGTCCACGGCGATGGCCTCCTTTTGATTCAGGTACTTTAAATCCATGCCTTTGCCGGCGTAGAATCGCTTGGTTTCCACGGGTGCCCTCGGTTTTTGCCTGTTTTGTGGTGCCAATAGTGGGTGGAACAGCCGGGAAATGGCCCTCGAGGACGCGCCAAGTGGCCGGTAGAGCAGGCTCATAGATTTCGTCTGCAAATCGGGTGTACTTCCCTGGGGAATTTAATTTTAATCAAGATTTTAATTTTGGTCAATTTTCAAGTTTCTAAACAGCTGTCTTCGCGGAGTTGCCAGATCTCTGTAAAACGTGGGATGGGTGACACCGCTAAGTTAGCGAGGACACCCAACATTTGCATGAGACACCGTTTTTTTTTTCAAATTTAATTTAAACGCATATTAATTATATTCAAAACTTTAATTAAAAACCTAAAAGTTAAGCGATTTGTTGTATCTTAACATTTCTGTTAGAAAATCGCGGAAACTAACATTTGAGAGCGCCACTGCGGCCGGAAAGGGAAACAGTAAGGAATACTATCGATTATTTTGTATCTTCGGTATTTTTCCATCTACCCAGCACGGTCACACCTTTGTATCTCTCGGATCGCCGATCGCATTTTTGTATCTTGTTTTCGATCGTCGATTCTCGTTTGCGGTTGCTTCGTTTTTCGGTTCGCTCCGCTTTCGTTGTTGTTTTTGTTATCCGTCGGTTTCTTTTTAGCGGAGTTTGTTTTCGGTTTTTCGACTAAGTTCTGTTTTCGTTTTTTTTCTGTGCTCCGAGTTGCACGCAGGCGCAACAGCAAAATTAGAGAAGAAAAACAAAAATCGTTGCAAGTGGCTGCGTTCTTCGACGTCGACGGCGCAGCAGCGCAGGCGCAACAGCAGCGGAACAACGGTAAATGTCGACAAGTTTGTGCAAGTTGCGCGCGTTTGCAGGTGTTTGTTTTAGTGTGTTTCGCAAATAAACAGTAAAATAATTGAAATACAGCCCCAAAAAGTGTTTTGAGCAAACATTACACACAATTATAAAAAGCCTACAAAAGTAATTTACATTTTTAAGAAAGCAACAGCATCAAATTAATCAATTATTTCCCAAAAAAAATGTTATTAAAGTGATTATATAATAATATTTGGTTAAGGCCAAGCTAAAACTTATTATTTAACAAATTCCTGCATGCGAAAAACAACGTTGAAGTGATTTTAATATCATAATTAGACAAATTATTACCTTTTTACGAGCAAACATAATAACAACTAATTGAATTTCATACAGTTCAAGTAATTAAACTACAAAAACTTGTTTGTAAGTAATTACAATTACATATTATGTAATAAAAAAATAATTAAGAAATATAATTATCAAAAAGAGTGCATTTCAATAAATAACAAGAATTGACAAAAAGAAACGAGTTATTAAAATTCAAACCACAAAAATTAATTGCGAATATTGTGAAATTGTGAAGAAAAATCCCCTTACAATTTTTGTTTATCATTTTTTTTTCGGTTGTTTCTGAGTGTTTTTTCGGTTTTTTATTTCAAGAATCAAATGGAATTGGATTTCGCCTCAACGAACAATTAATTGGAATTACATTTCAGCTGGAAGTGAGGTAAGTTTGTTGATTCGTGTTCAATTATGTTGCGACACGTTCGCCGAGAACTTTCACTGGTTTTTACATGCCTAAACAAAGCCGGGGGAAAAAAATCGTGGAGGGGGCTAAAAATATGAACCAACAATTACGATTTCTGTTTTGGATTGCATTTCATTTATTTTCCGTTTGGCTCGGTTTTGGGTTTCTTTTTTCCCGTTTTGGTTAACGCCGTTTGGAAATTTCCGGATTATTATTTCTATATGTTGTTACCTGCCACTGCCACCCACCCGCATGTAGATAATCCATTTGCCACCTATGCACTGGAAGAAATTCTTGTTTATATTTAAAAATTACAAAGATTTTTCTAATATAATTTCTAAATAAATAATACAAATTTTTTAATTTATTGCAAAAGCTTCTCTGTGTGCACTGGAAGAAATTCTTGTTTATATTTAAAAATTATAACCATTCAGTATAATCATATTACAAAAAAAATTATATAGATTTTTCTAATATAATTTCTAAATAAATAATACATTTTTTTAATTTATTGCAAACGTTTCTCTGTGTTTATCAGTAGACCAAAATATTTTTAGCTAATATTTTGAATTGAAAATTCAATTTTACCGCATTTTTATTACACTTTGTCCAAGTGACACACATGCATATTTAATTTTTGAAATTATGGAAATGGCTCTCATAAATGCCTGGGAATTTCGATGCATTACTTTTCCATTTCCTTCCCTTTTTCCCTTTTTCCGCTGCTGATGCAAATTTTTCGGGTCGTTGCAGCAGGTTTATTGCCTCTTCCCCTCCCTCACCCTGGTTTTCCTCCCTCTTCCTTCCTGCCTCTCAAAGGCGAACAGGTAACGAAAAGGTGAGAGGTAATAGGTGAAATAAGGGACGCCAGGTAAACGCGATCGCCGAGCAAAAAGCAAAGAGCGGGGAAAAGCAGCAGCTGCTCAACTGAATTTACCTTTTGTTTGGCTCGCTTTTTCCCTCCAATGCTTCTTCTTGCCGGCTTCCTGTGCGAACAGTGGGCAATAACAGGAAAATATTGGTTATTATTAAAGGATCCTAAATTAGAAAAAATTAAAATAATAATAATAGTAAACCAAATTTTAAATGGTATTTCTAAAATAAAATTACATGATAAAGGTATTAAAATATTGAGTAAAAATAATAAAATAAAAATATATTTAATAGTGGACTTCTAGTCTACGTTGAGTTTTTTAAATATCTTTTCTTTTTTATTCTAAATATGTGATAATTATTTTTTGTATTATTTTTGTTGATTTTTATTTTATCAATATTTTTTTTCATTCGATCTAAAAATAGAATTTTCATCTAAAATTGTTTATTGATTAAAATATATCAAAATATTAAGAAATATAATGGTAATAAAACGAATATATTTAATTGTGAATTTCTAGTCTACTTTGGGTTTTTTTAATCTCTTTTATTTTTCATGTTCTATATCCCAGTAATATAATATTATGTTGTATTATTTTTGACCCACTGTGCCATTTTGGTATTGCTGATTACCTGATTAAAATATATTAAAATATTAAGAAAAATAATGGTAATAAAATAAATTTATTTAATTGTGAATTTCTAGTCTACTTTGTGTTTTTTTAATCTCTTTAATTTTTCATGTTCTATATCCCAGTAATATTATGTTGTATTATTTTTGACCCACTGTGCCATTTTGGTGGTGCTGATTACCTGGTTCGCGCTTCCTCTTCATCTTCTTCTTTTTCTGCCGCCGTGATTTTGTTGTAGTTATTGTTGTTTATTTTTTTCTTATATATTTTTCCACTTCTTTCACAGTTTGCTTTTATTGCTAAAATGTGTCTCGACAGGCGGTTTTTCTTTTTTTTGTTTAATATTGTATATACATATGTGTGTAGGTACCTCCATACATATATATTTTTTTTGCATTTGTTGCTTCTGCCTTTTAGTGCATTTTGTGGGGCTTCTCTTTGGCTAAAAGAAGAAGCTGAAAAGGCAGAAGAAGAAGAAGAATTAAGCTGCAGTTGGCCTTCAACTAAACTTTGACTTCAACTTTGTCGTAAGTCGAAAATGCATTTCAATGTGTTGAGTTGCCTGGTTTTCAGTTGTTTTTATTTGCCCAAAGCTAATTGAAAAGCTTCTTAGATGCACTGGAAAAAATAAGGGTAACCTAGAAAATTTCTTTAAAAATATTAAAGCATTTTAATTTCTATTTACATAATTTATTTTAATATGCAGAAAACCATTTTTATCAATATTTTTTTCATTCGATCTAAAAATAGAATTTTAATCTAAAATAAAATAATTATTTTCAAATAACAAAGATGCAATTTCTGGGAGGAGGGAAAGAGACGGCCAGTTGATGAAAGACAGAGATGGCAGCCGGCTTATCGCATTTACATGAGCTGGAAAAATGGAAAGTGGAATTGATAAGCGAAAATGGGTGACAAGTTGAATGGGTTACAAAACTACACAAAGTGAAGAAAGAGAAAGAAGTGGACAGAAGAAAGAGAGGTCATCGAAGCTAAGTCTTAGTCACTCACTTGTTGACATTCCCCTTCGAATGGCAGTCGTTAATATTTATAATACCCCTTTAAGTATTTCCATTAAATAATAAATTTAAATTTTAATGATAATGGAGTAGTATATTTCTTCAGAAAAGATATCTGCAATAATGGGTATCAGATAGTCGATTGTATGAACTGATTTCTGAACCTTTGCCCTTGATTGCATATCGGAATCGAACTTGTTGCCGCCGCCGAGTGATTCACAATCATTTGTGTTCCTCGACAATCGCGATCGCGCCTGGCGCCTATCAAAGTTTTTCTACCCCATGTAATGCCATTTGTGTGTTCTTTTTGTGCCACGATTGGGTTTCCAGAGGCCAACCGATACTGATAAGTTTATATTTCAAATAAAACACAGACTGCAGGAGAATATGAGAGTACTGAGTACTGAAATGAAATGCCAGGCTTTTCGAACGCTGATTTTTCGGGGGCAATCCCCATTGGATTATGTTGGCTTATCTTTTATTGTTTTGAAACGCAAACGCAGCTTGGCGGCAGGTAGGCAGGTAGTCCCCAGAACAAGCATTTAAAGGTAAAAATATAAAACACCAAACACGAGACACGAAAATGTTGGCTCGGACAGGCGAACACAGCAAACAGTTTTCGGCAAATTCATCGGGGAGTGCTACAACAGCCGGCCAGAGGATGCCAAAAAACATAACAAAATATAATAAAAATAAAAACCAGGCATTGTAGCGAATTTCTCACGACCTTTGGGCCAACGCGAAGATTAAATGCTCTAATTTTTAAATTAATTAGTTATTCTAAAGATTTCACAAGTTTTTCCTGAAATAATAATCATTTCAATGTCCATGTCTTTGAAAAATATAAAAAGAAAAATTAAATATTTTAAATAATTTTCCATTTAATGAGTAGACCTATTACACAATACTTTATTGAGATCTTATAAAGAGCTCTGCCAAAATTCACAACAATCTAAAAAGAAACTAAGCCGAAATTGGATTTTAAGTCCTTCAACTTTTGTAAAACATAAATATTTCTAATAAATTTCCATTAAATGAGTAGACCTATTACACAATAGTTTATGAACATGTTATAAAGAGCTCCGCCAAAATTCATAACTATTTAAAGAGAAACTAAGCCGAAAATGGATTTTTAGTCCTTCGACTTTTTTGGCAAAACAAAAAAGGGGAGACTCTGGAAAAAATAGAGATAGAAAATGTACAAAACTAAAAGCCGGATGGATTAAATTGGGATTTATGCCCAAACGCACTCGTGGCATATGTAATGCACCCCTCTTCCATTTTTTGTTTGCTTTTTCCGTTTTTGGGATGGGATTCTAAGCCCCTAGAAGTCCCCCCCGCATTTGTGTTGTGTTTTTGTTGTATTTTTGTATCACTTCACCTGTTCCCTGTTTAGTTTCTCTGCTGTCGAGGGCGGGCAGATAAAAATGTTGAAACAATAACCAAGGTAATTCCCAGGAGGCAGAGGCATTGCCTGGATGCCAGGATATAACTGCCACCTCCTTTCGTTTCCCGAGATTTGGAGCATTTGCAAGAATTTTTAGGGGGCGTTTTTTTTTTATTTTCCCTTTTTTATTTTCTGTTTCAGCTGGACAGACAGACTTATCCCCAAGCAAAGTGTTGTACATTTTCAGCTAGCGCCCCCATATGGAAATTGCACTTCCTGGGGGTTTTCCACGGGAAAAGCGGAAGGGCGGAAAAGCGAAAAGGCCGGGAAGCCCGGGATGGTTGCATATGCACTTTTTATGTAAGTCAGCAAATTGACTCTGCTTTCCGCACATTTTCCTGCAATGTGAGTGGGTTAGAATTTGGGCTGGGGAAAAATGGCGAAAGATGTTGGATAAGATTTCTCAGATAGAACAAGAAAAAAAAACAAAAGAAATGAAGAAAAGAAAGTGGGGAAAGGGTCGAGAGAAAGGTTGTGTCTGTGAGCGAAATGCTTTAGGAGATTTTCCCACATTCAACAAAAAAAACTAGTAGGGCTAAATTGAAAGATTCCTTGAGTCTATCTGAAATATTTAAATATTTTAAAATAAATATAAGTTATTCATTTTTATTATTTTTTTTATCAATGTTTTTATTAAATATTTCAATGAATTAAATCAATTATTTAATTCAGGCCTATTTAAATACAGTTTGATTTAATTATTTTTTAATACACTGAATAAAAAACGTAAATCTTTTTTTTAATATTTTTTTAATATTTAAATATATTAAATTAATGAAAGGCATAATTCAGAACCGTTAAATCGAATGCAACCCAGTTGCACAGTTTAATGATTTATTTAAATTTTAATACACTATAGGTATATTTTTTTTTGTTTTTATAAGAAACGATTTTACTTCAAATATTAAATATTTCAATAAATTAAATAAATTAAATTAATGACAGACAGTATTCAGAACCGTTATGCACACCCAATTAAAAACAGTTTAATGATAAATGATTTAATTATTTCTTTAATACACTTAGGAAAAACATTTTAAATTATTTGGACATTTCTTTAATTTATATTAAACCTAACCCCAAATCCGCAGCGTGGTTTAATGTCGATTAATCGAAATAATAAATTATTATTCCCGTGGCGTGTGAAAAGCTGGCGGATAAACAAACCAGTAGCTTTTCCCGCCTTTTTGTTATGAATTACTTTGACCACTTGCAATAATGAGATGAAAAACAATTTTATCGCTGTTTTTTTGCCGCAGCTACCAAATTGGAATTCCAATTAAATGGGTCTTGGATGGGGGAAATTGCATTAAAATCCCCGCGACATGATTCAATCAAACTGCCGGGAAAATGAATTGTTGCGGAAAACCAGCAACAAAGTCAACAACAATAACGGATAATGTGATGATGATGATATATCCATGATATATGGGCAAATAAAACCGGAGTAAAGCGTGGTAAAAGTTGCATAATGCGGGCAAATCAGAGGTTTTGCGCTAGAAAGTAGGAAGTCCAGTCGCCTGGGAATCGAAATTGTCACTGGCGGCACTTCAGATGGCCTTCAGTCGCCTTCAGCCCCCCTTAACCCTACCAATTAACCCAATCAAGTGAGATTGAGCCCACACACGCACCGAGTAAATGAAATGCTCAGGCAATCATCGGTTGCATTTTGTAGTCCACAAATTAACATGTCTTTGCACTGCCAACGCAGCTAAATTCCCAGGTTTTACCAGTTTCAAAAAATGGAGTGGGCCCAAAAAAAGGAAGCTGAAGTCGAAAGGAGTTGTAGAAATCAATCAAATTTATCTACATTTTATCTAGCTAATTTAGCGAACGTGTGAAGCGTTCTTTATAAAATTGCCGCTTGTAATTTGGGTATTTAATTTATTTTACGTTTTATTTCCCCCCATTTATTTGCGCAATTTTATTATGCTAATTTATTTTGAAATATCATGAAAATGCTGTAGGGGCATTAAAGGTTTATCAGAAATCACAGTTAATTTAATGTATGCCGAAATAGTAATTTAATTTAATTTGCATGGGAATATTTTAATCATTGATACTCTATGGTTTCACTTTAATTATTTTAATAATCTTGTTATATTTAAAGAATGGGGTATCATTGTTTGTATAATAATATAGGAATTTATTTCTAAATTGGCTTTGAAATTTAAGCCTGCAAAAGTGAGGAAATATTTTTGCTATTCAATATTGAATTACCTTGAACCGTAAATTCTTGGAAAAAATATTTGCTGCACTTGTAAAATACCTAAATAAATGCTGCGAATTTTCCAGCCGCTCTAGAAATATTCCGTGAAAATATAAAATACCTTAAATTCTCGATTTTCACGGCTTCGTTGGGTTCGGTTCTATGCATTTTCCTTTTAAACACACGTTGCTGCTGACAAACATTCTGTTTGTTAAAACGAAATGAAACATAACCGCAAAGAGTGGAGGACACCGACAGACAGACAGAAAGACAGACACATGAACCCCTTTTCCGCAAAACCGGGTCTCCAAACTCATAACATCCAACTGTAATTGAAGTTGAAACAGTTGAGCCAGTAAATTGTGTGCCATATAACATGACAACAGCCACAACAACATCGGCAAAAATGAGGGAAATGTGCAATTGCATGAGATGCCAGCCGCAGGGGAAAAGGAATAAGGAGATATTTCCGGGAGGGGGACAAGTGGTCAATGGACAGGGAGAAAATGGGAAGAACTTGCTGGGAAAAATGGGTCTAGTATGGAAGAGAAAATAAGTATATTGAAATTTCCAAGGGTATTTTTATTTATCAACAGATATTTATATTATTTATAATTTTTTTGGTTTCTATAATATTATAATAACATTATAATATCATAATATATAAATATATATCATAATTTCCAAGAGTATTTTTGTTTATCAACAGGTATTTATTATTTTAAAGTTTAATAATGTCTATACTTGATCATTTTTTTCTGGTTCCTATAATATCATAATAATATTATATAATATCACATAATATCATATAATATCATAATAATATCATAATAATCTCATATAATATCATATACTATCATATAATATCTTATAATATCTTATAATATCATATAATATCATATCCTAACATCATAATATCCCGTTTTTCGCTGTGCCAATGTGACATGTGCATTGTTTCATGTATCCACTCGACTTCATTGCTGCTTTGTCTCGTGTCAAAGGCTGAGAAAAAGAGATATTGGGGGATTGGAATCCCTTTCTCTCAAAAGGGGAAAGATCCAAAGCAACCCCTCCTCGTTTTCCCTTTCCTCTGGCGAGATGTCCAACAGCTGATGGCAAATGTCAATCTGCAGACAAGTGTAGGTCAATGCAAATTATGAGAATCGAGTGCAGTGGCTACAAAAGCGAAAGCGAAAGCCAAGACAGCTGACAAACAGGCAGACGGACAGGCAGAAGTTCGGGGAAGGGTGACAAACACGACACATTTTCAGGAGGTCACCACTTAGTGGGATGAGAAGCAAAGTATTAAATTAAATGTCAAACGGATAATATCGACTATCGACCAAATAAAAGGGGTTGAAACGTAAAGGATTGGGTAATGTGACATGAAATGGTATATTAAATATTAATCAATCAAAAAATCAATCATCGATAAAATCGATAAGTAACACAAATAAATCGATAAAGTTAAAGTAGAAAATACACATTTAAAAATATTAAATTCCCAAACAAATATATACAAAATTCTTAAAATATAAGAAAATAATCAAATAAAAAGATTTGGGGCAAAAACCAAACTAAGATGATGGCAAAGTAGAAGCCACAAGAGAAGATTTACTGACCCTCGGTGGTTACACAAATCTTCCATTTGGAAATTGCCCAACCAGGCATCCCAACCACCTCCACCTCCACCTAGTTATTTATTTAATTTAACATTTTTCAATGTTGCAACTGTTTGTCGTCTCTTGGTGGCTTTTGGAGATTTGACAATGCAAACGATGCGATAGGCGGGGAGAAAAATCCAAAATAAAAAAATACGAGACAGAAACAAAACCCACAAACCGAAACCAAAACCGAAAACCGAGAAATAAACCCGAGAAAAAAGGCAGCGCACCAAAAAACAGAGTACCGAAAAATGTTGTGTTCAATTCCATTTATCATTTACGCATGATAAGCCCGATAAGCATTCCCTTTGGGCCACCAAACCAAGTCACCCACCCACTCCCATAAACAGCCACGCCCCCTTTTATACTCCCTTGATAAGCTGGCGGCAAAACTCTGGCAAATGTATCTTCGCATTTCGTATCTGAATCTACTTATTGTCATCCGAAAGAGAATTCGAAATGCGTGAACTGGCAAATCGCTGGACCTCAACTGGAAATATCGAATTTGTTTTGCGGAAAAGTTGGTTGGCCACCGGAAAAGTTTCGTGGAAGCAGTGAAATTTGTTCTGTTCCTTTGTTTTCCCGTTTTTCTGGGAAAGTTTTTCCCCTTTTCCGCGGTGAAGCAACAACTAAAACTAGATAACTCAAAAGTATTATATTATCGAAATTAGATTGATTAGTATTTATCGCCCGTAATTTCATTGATTTCTAAGATATCGAGGTTATAAATAATCGATTGATCAAAACTTAATTGATTGCCTTTCTTACTTTGGCGAACTTAAGTAATTAAATTATTTTTATTGGAGCTTATTTAATTGATTCCCAATTTATCGAAATTATCGCTTTGCTTATCGATTTATCGTGTATTATTTTTATATGTTTTTCGTAATCCACAACACAATTGAAACATATTTATTAATAAAAAAGTTCAATGAAAATCTGTGTTTTTTTTATCTGATTGATTGCTTAATCGTTTACATTGATTGTTCGTCTTGTTGACCATCATTAATCTTATCAACTTATTGGGCGATTATCTGATTGATGATGCGTTTCATAAGTGCTTAACAATAATTGCTTGTGGATTGGTTTTCATATGCATATTTTTTATTTGTGTTTTTTTTTCGGTTACTATTTCGAGTTTCCACTTGAATTTGGAAACATTTTCCATCTGCATTTTCTCTTTTTCTCCCGTTTTGTTCTGCTGCATTCGACCGAGCTAAATCACCTTGATTTTGTGGGTTAGATGAGATGGGATGATATGGGGGCTTGGGTTCACTTTCGTTTTAAAGCACAGCACAGTGAACCCCTTTTCGGCCCTCGGGGCTACAAAAGAGATTACGTTTTGGCCCTACGAATTGTGTGTTGCTATTGTTGTTGTTGCTGCTCTATCTGTCTCGCTTCAGGTGTTTATTTTGCAATGTACCTATATGTTAGTATATATATATACAACTGGATATATGCCTTTGTTGCTGCTCGTTCGTTGCTCGTTACGCTTCAGTTTGGAAAATCACGCTTTATTGCATTTCAAAACCGATTTGCTATGGCCCATGACCAGTTTACGGGGAACAGGGGTTCGTTCCAAGGGGCTAAGCAAAAAAAAATTCCCACACAGTGCATAACAAAAAATAGGTAAATATCTGTGATAGATTGTCTACTATTTCTGCATATCATCTTTATTTCATTCAATTAATTTTCATTGGAATTAATAGAGTTATTGAAATGATAACAAAATCAATTGTGTTGAATAGCAAAATTTGTTATGATAATTAATTACATAAATAGGGAAAACCCCTTGCTAAATAGAATAAAAATAATTTATTGAATTGAAAACAATACAAACTTCCAGTTGAGTCCGCGAACAGCAAAAATAAAGTATCAAAATCAATTTACTCGTCGAATGCGTAAAAATCATCAACTTTCCATAATTACTTTAATAGCCAGCCTCTTTTTTGCTCATGCTCTCTATTTTTTTTCCTTTGCTAAACAATTAAAAGACCATTTGGCAAGGGGGGCGAAGTGAGGGGAATCCCCTCCACGCCACGTGACTCACGAAGGCAGAGGCAGAAAAAAACTAAAGCTAAAAATAATTATAAGAAATTTAGCAGAAATGACTAAACGATGAAGTTTCTTGCCCTATCTCCATAGACTCAACTTCTCTTGCTTTTTTTATTTACCTTTTTTTTGTTTTTTTTGGTTGGCTTCGTTTTGGTTGTATTTGTGTGCGTGTGAGGGGTTCATGAACCTGTCGAGTGTTTATCAATTATTATTATGGGAGATTTGTTGGTCTTGTTTGTGTCGGCGGGTCTTTTGGAATTGCCTGTCTTTAATGGAAAATATCTAAACATATGTAAAAATGTGATAACGATGTTATCCATACGAATTAATCGATAGTTTTCCGTCACTATCGATATTTTAAAAATATATTATTTTTGAGCAGACTTAAATAATAAAACAACAAATAATTTTTTGAAATAAAATTTATAATTAGTAATTTATCGATATTATCGATGGCTTTTTATCGATAGAATTTTTTTTATTTATTTCAAAATAATTTTCACTTCAATCAATCTTTTACTTTAACCAAAGAAATTGCACATTTAGTGCGGAGGGGAAACAGAGCAAGAAGTTGGCAATGGAAGAATGAAAATGGAGAAGGGGTGGAAACCGAAAAAGGGAGTAAAAAACACAAACTCGATTTGCGCACCAAATTGACTGTAAAATGTGCAATCTGCAAGTTAATAATCGCCAGACGAATGTGCCTGCAATTTGAGCAGGACAACAACAACAACAGCAGCAACAAGAGCAGCAAAAACAATTGCAATAAAAACTGTAAAAATAACACGAAAAGCCACATTCAACATGGGCCAATTAAAACAACAATGGTTGTATACTAGACGTATACGTAATATTATACAAAAAAGAAATAAACACACCAAAAAAAAAATGTGAAGAGAAAACATAACTAAACAAGCCGAAACATAAACAACAATATCAGCCAACAACATGTACGACAACAGTCAAAACACCAACAAAATTGCAACAAAATTTTTCAACAACAACTATAGCAACAATTTCCACAACAACAACAACAACTAGGCATCAGTCAAGCGGCAAATGCGAAAAAAGCACTTGAAAATGCTTTTTTCCAAGCCAAAGACTTTTGCCGACAGGATGACTTTTGGGAGTGTACTTGGTACAGTGCGCGACATGAGAAGGATTTTATAAATGATTATAAAATGAAGAAGATCTAAGATTCATTGACAATATTTAATTTAAACATTATAAAGTTTTGTTGGGGTTTATACATTTTAAACTTCTAGAAACTGAAATAGTTATAAAAATAAACGATACAAAATAAAAAAAAATATTTAAAAATTTTTTAAGAAATCACAATAAAATTGTAGATAATTTTTCACTCATGACCGGGACCTTACCATTTTGAGGCCCAACAAGAAAACGAATCTGAAGTGGCGGTAGTTGGCAAAGAAGAAGCAATAAAACATCATAAAGTCCCCGAGACAAGAGCGCGAACCCGTTCCCAACAATCATTCCAACAATGCGGGGCTCAATTACAAAAAAAAAACCAGAAGAAGAGAAATAATATAATTTCTGTTTGTATTGTTGCAAAAGCAAGGGAAGAAAAAAAGCGAAAACAAGAGAGAACGCTATAGTCGGGTTGGTGTCCCGACTATCTAATACCCGTCACTCGGCTAAAGGGAGTGCGAGGGAGATATAAACTTTGATCAGCAATAACTTTTTAAGGAATGGTCCGATTTAAAAAATTTCTTCTACATTTCGATAGGTATTGATAAACACAACAAAACTGCATTTTTACATTTCCGAAAAATTAAAATTTTTAAAATCCTATATAAGCTATTGAGGGCGTTAGAGGGGGCGTGGCACCTTCTTGAAATAAACTTGCGCTGCGTAGGAACTCCAAGAATCTTCATGCAAAATGCCAATCCTCTAGCTTTTATAGTTTCCGAGATCTCAGCGTTCATACGGACGGACAGACAGACGGACAGACGGACAGACGGACAGACGGACATGGCTATATCGACTCGGCTAGTGACCCTGACCAAGAATATATATACTTTATAGGGTCGGAAACGCTTCCTTCTCCCTGTTACATACTTTTGCACGAATACAATATACCCTTTTACTCTACGAGTAACGGGTATAAAAAGGAAATTTGAGTTGGAGTCCCCAAGTGATTCATAATTTGTAACTGCTGATGAAAGGATGGAAAAAGTTCCAAAGGAGAAAATAAAAAAGAAATTATTAAAGGGGAAAAAAATTAAAGGATATAATTTAATATAAATAGCCAAACATTATAAAATATAAAAATAAAAAATCAAAATAAGAATTCCGAAATTGGTAACTTAATTATTATCGAAAATCTATAATCCTTTCCCATCGGCTTTTCTGCCTTTTTCTTTATTTTCGTACTGCATGCAATTACCATTGATTAATGCTTGAGGAAAGAGAAGGGTGAACTGGAGGAGAAAAGCGAAGAAAGTCTGAAGAAAGTAACGCTTGTAATTATTTTTCCATTGATTGAGGTTCGGTCTTTTTTCGTTTTCTTCCTTTGGCTGTGCCCTCGTGCCTTCGTTTTCCTCTCTTTTTATTGTCGTTGGCCAATTTATGGTAGTTAAGCTTCTCCTTGGTCCTGTTCCTAGTGCTTCCTTCGCCACTTTGTCGGCTGCTTCTGCCTGCAAATGATGCTGTAATTTATTTGCCTTTGTCATTGCACTTGGCCCGGGTCTTATACATATAGTATATACCATCCCATCCCCCCGTTCATTTCATTTCACCCTCCTTACGCTTCTATCTTTTTGGCCACTTGTGGCAGTTTCGTTTGGCGGATCCTCGGCGATGCCTGCGAATGCCTGCGAATGGCTGCTCATAAATTTCTGCTGCCTGCATTTGCGTATGTTGCCCATCGTCGGCGCAGCTGCTGCTTCTTCGACTATTGATACACTGGGAAAAATTCCATTTTGATTTTCTGCAAGCTTAAAAAGATGGAAAAATTTTTCAAAAATATATTCTAGTCTATAAAGCATTTTAATTGGAAATTTAAAATTTTAGTAAACATTTTTAGAGTTTAAAGCAGATTTTAAAGTTGACTAGAGATGGCAAGTCTCCGATAAAGCCATCGATTAGTTATCGATTTAATTGTTTTCAAAATAAAAGTATTCATAATCGAAATTATGCAACATTTGTAACTTCTGTACTATTTTCTCCCTGTTTACTCCCCACAAACCCCCCTCTCGCCCGCCACTGTCTTGTAATTTATGTGCGGATTTTTATGGTTTGTTAGTTTTTGCAGCCATAATCCAACCTATCCACTCTAGAATCTACTGCCACGCCCCCAGCGCGCCGCCGCCCCCTTCGTCGCTGTCTTATTGAACACTTGCAACATCATGTTTACCTCACTACGGTTAACCTAACCCCCACCCCCTCTTTCCACGCCCCTGCATTCTTTTGGATTTATTTGTTTGTTGTTTTCCTTCCTCTTCTGGTTTTGGTTCCGTTTCGGCTGGGGATTCTTTCATTATGATTTACTTCATTTGTTGCTAACCTTTTTATATGCAAATTGGTTTAGGGGAAAAAACTGGGAAATTTAAGCGATTTAAAGTTTGTGTAGGTCGGAATTAAATTTGATTAAGAAAATGTTTAATATGTATAACTAATTGTGTGTATTTTTTTTGCAGCTGCCTTAATTCGGAGAAAGGAACATTTTATTGGGTAAGTTGAAACTTTTTTTTTTAAATGCAATTTAATTAAATTTCCAGAAAAATTTTTTTTTAATCAAGCTTTTCTGTAAAGTTGGTATTTCATCAATTTTGTGATGATTTTATGGTCCCTTTCTTCACTGCCAAAATCAATTTTCGCTTTCGTTTATAAAGAACAAATATTTATTTTCCCTATGCATTTTCGCCGCACTCCCTTTTTTTTCTTCTTTGTTGTATGCAAATCGAGTTGAAGATATAGTCGCCATATTCCCTTTAATATGCCATTGCATTCTGTCGCCTTGCGTCGCTTTTCTTGGGTTATTTTGCGTTAATTTCTGGCTTGCCGCCAAATCATTTCTTCAGTTTGTTTACCTTTCGATGCAACTTCTTTGCTGGGCTCCCCTTTTGTATTTATTTTCTTTTATTCTCGGTTTCTTCTCTCTTTTTTTTTTTGCATTTAATTGTGTTGATTTTCGCGCTTGCCAAAAAGGGGAGACTTTTTCCATTTTATTTTTTGAAGAATTATTTTTGTGATTTTTTTTTTGCGTTTTGTGTGTGTCACACGTGACCAAAATTAGCTTCACTGTAATTGACTTAAATGTTTCGCCACGGTGAGAGTGAGAAAAATCGAAAATGTTGTTCATAGTTTTTGTGGAAAATCGAATTTCCTTTAATTATAAAAGTTACCTTAAATGTTGTATTAAAAATTAACTTGAAACCTTTCGCCAACATTTTCTTCTTTGATAAAATCGCGTGTCTCACGCGTGAATATCGAATCGAATGAGTGTACCCAAGCACACAACTTGCCATCGATTCATTACGATTCAAAGCGAATATGAGAAGAAAAAGCAACTATTTCGTGACTGGCACTTGCTACTCCGACTGCGGTTACTTATTAACTTTTATGGACCATATATAAAGTGCAATTTTCCCCATTTTCAACAAGACGCCAGCGGCCTGAACTCATCTGGCTGGGGAAAACCAGTTAAGAATGGTAAAAAAACGGCTGAAAAAAACCCAAACTTATACTGGAACTTAAAGCAAAACTAAACCGAGGCACAAACTCCACAAAACACAGACGACGAGTTGCATTTCTTTGGCCACAGCAATTTACCAAATATGTACCTTTCACTTTGAAAATCGTAAAATGTCACAAACTGTTCAATAAAAACACAAATGACAATAAAAAATCCGATAAACAAGCGGAGGAAAATGGCAGCCGCAGCCGAAGAGACTGAGACTTTAGCTCTCGGAGTCAAACTCAAACTTAAACTCGAACTCAAACTCAGGCATCGACAACAATGCACAAGCCATTGCATAAATTATTGGAAATTTATGCGAAAATTACAGCAACAACTGCGGCTGAAAAGCGGCAACGGGAATTGAAGACTTCGAGTCTCTCAGATACCTAAAAAAACGTTTAAAAATATTCAACAAATATATAATTAAGATGTTTTAAAAAATGCAATATGCTGCTTTAAAGTTTAAAAAAATGTATTAAAAATATTTATTAATTGTAAATCTAAATACCTTAAAAAATATGTTAAAAATTTTGTTATATTTTACTTTAAAAATATTCTAGAAACAAATAAAATACTTTTGCATATTTAAAACATATTTTTTTAAAGCCTAATCAACTGCTTATTTATTTAAAAACTAAATATAAATGAAATATTTTAAAATATTATATTATATATATATTATAAAATATTATAAATGAAATATTATAGGGTATCTATAGTGCCAGAGGAAAAACCACAAAAAAATGCAACTATTAAGCCGAGAAGATCGAGAATAAAATATTGATTTCCTTTCGTTAAAAATTCAATTAACCACTTTTTGTCTTTGGTTGTTGCAACCAAAAGTGGAACTCCGAGTAGAGAGCGTAAAAATGAAATAAAAATGGAAAGACGATGGAAATTTACACTGATAACGAAATGATGCGTTTTCAAAATTGTATTTTATGATCCAAAACGAACGTGATCCCCAAAACACAACAAAGGGGTCAACAAGTTGTCAACTTTTTATGATTGTGTTTTTGTTGCTTAGCCTTTGTTTGGTGTGTGTTAACCTTTTCTATTTGCATTTTCAAGTCGCTTTTCTTTATTTCTTTCAATTTTATGATCTTTTTTTATAAGCTCGCCAACGAAGCGTGTGAAAAAGCCAAGCGAGAAAACAGTAGAAAAAAGTTTCGACGAAGAAGAGGAAGCTTTGAGCCAACTAATGAGAAATAAAAGAAGAAGTAGTGGATTTTAATGGGGAAAAAGGTGAAATAGAAAAAAGGTTTCTTGTATTTGGTTAATGGCGGAGACAAAACGAAATTGGCCGAGTTAAGGCCTGCTAACTAGTTGGGAAAAAAAAGAAAAATATGGGAGAAGTGATGCAAGTAGCTATCTAAATGTAGAAGAAATTTTTCAAATCGGACCATTCATTAAAAAGTTAAGAGCAAAAAATGGTATTCAAGCAGTGCAAGCAGTCTCTTTGCTGCATGCGTATCTCTATCTCCCTCGCACGTTCTTTAGCTAAGTAAGGGGTAACTAATAGTTGAGATACTCGACATTTGTTCGTTCTCTCTTGATTTATTATATTTGTATGTATCTTTTTAAATGTCCAAACAGTTTTTCTTGTTTTAAATTTATAAAAGCACGCTTTAACCTCCGTCCACTTAAATTAATAATTTTACTGTATTTTTTCGCCATAATTCATGTAGCCTTAAAGATTAACTCTCCGCCTCTTGTTAGCCGTTAATGAAATTTCAATAAAAATATCATGGCAACAACATGCTGGGTTTCTCTTTTTGCATCTCAGTAATTTTCCTTAATTATTATTTGTTTAATTGCGCTCATTGTTGTTCGGTTTATATGCAGACACATATATATGTATATATTTTTCTTTTTCTACTTTTTTTGCCCGGCTTTGTTTGCGTTTTGGCTTAGCTTGCGTTTGCCTTTCTGATTATTTTAATTCTTATTTCTCGGCTATTTTTTTTGTTTCGCTTCTTTGCTTTGTTTTAATGGCTTTCCCACATTGTTGTAATTAAAATACGTTAAACGGTGTTTTGCATACATGTAGGCTCGCTCTCGCTTCAAAGGAAAAGCCTACGGAACTTGCAGTATTTCTTCAAGAGTTTTTCCTTGGGAACAACAAAACAACAAAGTTGGAAATTGCCTCTCTCTCTTTCTCTCACAATTTATATGTGTGTCTCGAGTATTTTATGGGCAGCAAAACAACTGTGAACTCCAATGAAGTCGGGAGCAATTAAGTGTGTGTGTGTGTAGGAACCCCTCCCGAAAATAACCCATATCCCCCTTATAGTTTTATATGTTGTTTATGCAGGTATATATGTATATCTTTATGCATGTGCCTTTTCGTTTGAGTTTTGTGGAGTTAAAGGGTATATTGTAAAAGTGTTAATGCCATTTTGTTGTGTTTCTCAATACCTATCGAAGTGCAGAAGAAAATTTTAAAATCGGACCAATTATTAACAAGTTATAAGCAAATAATAAAATGCAGGCAGTACAAGCAGTGCAAGCAGTCCATTTAATACTTGCACTGCCTTCAGTTTAGTAAGTGGTATCTGATAGTCGAGGTGCTTAGTGCTTTGCTTTGGTTGTTTGCACACAAGAAACGTGCCAAAGCAATTCAAAATTGAAAGAAAAAAAAAGCAGCAATGAACATTGCAAGTACAGCAGCAACAATCATTTGAAGTCAGCTGCTGCTGCTTCTCTCTCAATTAACTTTGCATGCATTTAATTGCTTGGACAACGAATTTAATTTGATTTAAAGAAACCAACTGCATTATATAATTGTTGCATATTCATACGATATACGATATAATTGGTGGATTGTTGGGTGAAAATGGGCACATTTCCTAAATAAATCAAAATTCTAAGAAAACTTAAAAGATTAAATACTAACTAAATATTCCTAGAGACCACCATTCTTTAATTTCCAGCTCATTCCGTTGACTGTTCTTTTTGGCCAACTTAAGCCTCTTGGCAAACATTTTACTTTAATTTTGTCGCCACTCAATTTTGATTTATTTGCTCCTGTCTTTCGCCCACCCATTCTCAATTTTCCTATTTTTTCCTACCTTTTCTTTTTTTTGGGCCTGATTTGACATTTAAATGCTACAACGATTCGTCTGCTGTTTGTCTGTCTGTCTGTTTGTCTGCTAACTTGGCTTTCATTTCCGTGTGACCCAAATTCGACGAGACGACAAATTGCCAAGAGAGATTTTCATTTGGCTTCTGTTTGGCGCCTCAATTGCCATTCATTCACATTCACCCACGGCAATTAAACGGTTTTCAAGTTAACCTTTCGCCGACAGCCGACAGCCCACAATAATATTAATTATAGTTTTTGATGCTCGCGCCTGAATGGGCTTTCAATTAAGGAAGAGAAGCCCCTGACAATTAATTAATTAAGTCCCTGGTAGTTTTCGTGTGTGTAAAAGTAAAATGTCGCCCGGCCTTTGCTGGCTTTTCCTTTTTGGGGGAAAACTGAGGGCGGTTAATTTGGCTTTAAATTTTTAAATAATTACAATATTATTCATTTGGATATTTAAAATAAATAAATGTGGTATAACAATATTAGCAACATTTTTTACTACTTCATTTGAATAAATAATTAAATAAATATTAATAAAATTAAAACAAAAATTAAATATTTTTGATAAGTAGAAAATATAATAAATCTTTAATTGGCTTTTAAGTTTCAAATAAATATGATTAATTGTTTGGATATTTAAAAAAAATAAATATAGAATACTTAGGTATTTTATATTTCATTTGATCTAATAAATTGTTAAATATTTTTTATAAACAGAAAATACATTTAATCTTTCAAGTAAATAAATTTAGAATAGCTGCGGCTTAATTCGTAAAGAACTGCCATTGCGTAGCCTATTCATCAGCCTTTGCCTTCCATTCACAAAACCGATTCATTATCGGGGTTTACGCCCAATTGACTTTCGATAAACTTGCGAGGGTAAAAAGTAAGACCCCTCATTTCTCCTCTGTGTTTTATTTTACCTTCTGAGAACTTTGCCCCCTTTTCTCCTGCTTTTTTCCCCACCCCCTTTTTTTTTGAGTGCATCATGAATATGCCGCCTTGTTGTTGTTTGTTGTTTGTTAGCCTGCTTTGTTTGTTTTACCTTTTTTATGGCCTGACGCCAGGAGTCAGCTTCCTCTGTGTTTTCTTATTTATTTATGTGAGTTTGCTGTATTTTTTTATGTTTGGTGTGTCGCCAAGTTCAAGCCATGAAATTCATAAGATGGTGAAAATCTGCTTGCCAACCCTACACAATTTTTAATGCCTTTTTTTGGGGGGGAAATTTATGTTTTTAAATACTTACTCATTTTGGTGGGACAGCTGTTCTTGTTTTTAAGCTAATTATAGAGGAAAAAGGTTTTTAAAATTTGATTTTAATAGGAAACTTAATGTGTTTTGTAATTCTTTTTTTTAATTGATTAATGAAGTTGTTTGTTTAAAGGGCTTTGGATTACTGGCTTTCAATTAAGGCTTTTCCTTTCAGCCAGTTGGTTTTCATTACTTCACTTGTTTACCTTATAAGGCAATCGTTTTATTATTATTTTTTTGTATCACTTTTGAGAGATCTTACTGATTTTATTCCAAGGTTGCGCCTTTGTACACGATCAAAAAAAAGGGCTGCATTATATCGTAAGTCGAGTTTCGCCCATCGACTCCACCTCCAACTCCACGTAAAGTTATCTCAAGGTGAAGTCCGAAAAAAAAGAAACAAACCAACCGTATAAAAATCCCCATTAAAGGGCATAAAACGCCAAGGTTGGCTTGTTGAGTTTTTTTTTCGGCTTTGGGCCTTTGCTGCGAGTGCAATTGCAAATTAAAAATTGTTTTTCCATAATTATTTTGCCCCTTTTTTGTGTTGTTGTATTTTCCACTGTCCCCGTTGATTGGCTTGTGTACGAAAAAGGTTGTCCACGATTGTGTCAACTTGTCGCTCTCGCTTTTCGGACACTGAGGCAAACAAAAGATATATATAAATATATATATTGGTGTACAAAAAAAAAGGAGCCAAAACGAGACCAGAAAAATGTTTCCCGGTTATGCAATCCCAATTGTCTGCAGGCCGAAAAAATGAAACGGTTTTTGTTTCAGCGCAGGCGATTTTTAATTGCCAGCTGTAATTGCTTTCGAAAACTTGTTTGGCGTCAGTCTTCAAAAATATTTGCTTCTTAATACTTGCATTCTTTGGAAATATGTAGTTTTAAAAAATTTTTAAAATAGTTTTAATACACATGTTAAAGCGTTAAAAGTTTAAAATTTAATAAAGCATAATAATAAAATAGTTAATAACATCTTTATATTTTTTTTGTATTTTCTATTCCGATTTCTTGTTTTTTTTAAAGAATGTTTTGTACAATTTTTTTTAAATATTTATTTTTTATATTTATTTTTTTATATTATATTTCCTTATAATAAAAATGTAAAAGTAATTTTTTTTTATTTTTAAACTTCTTTAAACCGATTATAATATTTTTTAAAATATGTTATTAATTTATGCTGTAAAAATCTAGTATTTTTAAACCCTAAAATTTATTCAAACTGATACTATTTTGATCTTTTCAATAAATGGCTTAAAAAATACACCTATAATACCAATATTTTTATATAAATCAGAGAAACCTTTTCCACTTGCGGGGGTGCTGTCCGAAGTAAATGAAAGATATAGCTCCTCGAGACGGAGGCGATCGGCTCGACTCCTTTTGGGCCATGTCTCTGCCCCCACGAAATGTCACTTGCCACAGGGCTCTCTCTTCGCTTCGCTTCGCTATTTGCTATTTGCCATTTGCCATTTGCCTTCGGAGCGAAGTGGAGTGGAGTTGAGCTCCATGTGTCATTTTTATCGCTTCACTCCGTGGTAAACCCCGAAACCCCCTCGAAAACCCCCCTTGAATCCCCTGAGTGCTCCAAGTGGCGCTGCATAAAATTGCCAACTACACAATCGCAGTCTGGCTTGGTTTTTATGACTCAGAAGTGCTTTACGCTGTGATTGAGTAGACAGCCGACCGCAGAGGCGCAGGCAGGGGGGCCAAAGGGGGATCATATCGGGGCTCTATAGTATATATGTATATACATATGTATATGTAATGTGCAGGGAGAATAAAGAGGAGCCATGAAAATGTGGAAATCGAAATTGTGAAAGTTAAGTAAATGACGGCAACTTGTCGCTGGGTCTACGGTCTATATAAAAGCATAAGTACTCCCCAGTTCCGCGAATCACCAACCCATCCACCCACTCATCGGGGAAATCGGATATATATGATGGTGATTCAGTGGCAATCAAGGAGTATCCAATGAATATGCAATGGGCATTGGTTTTTATTGGAGAAGAAAAGCGATGAAATATAAGTATTGGAAATATTATTGTGTTATTCTTATTGTAAATATTTTATTTATATTTATAATGATCATTATTATTATATTTTTTATGATAACAAATAGGATAATAATATATTTGATATTTTAATTTTCGTTAAAACAATTATTATTTCGAGTAGAAAATGGTATTATTTTTTTTAGAACTATTTCATAATTAAATACACTTTTTTCATAGTGTATAACAATATTTGTGGTATCTTAATATTCTTTAAAATCTGTCTATCATTATTAGCTATTATTTTTAAACGAACTGATTATTTTGCATTTTGTATCTTCATCAGTTAGAATAATGCTTTACTTAGCTCCACGTTTTTAAGTGTTATTAAGACCCCTTTCTCAACGATATTTATACCTTCGTGTAGGGCTATCTGATCTGGGAACCCTTGTATCTTCGGTTACCTCACAGTAATTTGCAGAAATTTGTTGCTGCCTCGCCCTTAGCCGATATATATGTATATATACTTATGTATATCCACGGGAATATAGCCCGGTCATGATGGCCACTTGCCACTTGGCCACTGGCCGTTCTGGCCGTTCTGGCCCAGGCTGCACTTACCTGGCTTTCCTGGCCAAATTCCCAGTCATTTGGGTTCACTCCGAAACCCCCTTTTACCCCTTTTCCCCCCTTCCCACGGGGGGCAGTTTGTGTTGGCCATTTCGGTTGCCGTTTTCGGTTGTTATGGCCACTTGCAACACACTCACACAACGAGCAACATCATCACGTAGAAAGGCAGACGAACAACTTGAAAGAAAAACAAAAAACAAAAAAAACGCAACGGAACGAAAGAAAAATATCTGAAAAATTGATTAAAGTTCTTGCAACGCGCAAGCGGCATCAATTACCTGTTGCGGTTTGGCTCTGAGGTTTGGCAGCAGCAGCAGCAATACAAACGGCAGCAACATCAGCGACGACGGCAGCAACACGAAACACAGCACAGCAGCAACTAGCAACTAGCAACCAGCAACCAGCAACATCAACCGAAATCAGGTGAAGGAGAGATGAGGCTGCGGCTCCAGAAGATGAGGCACAACCGAGGCAAAGTTAAATATGATTACAGCGCTTGGCTTTTAGTTTCAAGCATTTTTCAATATATGCGATGATAAAAAAAAAATGGAAAAAAATTCGTTGTGGTTGTTTGTTGTTGTTGCTGTTATTGCAGTTGTTGCTGGTTGGCATAATCAAGCTAAATTTGTTGTTGCCGCCGTTTCGTGAGCTGGCTTCGTGCTGCCCCACTACACAGGAAGAAAAAAGGTGAAAAAGCTTGAATTTTTAAGAAATTTAGAAATAATTTATAAATAGATATGGTAAATAAATATATTATATATTTATTTGATTTTTCTAGATTTTTATGTCAATCCGTTCTGGGTGGAATTTGCTACTGACCATTTTTTATTGTTCCTATTATATTAGTTTAGATAAATAAATAAATATACAAAATAAATAAATATACAAAATAAATAAATATATTAAATAAATAAATATAAAAAATGAATAAATATAAAAAATAAATAAATATAAAAAATAATTATATATAATAATAATAAAGCTATTTTACAAGCGATATATAGAAATATTTCTACAATCAAAGGGAAGGTTTATAATATTTATAGCTAAAGTTACGTTAAGATTACGATTTTTAGTTATTTATATAGACCAAAATGAATTAAATATGTTGAAAACTTAACTGATAAATCAGCTTAGATGGGAAATATTTCTGGCAGATCTTGAAACTTTTCTGTGTAAAAGAGAATTTCCAGTTTTGAACTTGGGCAAGGCTTTTCTTTTGGCTCTCCCCCTCCCTGCTTTTCTGCTGTCTCTTTATTTTTTCTCCTTCTTTTTTTTTGATTGATGATATTACATTTTCAACTCATGTGTGCGCCCTTCTTTTTCTTTTTCCCACCCTCCTAAGGCCGTCTCTTTCGCGCTCTTTGGCTGCGAAGAAAGCGCTTAATTGCTTTTGAATGCTTTCCGTGAGTTGCATTTGCCGCCGCCAGCAAAACAAAAAAAAGAGAAGAAAAAACACTGAAAAATCAGAAAAAAATACAAGGAAAAATAAAAGAAAAGACAGCTGGTGGTTGGGGACCGACGACCGGCTTGTTTATGTAAAAAATGTAAAATCATTAAGGCAAGCACAGCAGCAACTTGGGTTCCTTGGAGTTGGGTTCTCGGTTCTTTGGACATTGTCTATGGGTCCACAGTTTGACGGGCACTGCGGTTAAATGCCAAGCAACCCGAGAGCCAAACAACCAGCGAACAACAAAGGGAATCTTTAAAGCTCAGCAGCCCAGCCACTCGAGATGGAAACACTTGAGCCGGGGCTCCTCCTCTTCGAGTTCCTCCCCCTCAATTGTGTAGAAATGCCAGCTAGAAAATCGAAAATCCAACCGCAAAGTGGAAGACTCGAGGAGAAACAACCGAAGAAGCCAAGAAGACGAGTCTTCACTCCGTAGGCAAAGTTATTTCGTTTCTGCTTTGGCCGCGAGATGAAAAGGTCGAAACAGTTGGCTTAAAAGTGTAAAACTTTATATTACGAAAATCTTTTTAAAAATAATAAACCAAAAAGAAAAATAGAATGATAATAATAATTCATAAAATTTCTTATTTTATGAGTAATTAATTAATTAAGATAATTTTTGGCCAAGTTATAGCAAAAAAACCATAAGAAAAATTATTTTTTTTTGTCAAAAACCGAAATTTTGAATTTTCGAAAAAAAAAACTGGTTTTTCGTTAAAACAAAGGAAATATTGATCCAAATATGGATTGTCATACCTTTCTGAACTCGTTATTTAATTTCCAATCGATTGGCATTTAAATCTGGACATTTTATTTTTTTGCCATTTTTCGCAAAAAATCGTGATGTAACCCCTTATAAATAAATTGAAAAAAATTTTATTTTTCCAAGATCACCCGGAAAGTGTCATAAATTTATTTATTTTTTTGTTATTTGTCCAAAACAGTACGTATTTTTGGTGTAAGACCATTTTTGGCCAATTTACAGCAAAAAAACAGGAAGGAAAAGTTCATATTTTTGCCAAAAACCCAAATCCCATTTTTTCACAAAAAATAATTAGTTTTTTGACCGAAACAATGAAAATATTGATCCAAATATAGATTGTCATACCTTTCTGAACTCGTTATTAAATTTCCAATCGATTGGCATTTAAACCTGGACATTTTATTTTTTTGCCATTTTTCGCAAAAAATCATGATGTAACCCCTTATAAAAAAATGGAAAAATTTGCGTAAATTTTATTTTTTTTAAATCTTACGGGAAGTGTCATGGATGTAATAATTATTATATAACCTGTTCAGAACTGTATGTATTTTTGCTGTAGGACCATTTTTGGCCAAGTTATAGCAAAAAAACAAAAAGGAAAAATTCCTATTTTTGTCAAAAACCGAAATCCTGAAAACAATATGTTTGTAGACTTGAGCTAACTTCTAAAGATTTAATATATAAAAGAAAAATCATTGTTTTCAGAGTATTTGCCATTCTGTACAGATTATTTCTATTATTATTATTTTTTTGATATTCTTTCAAAATATTTTTTTTCCTTTTTGGCTAAACAATAAAGGAAAATTCCCTTAACATTTTGCAACATTTTGCAAGTTGAAGTAGCTGCTTAGGCTCGGTAAAAAAGGGAAGAGAGGGGAAAAAGCGAGGCAGAAGAGAAGACCATTTGCTGCATCATTAATGGAGCCAGTCTGCATGGGGGTCCCCCAGCCCCCCTGCCCCCCGTCACCCCTTCAGGCCCCTTTGATCATTGGGTAAATATCAACAAGCGTCCGTCCATGTCTGCGACTAAAAGATTTTTTCAATTCCTGGAATTTAATCAAGGTGCATCTGCAAGCCAGGGAAAAAAACCATTGAGAGAGGAAGGGGGGAAAAAAACAAGAAGACCGCTGGCGGTGGTCGTTGTTGCTGTTGTTGTTGGTTTGGTTGTTGGAGCTACGTGGATGTGTCTGCCCAAATAGTTAAAGGGCAAAATAAATAAACGTAGTCGGTCGACAAATGTGACGACAACGCCGACGACGAAGAAACTCTTGCCCATAATGATGTGCCGATAATGAAAGAGCAAGTTAATGTCGGTTGCTGTGCTGTGTGAAATCATTTTGTAGATGCGCGTGATGCGATAATATTTTCTACACCCTTTTGATTTTCTTTTTTCTTCTCTTTAGATTTTTTTAAATATTTTTTTTCTAGCCAAGAAGCTGTTTTTTAGCTGCAATCACATTTAATTGCAACTGCAACACCTGCAAAAAAAAAAGAAATCTGGAAAAATATGAAAACGTTTCACACGCTCAGCAAAAATCAAATGGAAAATAAAGAAAACCAAGAATCATATAGAGCAGCTGCTTGCCGAGAATCTAATCAATTTGGAAGAGAACATAGAGGAGATGCGGAACAACAGATGTTGTGTGGCTCCTCTATTGTTTTGTATCCAATAGATACTATATATATGTATCTCACAATTTGTAGGGGTTATGTGAAGCGTTTACCTGCTCTCGAAATTCTGTTCAAAACGGCTCAATTGTTCTCAAAAGGATGTGTTGCCGCATGGAAACCGGTTTGGTTCCCAGATTTATTTGTTCAATCTTTACACCTGCAGCGATACAGATACAGATACACGCAGCAGTCAGCAGATTAAGATACATAAAATGTTCGACCTGCAATTACCACAAAATTGTTGCCCCACATCCATCTATTATGCAGGGTGGCCCCTCGCAAATGATTTATTATTTATTTTCACACAAAATAATTTAGCCGAAAATCATTTTTATACCCTTGCAGAGGGTATTATGATTTCAGTCAGAAGTTTGCAACGTAGTGAAGGAGACGTTTCCGACCCTATAAAGTATATATATTCTTGATCAGCATGACTAGACGAGTCGATCTAGCCATGTCCGTCTGTCCGTCTGTCCGTCCGTCTGTTTCTACGCAAACTAGTCTCTCAGTTTTAAAGCTATCGGGCTAAAACTTTCCCAAAAGTCTTATATCTATTGCAGGTAGTATATAAGTCGGAACGAGCCGGATCGGACAACTATATCATATAGCTCCCATAGGAATCATCGGGGAACAAAATGTAAAAAAAATTATATCTTGGGTGTTTTTGAACCTATAACCTCCTACTTTTGGAAATGTCATTTTTTATCTAATTCTGAATTTCGAACAAATTTTTTTTTCAAAATCGGACGACTATATCATATAGCTGCCATAGGAAATAAATTATTGCTTCGTTGGTTTTTATCGTATTCTCTTCTACTCTGGGATATGACTTTTTTTAAATGTTTTCGAATTTCGATTTTAATTTTATCAATATCGAACTACTATATCATATAGCTGCCATAGGAACGATCGGAAAATTAGTGATTAATAGGAATTATCTGCAAGGGTATATAAGCTTCGGCTGGCCGAAGCTAGCTTCCTTTCTTGTTGAATTTGAATTTGAATCTCAACGATTGCCATTTCAAAAGGGCCATTTTTGCGCATTGCCCTTGTTAAATATTTATTGTAAATTTTCTGATTCTGTGTACTCGGGGACTAAAATAACAATGAATACAAATTAAAGACCATCATCAGACGCATTATGATGAGTGCATATTCATTCACCAGCCTGCCAAATGAATGGAAAGCGGCTTAATAATTATATGACGAGTGGGAAATTTAAATGCAAAAGCAAACCAAGGAGAAAATAAACATATTCAGTGGGAAAAGTCATGAATATTTAAAATTAAAGCTTAATAACTCTGAAAAATGAACAAAAAATATTACGAAATACTTTTTATACTTTTTCTCTTTCTTACAAAATTAAATAATAAAAATGGAAAAAAGAAATAGTAAATAAACTAAGTAAAAATCAAGCTTATTATTTTTTTATAATATAATTTAATAAAAATATTACAAAAATATTAGTAATAAATATATTTTAATTTATTACAGAAGTGCAGAAATAAAGTTGTTCCATTTTATAATATTTTAACCTTTATAGACCTTTTAATTTTTTTTTTTTAATTTTCCATAGTTTTTTCACTTACTTAGTTTTCCCTTTACCATTTTGCTGCTACCCTGTTTTTCCCTTTGCCAATGATTTGTTGCCTATTCTTGTGCGCGCTGCTAATTTACGAGGCTAATTTGCTGCGGCAACTTATTCATTGCACTGCACTTGACTGACTAAGACTTGGCTTTTATCCCCCTCCATCCTCTTTTACCCCCTTTTGTTTTGTTGGCCATTTCCTGTCACGTCTCTGACAGCAACAAAAACCAAACAAAACAAAAGCAAAAAGGGGCAACAGAAACAGCAGCTCGAACTGGTCAAAAGAATTTGCAAGGAAAGTTTCGTTGGCGGTAAAGTAAAACCAAGAGACAGGGAAAACGGAGGGGATGAAGGAAAAAGTATGCCAATTGCCAGGGTCAGGGCCTAAAGAAGAAGAAGAAGCACCAGGAGAAGCTGAAGAAAAGGAAGATGAGCGGTGGCCAAGGTTTCCAATCTATCTTTCAGTTTCCCTGCAGCTGCATAAAGCGGAAAGTTTATCGAATTATGTGCAACAAAGTGACGAGGGAAGATGGTCGGTCGGGTCAAAAGGGATATGGCCAGCCAATCACCTAAGTGATTATCCAGTTCAGATCCGTGTGGCAGCCGATATCTCATTTAACTCCTCGGGATAATCGTTAGCCGATTAAAAAATGGCATTTGTAACTTTATAGGCTTTAATGCGAAAAATTGGGATCTGGGTTTTTTGAAAAAATTTAAACTTTTCCTTTTGTTTTTTTTGCTGCAACTTGGCCAAAAATGTTCTTACACCAAAAATACATACTGTTTTGAACAGTTAACAAAATAATAAATGAATCCATAACACTTTCCGGGTGATCTTGAAAAAATAAAATTTTGGCCAATTTTCAAATTTTTTGTAAGGGGATACATCATATTTTTTGCGAAAAATGGCAAAAAAATGAAATGTCCATGTTTGAATGCCAATCGATTGGAATTTTAATAACGAGTTCAGAAAGGTATGACAATCCATATTTGGATCAATATTTCCATTGTTTTGGTTAAAAAACGACTTATTTTTTTGTGGAAAATTGGGATGTGGGTTTTTGGTAAAAATTTGAATTATTTTCTTTTGGTTTTTTTTTTTGCTATTACTAGGCCATAAAATGTCTTACACCAAAATAACATACTGTTTTAAACAGATTACGATATAATAATTAAATCCATGACACTTTCCTGGTGATCTTGAAAAAATAAAATTTTGGCCAATTTTCATTTTTTTTATAAGGGGTTGCATCATAATTTTTTGCGAAAAATGGCAAAAAAATAAAATGTCCAGACTTAGATCCTGGGAAAAGTTCAATGATCTCAAATGATTTCGAAGTATATATACAAATAATTTTACTAAGCGAAACACCTTGCTTCTCTGGATTTCCCCAGCCAACGAAACCATTTTCTCTGGCTAATGCAATTATTGGCAGACGCACAAGTGGACAGGAGACAGAAGGCGAAGAGGAGGATAATGAGCTGGAGTTTGCTGGCTTATTTGCCAAAGGAGATCATCGCAAATGGGTTGGCAGCCCGTTAAAAAGTCAGCTTTCAATGGCCCTTCTTCGACGTCGTTCGCCCCTTAGTCATCCTGCAGATACTCCACTTAATTTCACCCCCACACACCTTCTGCCCTTTGTCCTCTTTATCCTTGACATCTTTTTGTCTCATTAACATTTGCGCCACACAATCAACGGCAGTCGACGAGACTGGACAGCGTTTTTTTCCACCGTTGTTGTGTCTCTTGTTTTTTTTTCTGTCTGTATCTTTCGCCGTTGTTGCATCTCCTCCATGACACTCTTTCTTCTCCCCCCGTTCCCCACTTTCTCCAGGGTAATTCTTCTCCACCTCGGTTGGATAATGTCCAAAGTGTACAGTGGTGCGATTGTTAGCTGCTCAACTTACAGCAAAAAATAAATTTAAAAAAATGTAAAATTTGTACCAAAAATAAAAAACCTTATTTTCCACCCAAAACAAATTAGTATTTTGGCCATAAAAATGGAAATAATGATCCAAATATGGAGTGTCCTACCTTGTTGAAGTCGTTATTAAATTCCCAATCAATTTGCATTTAAACCTGGAAATTTTTAAAATTTGCCATTTTTCGCAAAAAATCAAAAGTATCAAAAATGTGAAAATTAGGTCCAAAATTAATTTTTTTAATTTAGACGGAAAGTGCACTGATATTAATTATTAGGTTGTTAGCTGCTCAAAACAGTACGCCTTTTTGATTTGGGACCATTTTTGTCCAAGTTACAGCAAAAATCGATTAAGAAAAATGTCAAATTTTTACCAAAAATCAAAATCCTGTTTTTCCACACAAAACAAATTAGTATTTTGGACATAAAAATGGAAATAATGAATTATTTTCAAAATATATTTTAGACAAAAAAAAATTGTTACCAAGTTAATAAAGTGAAATATATAAAGAGAAGATAATATATTCCTATTTTTAAGAGTTTTTTCTTTCGAAACATTGTATTTAAATTTTTCAAGGTTTTTTTTTTTGTTAGAGTTAAGGGCATTTTAATCTTCGACTTGTTAATACCACTTTTCTTTCCAGTTTTTATTAGCCCTGCTTTCTGCTGCAATTTCAATTTAGTCTTTGTTTTGTTCTGTTTTGTTGTGCTTTGTTTTTATTTTTGCCGTTTGTCATGGTTGATGTTGCTGTTGCGCTCTATGTTGCTGCTGTTGCTGCTGCTCGTTGCAATGTTGCTGCTGTTGTAGCATTTGTTTGACAAGCACCACGTACAACATGCTCGTTTGGCGAGCGGAGGGGTTCTGGGTATATGAGTTGGCTACAAAATTAAAAATGATATGGAATCAACAGCGGGCACGAGGATGGGGAGCTGTGGAAATTGGCAAGCAAAAGATGCACTCGACCATGTTAACCAAGGGCCGAGAACCCGGGAAACAAGCCAGTCGAGTGGAGAGTTAAAAAAAAAGTAGGAAAAGGCAAAAAATAGGTAAACTTTATGACATGTACACACCGAGGAGTCCGAGGCGGGAAATGGAAGTAAGTAAAATACAAATGGAAACAATTAAGGGGATTGGGTAGGAGAAAATGAGATTTAAGGAAGAGCATTAAGAAATTCCCAGGATACGAAGCAACAGGTAGAGTCGCCTAAGGCTCATCAGCTAACTATAAAATTCAACTGGCTTAAAGTTGAACTGCTTTCGTATAACCTTTTTGGTCAACCTCAATAAAGTTTGTTCGCCTCTTTCCATTTAACCTCTTGGCTTTTCGCAACGATCGTGAAAAAGTCTTATTTATATATATATATATATATATATATATATTCTTTTTTTTATTATAATTTTTCATGGTTTTCCTTCTCGTCTACCGTTTTCCTGACGTTCGTTAGTTGATGTCCGACCCTCTGTGGCCAAGTCTCACTCTCCTTTGTCATTTATGCAGTCAGCAATATGACAAAATTCTCGATGCAACGACCGCAGCAGAGGTAGCAATAAAAAAGAAGAGAAATACAAAAAAGGGAGTACCTGAAAAGAAGAAGAAAAAAGCTGGAAAATAACAACGGGTGAATCATTTTTCCTTTTTTATGCTATATTGTGCATTCTTCAAGCATTTTCTTTGGCAGCTTTTTGTTCGCTTATTTGTTTTTTATGACATTTTATTATGACGTCAATGGGGGAAGCGTTTAATTGACAGTTGCTGTGGGTCCTTCTTTCCACCTCCTGCGGTTGCCTTTCCTCCGCTTCCGCTCCTGATTCTCGTATTTTTATTATTATTGTTTTAAACTTTCATTCCTAACTTTATGGAAATGTCTTGAACAGAAATGCAACGCGGGGTCTGCGAAAAGGCAGGAAGGGTATTGCGCACTTTTAATATATGGAATTGACAGTTTTATGGCTGTTCAATATGTGGAAAATAATGTTGCTGACGTTGCACTTTAGTTGTTTTTTTTTTGGTTACACTTTCAAAGTTGCAGCTTTTGTTTCTGACATGTTGGAGGTGAGATTTAAGTTGTATTGTTGATATTTTATACTGTTTCGTCATTTTTCAGGTGTTTTTGGCTGTTGGTGAAGTTCTTGTTGAAATTGTTGAAATGTTTTTATAAATTCTGGTGAATATAATGTTGATATTTCTATTTTAATCTGAGTAATTGTTGTTTTTTTCATTGTTGTAATTGTATTTGTCTATGTTGGTGAAGTTGTTGAAATTGGTCTGTTGATGTTATATTGTAGATTCTGCTTTCTGGTGAAAATAATGTTGATATTTCTATTGTAATTGGAGTAATTGCTTGTATTTACATGTTTATACGACTTTACAGGTGTTTTTTGTATGTTGTTGAATTTTGTATAATGTTTATATAGAGCTTTGTGGTGTAATTTCCATGATTTTAAAAATTTTGCATGTTTCTCGGTAGCAATTCAATCGATGTTTGCTTCGACTATTTCTGCTGCTGACAGAGTTCTTGTTGTTTCAGTTCCTGTTGTTTGGTTTGCTGTGTTGTCTGTGGTTCCTGTTACTGTTGCTGTATTTATATCAACTTAAGCTGCTCAGGCTCCTCCTTCTGCTTCTGTTTCTGCTTCCGCTGTGGCTGCAACAATTGCATCAACTGACGTTGCTCTGGTGACTGTATGTAGTTGCAATTGCGGCTGACATATCCCATTACAGTTTCCGTTACTGGTTTTCTCGGCTCCAAGGAGAGAGGTAATGTTTTCCAACGACAGCTGTGTGCCATGGAAAATACTAGGCTATCTTCTACTTATGTGTATATGATTTTTACTGCCAATAAATGCAAGTCTTTAGCTAATAAATGTATCTCTGTTCTCTGTTTCTCTTGCAGCTGCGCAAACTGGTGGAAACTTTTCGCCCCGCAACTGTCATTGTCTTTTGGCATCGGGCAACATTTTAATTGAAAAAGTTTCTGGAGAGAGGAGAGATGACTGTGAAATTGGCCAAGCTGTTTGGGACTGGAGTCGAGGTCCTGGACTCCTCCTCGCCCAACCTCCAGCAGCATCAGCAGCAACAGGAGCCGCAAATCCAGCAGCAGCAGCTCCAACAACCACTGGCAACCCAGCAGCAACAGCCGCCGCCTCTGCCGCCTCCAAATGCGAATATGAAGAGCCTCAAGTATTACGAGCATCTGCAGGCCACCTACGACTGCCATCTGATGGATCAGGATCAGGATCACGACCAGGATCAGGATGACTACGAGGACACCTGCATGCAGCGCAATCATCCGTACAACAATTCACAGCGACCCCTTCTGGGGGATCGCAGGCCGCAGCTCACGGTGATGAGTGTGGTTAAAAAGGGGGGTGGGGGTGGTAAGTCGGGGGTGCCACTGCCCCCTTTGCCGCCCCTCCGGAGCTACATCTCACCCTATGTGCAGCAGCAGAAGCGGGACAGTGCCAAGGGACTGCATGGCTTCAACGACTTCGATGCCCTTTCGCAGCAGTACAATCAGCACTTGCAGAGCAGTCCGCACATCGGCTATCCCTACGGCAGTCCACCATCGCCGACGGCTCAGTCGAGTGACTTCTGCTTCGATCGACAGACGGGATTGGTTAGGGGAACCTCTGACTCGGTGGGCCATCACCATCAGGTCATCTCGAGCAGTTCGAGCAACTGCAGCAGCTCGCACACCACCTCCACCTCCTCGCCCACCCGATATTATCCGGATAATTCGGGGAATGTGACTAGCCTATATCCCTCGCGTTTCGAGGATGATTTCTGCATGCGTCGTCCTGTCGTCCAGCTGGATAGCTCATCGCCCATCGGAGGAGGAGTGGGAGTAGGTGGACCCTTCATCTTTGGCATTGCCCCGGAGGAACAGTTGACGGACTACGGAAGCAATCCACTGCCACCGACGCCGCCGCAGCTGAAGCAACAACAATCTGTGATTAGCCGAAGTCCCTTGGTGAGTTTGTATTTTTTTATCTTGTTTAGTTTATAAAACAAGAGAGAACGCTATAGTCGGGTTGGTGTCCCGACTATCTAATACCCGTCACTCGGCTGAAGGGAGTGCGAACTCTGTAGTCGGGTTGGTGTCCCGACTAAAGGTTGTAACTCAGCTAAAGGGAGAGCAAGGGAGATATAAACTTTGATCAGGCTTAACTTTTTAACGAATGGTCCGATTTAAAAAATTTCTTCTGCATTTCGATAGGTATAACTAAACGCAACAAAATTGCATTTATACTTATCAGAAATATTTGAAAATGTGGGCGCCAGGCACATTTTAGTATGGTTTGTGGGCGACTATGGGCGATTGTGGGCGTTAGAGGGGGCGTGGCGGTCGCCTGAAATAAACTTGCGCTGCGTAGGAAGCCCAATATTCTAGCTTTTGTAGTTTCCGAGATCTCAGCGTTCATCCGGACGGACAGACGGACAGACGGACAGACGGACAGACGGACAGACGGACAGACGGACATGGCTAGATCGACTCGGCTAGTGATCCTGATCAAGAATATATATACTTTATAGGGTCGGAAAAGCTTCCTTCTAGCTGTTACATACTTTTGCACGAATACAATATACCCTTTTACTCTACGAGTAACGGGTATAATTATACCTAGTACCTCTCAAAAACCCATAAAAAATATTTTTTTAAATTTAATGTCCTTTAATTATAAAGTTAACTCTGTAAAAAAAATTTATTTAAAAAAGTTTAAAATTTAAACAAAAATATATTTAAAAAAAAAAAAATTAAAAAAAAAAAAATAAAAAAAAAAAATCTAAATATTATTTTTTAAATTCCATATTTAAGATTTCTGTAATCTTTTTGCACAGTTTAAAAATGACTATAATATTTTAAAGACAAAGGGCCTTCAATCATATTTGTAGAACTGTTAGGTACTAAAATTTATTAGTGATTCTTTGATACACCGAAAGAAAAGAGTCACAACCAACTTGATATTCACCTGTTATTAATCATTGAATGTTAATTGCGTTTCTTGATTTCTCTCCCTTATGTATAATGCCTTATACTGTTTTTTATCAGTGTATTTATTAGGTAGTCAATGCAGAACAACCTTATAATGGAGTCGTCTGCAATCCAAAAGCAGCAACAAATTTACCAACTGGACGGCTGTGTGAAAAAGCCTTGGCTAGAAAAAAACCTATTTCTTTGTTGACTTTCGTGTATTTTTTCTCACACACAAAAGTGGGTTGGATGGGTTAGTTAGATGGGTTGTTTGGGAGGTTGTTTGCCAGGTGTTATGAGAATTTCACAGCATGCAAACCGTTTGGAGGGGAGGCCAGAAACTTTAACAATCGATTGTTGTTCTCTTCTTCATTACTTTTTTCAAGTTTATTTTTTTACCCCCTGAATTTTTCCCTTTTCGATGGCTTAAGAACTTACCGTTGTTGCTGCTGATGGCGTGGGTGTTGCTGTTGCAGGGGCAACAACACAAATTGCTGCTGCTGTTCGAATTGCAACAACTGCTTTCAGCTTTCAGCACTTCGCATTGGGACGTCTGTCTATTTTGATAATGGCCAAAGAAGATGCTGCTCCTCAGTTCACCTGGATGGATGGTCAGTGGGATGGGGTGGGGTGGTCTTTCAGAAACCATTCTCGGCTTAAGCAGACGGCGGGAAAACAATCCTCTCACTGCAGCAACGCCCACACGAAGACAAAGCCCGTCAATGTCTGAGCCTGTGTCTGGTTGAGCTTTTCATTTCAACAGCCAGCAGCAGCAGGAGATTCAGGACCTTTCAGCAACGACGACCCTTTACTATACAGACCACCCATTTACCACCCCCTTGGTTGCACAACCATCTTGGCCCATTAAAGCCAAGCAAATTAAAATGTTGCACAAATAAAATGTAAGAACCTTTTCGCGTCGCTCGCTCTCTTTATTTTCCCAGCTGAAACGAAAGAGGAATCCTTTGCTGGATTAAAGCACATTTCGTAAATTAATAATGAAATTAATTCATGAATAGCAAGTGTGAGCGAAAGTAACGAAGTGGAGGGCGGCCAAAAATCGCTCAATTAAAGGATGAAATGGGATCGTAAAGGAAATGGGGAAAAACTGCAGGATGTGAGGATATAAAAGGTGGCAATACGAAAGAAATGCCCAAAATAAAGGCAGTTGTTCATTTGCTTAATTGTGCCGAAATTAAACGGAAATATTTAAAACTTACAAATAAATTTGATAGGGGAGAGGTCTGTAGGTTGGTACACCTTTTGATTTTAGTCTCCCATTTGGACATTCGCTTTTGAAACTTCACGTGTTAGGTACCGATCGAAAGCTTAATCTTTTAGCTGTACAATAAAGCTAAACAAAATTTTTTTTTCCCTGTGGAAAACTAAAAAATAATTTTTTTTGAAAAGTGCCAAAAAATGACAATTTGAAAAAGAGGTCTGTAAGTTGAGACACTTTTAAAAGTCAATAATACTCACACCAAAAGTACTCCAAACTTTTAAAAACTATTTATTTATGTTAATTTAATCAATTTTAGTTCGTCTTGAATTATTTCCCATCCATTTTTAAAACTTAGACCAAATAACAATTAAAACCAAAAGGCTCATTGAACATTCACTTTTCCCCTAATATCAAAGAAATGTACTAGGCAGAAAGCGACCTCTGTCGGGCTAAGGCCATTTTGTATGAAAAACGGGTGTCTCAACTTACACGCTCAAAGTGTCCCAACTTACACAAATTGGGATGTTTCGGGAAAAAATTAATACATTTTTTTCTGACTGTCACATTAAGCTGATTCTTTTTTTAATTTGTTAACAGTTAAATTACTAATGGTTTAAATCTCTTACAAAGTTAATTTAAGCACGTTCTTAATTTTTAATGGAATTTTGAAAAAAGTGGACAAAAACTTTTTTGGTGCAAAATGGTACACGACTCTCACAGCTTAAATCTGGCTAGAGCCTGGCTTATAATGTTTTCCCCAAAAGTTTTGTCACTAAAAAGGACTACAAAAAAAAAATAAAAAAAATTTTTTTAGTGGAAAAGTTTTGAGAAAATTGAGTGTCTCAACTTACAGACTGTCTCAACCTACAGACCTTTCCCCTAATAATTAAAAAAAAAGATAACAAAATTATTAAATATTTAAATCTTACAAATAAAGGTAATAAATAAAAAATAAAAATCTGAGTGAATTTGCTTAAATATACTGAAAAAATCGGAAATATATAGTTTTAAATTTAAAAACAAATTTGCTAATAAATGAAAAATATAAAATAAAAAAAATCTTTTCAAATTTGCTAAATTATAAACATTTAAATTTAAATACAAATTCATACAAACAGTAATCTAAATGAGTAAAATAGAGAAAAATCTTTCCGAAGGCATTTACATTTTCGCCATGAAAATCGCCTTGCCTGTAATGAGATAAAATTGGTCGAATGTGCCTGGGCCCAGTTAAAAAGCAAATTACGCTAATGAAATGCTTTAACCCTGATGTGGATGCACTTTACACCACTCCAAACTCCCAGGCAGACCAGTTTTCCGCCACTTTTCCACACTTTTTCCCCACCTCCCTCCCTCCCATCGAGAACCGCAAAAGTCGCCAAATGTGATGGTCGGTGGGAAAAGTAGGGAAAGGGGAAGGGGAAGGCAGGGTAACCACAAAAGTAGAAACTGAAACGAGGGAAAAAGAAAATTTCGTAATTACACTTAAGTTGGTTAATTGTCGGACAGATATTCCGCTTCTTCTGCTTCTGCTGCAACTTTTTCGCTTTTCCGCCCGTTTGCGAAAATCATTTTTATGGCCATACTAATTATACAAATTTAATGGGATTTATTTTACTCGAAATGGGGTGGGCATAAAAAAATAATGAATATGTTATGCTGCAGCTGTAAAATTTTTCTTGATTTTTTTTTAAAGGGTGTATGAAATTTCGTTTTATTTTCATTTTATTTTTTTTAGCTTTAGTTTTTGTTTTTATTTTTTGGGGCGTTAGGCACTTGGCTTAACTTTAGCTAGGATCTGGATGGGACAGAGGGAAATAAGCTGAGAAAGGGGCTGAGATTGTTGGAGAAAGCTGAGTGCATGTTGGATACTACAGATTCAAGCAATTTCTGTGTTAATTACGCTGCTTTCCCAGATTATTCTTGCAAATAAACAGGGGGATTACCTTAAAATATATATACAAACAAGATCTACAGATTTAAGAGGTGAATTCGAGTAACGATTGTGATTTTTATAAGGACACCATTGAGGTTTTTCGGTCAGCTCCACTCTATATACTCTATAAGGCCCACAAGGTTGCGGTCTAAAAAAAGCGAGCAACATCGAATCAAATTGAATTGCGAAAAATCGTCTTCGATTACACGGCCACAGACCAGACCATATATGCATATATGTCGAGATATATAATATATATCCAAACATACACATGTCGTGTTGGAAAAAAATCACAAAGTCAGAGAAAGGGGAGTGGGACAATGAGAATCATTTTGTTTTGGCATTGCAAGCTCAATGGGCATTTGATAAGTAGCGCAATATCGATTACACTGGCCAACAAAAGAGAGAGGTGAATCAGCCATTTTATGAGTCACAATGAGATGGCAAAACCTTTTATAAGGTTGATTAATATATATAATATTTTTCTATCATTTCAAATCAATTTTTTTTTAAATATTAAATTAAATTTTATAGAAAATTTTAAATACCTGTAGCTCAGTGTCAAGTGTTGCTGATTTACCAGTTTTGCTCAGCTTGTTACGGTTGCTGTTCTGATTGTTTTTGCCAAGTCTGTCTTACTTATGGTCTTTTTTCCCCGGTCTCTTTCTTTGTTTTTGTATAACATTGCATTGAAAATTATGCCACTTAAGATCAATTTACCTTTCAGCTAAAAAACAAAGCAAAAGCAAAGCTGAAAACAAAAATCCAAGTTAAATTCGTTGTCTGCCGCAGCTGCAAATGTTGTCGTCTGTTGCAACTTGGATAATTGAAATCACTGTTGCTTGTGCACTGAGCGAAAAAAATGTGGTTTAAATTGAATGGCAAATGAAAAATAATTATATGAAATGTATGGAAATTTTTTGTAAAGTGAAACAAATTTAGAAACTGATTTTTAGGTGATTATTTTTTATTATTTAATATTAAGTAATATATAGTAAATAAATGTAAAAAATTTTTAAAATTTACAGAAGTTTTAAAAATGATTTCTAGGTCTTTAAAGTCTGACCATTTTATTTGGTAAAATGAAACTTTAAATATGAATTAAACATAAATCGATATATTTTGATATTTTTATTCTATTTATTTATTTTTTCAATATATGGTAAATTAGGTTAAATAATTTTTAAAAATCCATTATTTTTTCCACGAAATCTTTTATATTTTAAAGCTTATTTGCTTTGTGTAGAGTGGTTGTTACTAGCATAGTTGTTGCCACATAGTTAAGTTGTTTTGGCCCGCGTCGTCGGACTGTCTGACAAAGTTAAAGCTGCAAATCGGTGGTGTAGATGGTGTGGATGGGGGTGTTTTGGGCGGGAAGGGGGTGGTACTGGTGGTGCTGGTGGTGGACAGGTAAAATGCAACCTGGCGCGACCAACTGGCTGGCCAAAAGCCGAGCTGCTCGCTGACCAACCGAGCCGGTTTCAGCGACCATGAGACAACAAATGCACACGGACACACAACTGCATGGGGCAAACATAAACACACTGGGACACTTGGACGCTCGGACACTTGGACAGCACTTAATGCCGCATCTGGACCAATAGCACCACCCCTTAACCGCCCCTTAACCTCGCCTTAACCGCCACCGCCGCCTGTTGCATTATTTGATTAAAAAGTTTGCCCCGAAACCCAACAACACGGAGTTTACTTTTAGTTTTATGGCCTTCTTCATCTTGGTTTATTTCTTTCTTTCTTCCATTTGGAAAGTTGAAGGTGTCTTTGGAACGGAACTTGAGTTTCCGGATTGATACGATTCCATTTGGGCAATATCTTAATGCCGTGAGCCTCGTTTGTCCCCGGGAGAGGGTTTAATTAACTTGATGGGCTGGCATAAATGCAAAGATGCATCTATCCACCTCTCGTTGGGGAGGATCGGGGGATATACCATACCATATGGATGGGTACGGGTGCATATATCCAGCTATTCTGGGTGCTGCGGCGAGACATCTGCCACAAGAGTGGGTTGCTTGTTGGCTGTGGCATTCAGTTGCCGGTTAAGTGCGAAATTGGGGTCGTCATCTTCAGAGTTGCACAGCGCAAGAGATGGGTATCATATATGATATATATATATCACTATGGACGGCAGTCCATGTAGTGACGAAGCGCACCAGGAGAGTGTGCGAAGGCGACTACTATTATATAGCCGCAAAATTGAAAATCTGCTGTGATAGTCCGATCGTAATGAGTAATACACCAATCGAAAGGTATTGCAAAAACTTAAAGGATTGCATACCAAGACTTTAAGAAAATCAATTGGCTTGGGAGAGAGAGCGGAGAAAGTAAAAAAGTTCAAATTTCGAAATTTGGGGATGTTGGGGCCGGTGGGGATAATTGGCCCCCCGGACTAAGTTAGTTGTATTCCTCTTGAAAATACCCGTCGAATGAGGGGTCATTTGTCAAAATCCGACGCTCCGTTCAAAAGTTATAGCCAAAATAAGATTTTCTTCTTCTTCCCAAAATGAAAATTTAATTCTGTTTGTCAGTTTGTCAGTTTGTCAGTTTGTCAGTTTGTCAGTTTGTCAGTTTGTCCAAAACATGTTTTTTAAGTTTTGAAAATTTGATATGACGTTCACCACATCGATATAAAAAACTTTTGTTCTACCACTTTTGGAAAAACTCGCTAGTTTAGCGGGAAAACAGCTATAAATAGCTAAAATTCGGAAAGCCGTAACTTCTATAATACTAAAGCTACAGAGTTGTGCTGCATCTCGTTTGAAAGGTATTTTTAAATGCTATTAATGCCCTTCATATGCAATTTGTGTAAATGTAATAGTTAAAAAGATATGAACAAAAGAATTTTTTTTTAAACTTTCTTTTTAGCTTTTTTTTAATTTTCTCAAAAACGGCTCTAACGATTTTCCTTACAACTTTAAACTGTATAGCCCTTGAGATTCCTTAAATTTTGGTATATAACACATTACTGTAAAAAGTCACGTTTAAAAGTTATTCTGAAACGAAAATCGCCACTTTAGCCAGCTCAACACAACTAACGCTGCCTAAGCATTGAATTTAGTATGTGCGAATCCAAACTGTATTTTAAGGTGAGGGAATCGTTAAAATTGTTTTAAACTGTTCCATTATACAATTCTATAAATAAATAAATACAAATTAATAAATAAACAAAGAAATAAATAAATAAAAAAGCAAATAAATAAATAAATAAATAAATAAATAAATAAATAAATAAATAAATAAATAAATAAATAAATAAATAAATAAATAAATAAATAAATAAATAAATAAATAAATAAATAAATAAATAAATAAATAAATAAATAAATAAATAAATAAATAAATAAATAAATAAATAAATAAATAAATAAATAAATAAATAAATAAATAAATAAATAAATAAATAAATAAATAAATAAATAAATAAATAAATAAATAAATAAATAAATAAATAAATAAATAAATAAATAAATAAATAAATAAATAAATAAATAAATAAATAAATAAATAAATAAATAAATAAATAAATAAATAAATAAATAAATAAATAAATAAATAAATAAATAAATAAATAAATAAATAAATAAATAAATAAATAAATAAATAAATAAATAAATAAATAAATAAATAAATAAATAAATAAATAAATAAATAAATAAATAAATAAATAAATAAATAAATAAATAAATAAATAAATAAATAAATAAATAAATAAATAAATAAATAAATAAATAAATAAATAAATAAATAAATAAATAAATAAATAAATAAATAAATAAATAAATAAATAAATAAATAAATAAATAAATAAATAAATAAATAAATAAATAAATAAATAAATAAATAAATAAATAAATAAATAAATAAATAAATAAATAAATAAATAAATAAATAAATAAATAAATAAATAAATAAATAAATAAATAAATAAATAAATAAATAAATAAATAAATAAATAAATAAATAAATAAATAAATAAATAAATAAATAAATAAATAAATAAATAAATAAATAAATAAATAAATAAATAAATAAATAAATAAATAAATAAATAAATAAATAAATAAATAAATAAATAAATAAATAAATAAATAAATAAATAAATAAATAAATAAATAAATAAATAAATAAATAAATAAATAAATAAATAAATAAATAAATAAATAAATAAATAAATAAATAAATAAATAAATAAATAAATAAATAAATAAATAAATAAATAAATAAATAAATAAATAAATAAATAAATAAATAAATAAATAAATAAATAAATAAATAAATAAATAAATAAATAAATAAATAAATAAATAAATAAATAAATAAATAAATAAATAAATAAATAAATAAATAAATAAATAAATAAATAAATAAATAAATAAATAAATAAATAAATAAATAAATAAATAAATAAATAAATAAATAAATAAATAAATAAATAAATAAACAAAGAAATAAATAAATAAAAAAGCAAATAAATAAATAAATAAATAAATAAATAAACAAAGAAATAAATAAATAAAAAAGCAAATAAATAAATAGATAATTAAATAAATAAATAAATAAAGCCAATAAAGCCAATAAAGCCAAGCCATATGGGGACGACTCCTAGTCATGGTATTGGGGTACTTTGACTATGGTCAAAACAAAAACTTCTGATATCAAACAAAAACACCTCTTAACGAGGTATAAAAATAGTGACGATCGCACCTTCAACGTACAAAAGTTCTGATATCAACTTTTGTGACGAAAAATGATTTTAGATGCGACTAAATAAGTACGCTACCTACAATTTATTCATTCGGCACGCTACAACAGAAAACTTTCGTGCATATATTAAATATTTGCTAAAGCGGGCCGAACGAGTAAATTTTAGGTAGCGTACTTATTTAGTCGCATCTAAAATCATTTTTCGTCACAAAAGTTGATATCAGAACTTTTGTACGTTGAAGGTGCGATCGTCACTATTTTTATACCTCGTTAAGAGGTGTTTTTGTTTGATATGTGTATAAGGATCTGTGTATTTGTACACATATTTATATGGACATTGGGGACTGGGATAATAGTATAGAATCTATACTATAGATTATTTTAGATATAGATATTAAAGATTAAGAACTAATATTACTATAAGATAATGTCTTTAGGAAATTTCCAATATTTTTAGAAGTTATTTTTATTCTATTACAAAGCAAACAAATATTTAATTTAAAGATTTTCACAAGAAGAAAAAATTTCTTTTCAACTTAATAAAAATAATAAATAAAATATTTAATCTTTCTATAAATAAAAAAATTACAAATTAAAACTCATAAAAAAATATTTAAATTTCAATGAATATTTAAAAAAATTGTATAAAATAATTTAATAATAATCCTATAAACTAAATCCCATCGCGAAATGCTGATTATTGTCTCCAAAAAAATTGTTTTCTATTGACTTGGCTTATTGCTAAGCTGCTATTGCTGCCACCTCGGGTGTACTTTGCCCGGTGTGCGAGTGAGAAGGCGATAGCCCCACTACATGCCTGTCATCGCAGTCGTTGCATGTGTAATTTGCTGAATTTTTAATTATGACACAGAGCGCAGCACGAAACAGACAGAAAGACAGACAAACGGACAAACGGAGAGATACGGATCCAAATCCGAAAGGTAGAAAGGTAGCAAGAGCAGGGGCGTAGAAAAGGGGGGGCTGTGTGTTTGTGGATTGCAGGTTAATCTGCCGTGTTGCATGTTGCATTTGCCAGTTGCCAGTTGCCAACTTATCTAACTGTCAAGCGGGTCTCGTCTCTCAAAGTTGCTTTAAGCCCCATGTTGCTCCCAGATGCCAAATCAATGTGCCGCGGCAGCATAGGGGTTAAGGTGGCAGCAGGAGCAGCAGCAGCAGCAGCACAAGGGAGGGGTTAAGGCTTACAGATATTGCCGGATTAGATGCGATATGGCATTCATTACTGCAGCAAGCGGAGCAGAGAAAGCAGTTCTTCAACTTCAAGTGACGAACTGAAGAATTATTATTGCAATATGTTTAAGTACCTTTTGAGTTTTTAAGAGCAAAACAGGTAAATCCCCTTGAATTTTCTATAAAGAAAAGCGGATTTTACAAAGCTTGAAAATAGTTCTGATCGCTAGTTCCTTGAAATTATAAATATAAGCCATTTAAATTGGTTTCAAGACTTTAATTTCATTTATTAATTTTCATTGTTAAAGTGAGACTGATCTTTAATATAAATTTAATATATTTATATTAAGAAAATCGGATTTTATAAAGCTTGAAAAGATTATTATTTATAATAAAAACTTATTTAAATTGGTTTCAAGACTTTAAATTGATTTAAATTAAATTTGTATTCTTTAAAGTTAGACAGAAATTTAAATATGTATATTAAACCATTTGAACATCAATAGAAATGCATTTGTATTTATTTGCGCCGCCATTCATTTGTATTATTTTGTTGGGGAAACTCTTTCAATCTATTTCCGTTTGGGAAATTTAAAACAGACCACTAAATATTCTCAAAAGCGAAACCAAGTATTTAAATTCCCGCCGTCGACTGTTTAAAAATTGAATATTTATAAATCCATATTTTCTACATTCTCTATATTATTTTATATATATTTTATATATTTTTTAAATATTTTTTTTTGGCTATTTCCCTTTGCCACTTTGGGCGACTGTCTGTCATTGACAATTCAATGCGGTTTTGCGCGTCGTGCGGCTTTTATTGTTTTGTATTAGTGTTGCAGTTGCAATTGCAGGTTGCAGGTTGCAAGTTGCACTTGCGATTCGTGAATGCATTTTGGCCATTGATTGAAATTGACCAATTCGCTGCGGTGGCGCTAATGCAACAAAAACAGCAGACTAACAGTGTTTTTTTGTGTTTTCAATGGAAGTTGGGTGGAGCTGAAAAGCTTTTCCAATTTGTTGACAATGACAACAAAGAAAGTGACATCAATGTTGCTGCCGCCGCCAATGCAATTCAAATTGTCAGCTGCACTTGTCGCCTTTCGGCTGGAATTTCCCCCTTTTTTTTTGTTTCGGCCTGTAGGCCCTTTTTTAAGCCGCCAAAATCAACAAACAAGAGAGGTGAAACCGAACAAAATGCCGGCAACAAGTAATATTCATTCATTCTCCGCCTTTCCCGAAATCGTTTCTATATATATTTTGCATTTATTAATCGCGAACGTCCGCAAAGCCAATTAACTTGGCCAAGGACCATTTTCATTTTCATTTTCATTTGCGCTGCATACTCTCGGGCAGCTGGGGAAAAATAAAAAGCTCGGCGACAGAAAACAAGATAAATGTAAAGGGGTTTTCCACCTGCAGCAAAAAACGCTGGACTACGTGGCGTATGAGTAATGCGGCCACAGGAGTGGCAAAAAGAAAAAAAGGATAGGAAAAACTGGCTTGCAAGTGATTTACATTGCAGTCTTTCATAATTTTACATGTCATTGAGAAAGAGGAAAAAAATCTGTTTTATTACTACTCTAAAAAATTTCCTCTAATTGCAATTTTCATTAGAAAAACACCAGTTGAAAATGCCAACGTTTTTTTTTTGCCTTTGAAGGCAAGAATTTTAATTACTAACCAGCAAACACAATTTGTTTAGTATGTTACTTCCACTTCAATAATTAAATATTTATATACACGTATTTCACTTGATTTTTTTGGGCCTAACAAAAGAATTTAATTATGTTTTTTATTACCTGAAAAAATATAAAAAAGTAATTTTTAGAGCAACAATAAAATTCCATAAAATAGTTTGTAATAATCGAAAAATGATTTTATAGCAATTAAATTCCCCCTTCGTTTTTCTTTTCCCTATTTTAAACATCAAACATTGCGTAATAATATTATTATCACTCCTACTTTCAATTTTCCACCCTCTGACTTTTCCAGCCAGCAGTTTTTGGCCAGAAATAGAAACTAATTTCATGTCCATTTTGGCGTACAACAATTTTGCTCATTGGAATTGTTGCGCTGCTGTTTAGTTTCGGTTTTTGCGGTTGTGCTTTTAGTAGTAACCGCTGCCACGCCCCCTCGATTGCCGCCCCTCCCCTCCCAACGTCCAGTGTGTTTTTGAGGCAATAAGTGGCATGCCATTAAATAGACCGCAATTTTATTAGTTGCTGCGCTGCTGTTGCATCAAAAACAAAGGAAAAAAAGAAACGAGGTTACGAATAAACATGCCATAAAAAAACACACACACAGTACGTTTCATAAGAGCATAGAGAAGCATAAAAGCAAATTAGAATTTGAAAATCACAAACAGCAGAATGTATAGGTATTTCACTTGTAGGTTGTGACGTAAATATACGGCGAAAAATACAATCGTTAAATATTCCATAAATATCATCTGTCAAAAGTGTGCCAAAATTAAAATACAAAAATCCAGGCCAGCAAAAAAAATATTTTGCCTAAAATACGAAGAAGTTTTCGCCAAATTTTCTTTTATTTTTCTCTAACCAATTGAGTTGGACAAATATTAAATCAAATATTTCCATACCCAACCATAATCCATAAATAATAATTCCATCAATTTCAATTGAAATTTCTTGTGCCAGCAGCAGCTGTTTTTTCCCTCTCATTCATATATTTATTCCAAATTATTGTCGATTTTTTCCCCATAAGTTTGGTCTCATGTGAGTTTGTGTAGGGGCTTAAAAAAAGGGGATTTCCCCTGGCGATTAATTCAATTGAAACTCTCAGGCCATCTCTTTCTAATTCTGCTCAGCTATCTCTTTCTTTTTTCGTCAAAACATGTAACATGCTTAATTTTTAAGCCTTTTTTTTCGAATAAACGACAGGTTTTTCTGCTTCATTTGCCTGCTTAAAATATATTTCTTTTCGCATGCTTAGAAAACTTTGACCCATTTTTCAAGTTTACTGCCCCTCAACCACCCACACACTGAAATGGCCTTGTCCTTGTATTTTAAGCATGATTTACATGCTGGCCAAAACAAAAACTTTTAATGGCCAAGAAAGGCAGGATGACAACACACCAATGTCGGCCGAAAGGTTACAAGTTGAAAAACAACAAATGGATTCTATTGTCTCTTCTTTAATTCAGTAAATTTATTGATTGCTTTCTTAAAGATCAAAGAATTTATCTATTTATTTTATTTAATTTTTTTCCTTTTGCTGTTTGTTATTTTTGCTAAATTCAAAGAAATATTTTAGAAATCCATTTTTAAAACTCCTTTTATTATCAATTTTTTATTGTTAAATCTTTAACGCTTTCTATATATTTCTTATGTCTGGTAATACTTAAACATTTTTATTGGTTGCTTTTGCGTGGTTAATTTTATGCTAAAGTAACTTTTTGAATAAAGCCAGAAGTCACTTCCCTTTTCCGGGCCAAAACCACCCAAGTTTTTAGCCAGAAGGAGTTCTCTTCCCGACCACTTTTGATTTATTTAATTCTTATTGTTGCTGCATTTTTGCTGTCTCTCTAAAGTTATTTCTTGTCTCTGCAGGAGTTTTTCTTAAAACCCAGGAAAACTATATATATATTTAAAAGGGCAAAAAAGTTTTTCGGTTAAAGTAAAAAATGATTATTTACATTGCCACAAGCCGCAGCGAGGCAGCCAATATTTTTTCAACAATTATTTGTCTCAACTTCAGGTCCCCCTGGGATTTTTGCGTGAAAGTCAAGGGTTAAAGCGACAAACTTTTAAAGGAAATAAAAAAGGCCGGAAAAAAAAACTGGAACCATTTCGAAATAAAATTATAAGTACATAAGTATTTTCCGCAAAAGAGGAGCGATGGCCGAATGAAATTATTAAAAAGTTGCATATTTACGATGACCAAAAGACCAGGAGTAAAGTTTTCCCTCAGCCCCGGGAAATGGGGTTTTTTTGTGACATGACTGGCCCTTAACATTTTCCTCTTTTTTTTGGGGGGGAATGGAAGCTTTATTTAGTTTAAGACGCACATGGCAAAGTTTGCTTCTTTTGGCTGCGAGCAAAGTTGGTTGGCTGTCAAGAGGAGAAACTTGGCTTTGACTTTCGGTTTTATGTACCAAAAATGGCCAAAAAATAAAGGAATTATTTTCAGTCAGCTTAACGGTAGGAAGTTAAGTGAAAGAGAGACGTTTTAATTTAATTTCAAAAATGGGGGAGAAGGGGTCTTTATTTTATTTTTTGTATTTATGCTGAGTGAATAATGCGCCGGAAATCAAAGCTTAGTAAAACTAATGGCAGTTATTTGTTCTCCTCAAAGGTTAATTGCCAGATTGACCGATTGCCTAACAGTTCTTTTCAATTTCTCCTAAAGGTCAAACCTTTTTGGCTGCACTTATCGATTGTGTGGGTTCGTGGGTATTTTTATTTGTATTTAAGCTTTCTTCTGGCATTTCATCCATCCCAGGCCAACTCTAAGTTTCACTTTCGTGTGTATGCTTGTATGCGGAGATATTATCGCCTAACAAGCGGAAAATGGCAAGCGAAGGATGGAAAAGCGATGGAGAGGAAGGAAAGCGAGCGACCTTCTCAAGTTGACAACGACAAAACGCAGAGCAATTTAGATATTGATTTAGATAGCGTCTGGCAAATATGTTTTCCCACTCGAACGGCAAGCGTGTTGGGAAAACAGGAAGGCTTTTCTTTTCTTTTCCCGAATTTTCACCAACTTGATAAGCTTCTACATTAGCAGCTAATATATTAACCCATTTTAACGCTTTAAATTTCACTCTGCAATTATTAAATTAATTTTTTTTTGCCACTTTATTTGTGTATAATTTATAGTGCTTACTTTTGCTCATATCAACAAAGTTAAATATGATTAAATTAGGGAAAAAATGTAAAGTGGCATTTTCGAAACATTTCAGCAGTTTGTTTGAGCGGAAATATTCAATTAGGGTATAAAAAGTACATTAGTTTGTAGATTATTATCCAAAAAAATTAAATATAAAATTAAAACATATAGCATAAATATTTTGCTCAATTACTCAAAATAATTCAGAAGTCCAAAAAGAGTTTCAGACAAATTACCAGGTATCTTCAAGTCGAATCCCTGCTTTTGAGGGCCATTATTAATTCAAGAGCAGATTTTTGTTGGTCATAAAACGATTTGATTTAATCAACAAGAGAAAAAACAATTAGTGGGCAATAATTGCAAACTGTTGCTCATAAATTAAATTGTTAAATTGTTGTTGAAAAAGCGATTACACTGTATTTGCCCCTTCTTTGTTCACTGAATAAATCAAGCATACAGAGAATATTTATTCGCTCGGCTAGTGCAATGTTTATTGGCCGGAAAAAAAATAAAAGCTGAGTGGTAAATTGAGAAGCCATAAAGCGAGGGGAAAATGCGGAAAAAAAATCACTAGAAATTAAGTGGGGATTTTAAAAATATTTCAGTTTTATATTTTTTTAAAATTTTTTACAAATTTTTTATTAAGTTCTGTCTAAAAAATGGCAAGTGTATTTCAGGTGTGGGGAAAATAGTCTTTGAAATTTTTGTAACGATTCCCAAAGCAGACTCAAACAAGCAAAGGTTGTCAGTCGGTGGCGTATACGCAATGTTGCCCAGAAATCAACAAAGTGTGTCTTCCATTCGAGAGATGCAGCATTGCCAGCTATTTTTATTCGTCTGTCAGTCATTCCATTCTTTTCTTCTGTTTTCTCCTGCTTTCTCCTGTTTTCTCCTAGCCTTCCCCCGCCTTCTCCACCCCTCCTTTCCCCCCCAAAGAGCAGCTGCTGTCTTCCTGACTAATTTATATGTGCATATTAAATTAGTCGGGCGAGGCAAAAGTGTCGCGCTAGGCATTAGTTGGCACCCCTCCATCTCACCGAAAATGGCTAACACCTATGTGGCCCACACACACTCACACACACACAGCTGCTTCAATCTGTTGGCTTTCATTATTTAATTGCCACTCTTGGCGAATTTTCTCAGGAACACCGGGCGTATGCGCAATGCGGCTCGGAAATAATCAAATTTTGATGGAAATCCAAATGCAGCCGAGTGAAATGTTGTAGTCTTGATTTAAATGCATATGTATACATGTATATAAATTCTTTGAAGTGATTTTATCGTTCTTAAATTTGTATCTAAATTGGATTTTCCTCTTGCTTTTGTTTTTCTTGCAGCAACAATCGCTGAGCGACACAAGTGCCGCCAGCAGTGGCAAAGGCTCCAAATTCTTACTGCGTAAGCGTAAATCAAAGAAGACAACCGCAACAGCAGCAGCAACAGCAGCCACAACAGCTGAGGCCGCAACAACGGCCAAAAAGGGTGGCAAAAAGGGTAAGTGGTTGCCAATTTAGGGCCAATTTCCATCTGCAACCTAGATGCCAAAAAGTTTCCTTGAGGGAAGTTTACTGGCCGCCTACCATTTTTATTTTGATGGCTGTCTGCAGAGGGCCGTTGTTTATTCTTTCAAAGCGTAAAATAATTCTAGATTTACTATAAAAAGAGGTACACGTTTAAAAACAATTTTTTCAAGAGAAGGCAAAAATGTATTTTGAGTTGAAAGTAAATTGGATTAACTCAAAGAGGCAGGATTGTATTTTTTTTACTGCATACTTTTAGACAACTTTAAAAAGAGCCATCAATACTAAAAATTATATGTTTGATTATTATTTATTGTATATTTATTTTTTTAAAAATATTTTATATATATATTTTTTTAAATATTTTTTTTATATATTTTTATTTTTTTAATATATTTTTTACATATATTTTTTTTTAATATATTTTTTATACATTTATTTTTTTAAATCTATTTTTTATATATTTATTTTTTTTAATATATTTTTTAAATATTTATTTATTTAATATTTATTGTGTAAATATTATTCATTGATTATATATTTATTCAATATTTTTTATATAAGTATTATATATTGTTTATTTATTTATTTAATTTTTTTTATAATATTTATATATTTTTAAAATATTTATTATTTATTTTTTAAATTTTTTTATATATTTATTACATATTTAAAAACCCCACAAATATTTGAAATTGAAGACATAAAAATGGTTTATAATAAAAATAATATGAAGTTCTAGTGATAAATTACTATATTTTTTATTTATTACTAGATTTTCATTTCTCAAATTAAAATCGATTTCTTTATATACGTAATATTAATTTATTATTTAATTTACAGATGCTGCCCCCTCGCAGCCGTCGATCAAGTGCGTTTTGGTGGGCGACGGGGCGGTGGGCAAGACGAACCTGATCCTGTCGTATCTGGAGAACCGCTTCAACACGGAGCACATACCCACGGCCTCGGACATTTACAATGGTGAGTGGCGCCCTTCAACAGGTTTCTCCTCTTCATTTCATAAATTTACCGCCCAATCCCACGATTTCCTTCCATTTTCCCCACCCATTTTTAAGGCGCAACCTTTGCGGCCTTTCGTTTCGATTAAGGGAGAGCCAAGAATTCGGGTTTCGCCACTCGGCGCACGTATATGAATTTTTCATTTTGTTGAAAACCAATTTGTGAAATCTTTACCGAGTTTTCCGCTTTCCGTGTGAAGGATGATAGGATGTGTGGGTGGGGAGGTGGATCTGAATTTTCGGTGGGCCGATGGATTTTGGGTTGATTTGAGTTTCGAGGGGCTGCAGTTTTTTTTATTTTTGGCCAGTGTGTTGTATGTTTTGTGCTATTCACGAATTTTAATGAACGGAAAATTGCGGTTATTCAGAGAGAAAACCTGACTTTGTTTTGGGTCTCGTTTTATAACCCTCTTGCCGATGTGCAATTGATTGAATTATGCTTAGCCCTTAGTAGCCGCCCTCCCCCTTCCCCCTTTAACCCTTAGTCTGGCACTCGAGACTGCCGGCGGCAGCAGCCAGTTTAACCCCTCACCAGGCCCCTGGGGCTGATTTTAATAAAATTTTGCATGAATTTGCACTTCTCTGCACGCTCGTTCGTTTTTCGGGGGCCGAAAACTGTGTGTTGCCTGCCAGTCAGTCGGTTGAAAAGTGAGGGAGTGTGAGAGTCCTGGCCAAATTCGCCCTGCAGATAATCGTGGAATAATTCAACAGATTCAACTAGGTGTGCAGTAGTACGGCGGAGAGGTAGGCCAATTTTAGCCTTTGAGGAGGGATTTTACATCTTTGTAAGGCTTTTTAAAGATGATGTGTTCTGGAATAATCTATATTTGGATCAATATTTTCTTTGCTTCAGCGAAAAAACGGTTTTTTTTACGAATTTTGGGAATATTCGGTTTTTGACAAAAATACGAATTTTTCTTTTGTTATTTTTGCTATAACTAGGCCAAAAACGGTCCTACACCAAAAATACATACTGTTTTGAACAGCTTACAACTTAATAATTAAACTCGTGACACTTTCCCAGTGATTTTGAAAAAATAAAAATTTCGCAAATTTTCGCATTTTTTATAAGGGGTTACATCACAATTTTTTAGAAAAAATGGCATAAAAATAAAATGTTCAGATTTAAATGCCAATCGATTGGAAATTTAATAACGAGTTCAGAAAGGTATGACAATCTACATTTGGATTAATATTTCCTTTGTTTCAGCGTAACATATACGCAAGACATTTTTGCCTGTCCTGCTAATTGAATCCCCTTTTTTGGAAATGCCAGTGAAATTGCAGCTTTATTTTTAGTGTTCTTTGGGGGTGGGGTTTGTATTTGAAACATTTCATTCGCCCGAAATGCCAGGGATGTCACTTGTTTAGTTTTTTTTTCATTTTTGGTGCCAGGACTCGTCTACACCAGCTGCCTTTGTGCTTTTGTCCCCCTATCGTTTGTTAAGAATGAAATTACGCATACGCCGCGTGTCCCCCGTGTTTTTAGCCAGGCTTTTAGCAACAATTGGCCGGCTCTGTGAATACCGGGCATAGTTGGCTCTCAACTTTTCGTGGAATTTGCACTCCCTTTTTCAGCTTTTCCTCTGCTTTTCCTCCATTTTCCCCCGCTTTCCTTTTATATTTTCTTTTCTTGCATATTTAGCTTGGGGCCAAGACTTTGGCATAGTTTGGCCATTAGACATAAGTTCTTGGGAGCACTAATTAAGGCAGGAGACTGGTTAATTGACTGGCTCTAAGTGCGTCAAATTGTTGAATTTATTTCTGCGAAGGAGGGGACTTGCCTGATGTATCATTCCTCAATTGGAAAGGGAGGCTGCGACTCAATTAGGTGTCAATAAGGTTGAGTCAGCAGGAAGGAGGAAGGAGGAAGCTGACTTCTTGGCTCACAATTACATACACAATTGCTCACTTGCTCACACAAACACACACGCACACATGCAAGTGTTTGGGACTTTTCCCTTAACCGCTAACGATGTTCGCCTTTTGTCCCGACCTTCGCCATTGTCTGGCTCCCTTTTCCCCCCGCCAGCCTCCCACTTCATTTCACTCTACTTCACTTGAGCTCAGTTCACTGCTTTTTGTTCTCCATCGCGTAAAGCGATTTTCAGCTGAGCTAGCAAACAATTTCCCTTTTGTGAAAAGCGAAAAGCAAAGGGAATGGCATTGAATGCCTGTGTATTCTCTGGCATTGATTTCCACTTTTACACTTTTTGGCAGCCGAAGAAAATGGCCAAGAAATACGGGGCAACTAATAAAGCAACAATGAGTGGGTTCAAGGAAATTGCACAATGAAATGGGGAAAAGTGATTGCGATTTTTCACAGCTTAAAAAGGGGATTTAAAAAATAAGGAAGAAAAAAGATAAGCCAGGAAAAAGGGTTCTGGAAATTAAGCAGTAGAAATAAGATACTTTTGTATCTGATAATAATAATATTATGACATTTTTATTGGTTTAAAATCAAAATGTTTTGAAATTGTATTATATTTATTGTTATATTTTTTATATTTATTTTTTCTATTTTTTATACTTTTTTATATTTTTTTTATATTTTTTCAATTATTTGTAATTTTTTTAAATATTAAAATTTGTTTTTTAAACTTTTGCATTTTTTTCTCAAAGTATTAAATCCTTGTGGACCTAGAAAACCCAACGAATGAAATGAGGTGCACGTTTTTTGTTAAGCTCCATTAAACCGAAAAAAGAGGCTGGGGTTTTAGGCCAGGGAGATGATGAAGTCACATCAACGTCAGGCTTTCGGCTTTCGGTTTGTCGGCCCCTCAAATGTATTCATGAATTTCATACGCTGCACAAATTAAATTTATTTTACATGAGCCGTGGGTCTGGCGACCTTCGCTGCACCTGGAAACCTGCAACCTGCAACCTGCTACGTGCTACGTGCTGCATGCGGCAGGCTGATTAAAAATCCCCGAGCAGGGCAGCCGGGCAACTTTATTTACGCAGGCCAAACAGTCGGAGGAGGCTGCATTGAATGAAAGGTTGCCATGATTAACTTTTAGATAGGACATGGACACAGTCCGGGGGTTGAATGGGTGACTTTGGGATTTTGGGTGGGGTTATGGGGTTCTGGGCGAACGCGAGGTCAAATCTGCTTGGCGGGGCGTGCAAAAACAAGCCAAGCCAAACCAAAGCCTCAGAGCACTGAAAACAATTAGCTTAAAAAATTATCCAATGATTTAAGCAAATATTTAAAATAATAATCTGAAATTTTTTAAAGAGTTTTATAAAAAAAATTAAAATTTTAAAAAATATTTAATATATTTAAAAACCTTAAAACCAAATTAAGTGCCTAAAAGTATGCAGTGAATAAATGAAAGTCGTCTTTCTGTATGAATTCATCGCACTTTTGGGCTTAAAATATATTGTTGCATACTTTTAGACGTCTATTTTGACATCTTGAGTAATATTTTCTACATTAGCTACATTATTTAATATATTTATTAGAAACTTTATGCTATTTTCCGAGTGTGAACTCTATAAACAGTGCTATCCCCTTCGTCACTCTCCTGAGCATCGTTCAAATCATTTTCGCTTGCGTTTAAATATGAATGTTCTTTGCACACATGGGAAAGTGGGTGGGAAAGTGGGTAAAACGGGTAGCAGGAGTTAGGAGGAGTTTCCCTGCGCAGCGCTTTACTAATTCACTTGCTAGCGTTTCGTTTCATTGTTGGTGCTCCACGCCCCCATTTTCATTTTCATTTTCCTGACGCTTTTCCAGCTCGCTGTTCGAGTTGTGGGCATCAATGCAGTGTTGGATATAATTAAACAGATGTTATCACTGAGCAGCAAGCGGTGCGTTCCGCAAACAAATGTGTGCTGAAAAGACAGATATTAATTAACAGCCGGAAACCCAAATTCTGAGGGCTAAAGTTCTCGTTAAAAGATTACTAAATATTATCGGTTTACTTTGTTTTCGCTGTGAAATAATTATTCGAATTTTTGTTGTGGTTTTTATGAAAATTCTAAGCTGCTAATTAGTAAACCACAATGCATTTTATGAGTTTTATGATATTTTCATAGCAAAGAGAAAGCCCTCATTTATTATTTTTTCACAGCATAGTTTTGGGGTGCATTTTTAAAATATTTTAGATTTATTTTTAAATTACTTCATAAGGTCCCACATTTTTCAGGAACTTAGTAACTAAATCTAAATATTTCTCAGACAAAACTATCAATCTTCTGGAAGCTTTAATTTAGTTAGTGCTTCATTCATCACCAAGATTATAGCTTACTTGCTGCTGAGAAATAAAAATAGAGAGCTGAATGAATTGCGAAATTTCTGGCATCTCCAATTTTCCAGCTTTTCTTTTTTTTTTGTGTCAGCTACCTGTGTGTCTGTGTGAGTGTCCACTATTGTAGTTTGCGGGTGTGTTTGTCAGTGGGTGTTCGAGTGTGCCATGTGCTATGCCAAAAATTTGCACTTGCGTGGAGGAGACAACAAAAGGATTGGCAAAGAATTTTAAATTAAATTAAATTCCGACAGGAAAATGCAATCACAAAGTGCGAAAGAGAAGGGGCTCCTCTCGGTGTGAGAGTAATTTACATATTTTGCAATTAAATTGAACCGAAATCAGGCCAAAGTGGGCCCACACGCACACAGACGCACGCACAGAAATCAATTGATTGATTCATTTGTAAATAAAAGGGTGGGAAAACTATGGAAAATGGTTTGTCATTGAAGTGGAATGCCTAAGATCGTGATTTCAGCAAATAATGTTGAACTAAAATCCCATTTATCAATATTCTATGGTTATTAGTCTATTTAAAAATAAAATTAAATTGGTAAGCTCATTTTTTTAATTTCATAAAATAATATCAAGTGATTATACTTTTAAGAACTAAGGCATAAGACCATAGTTTTTGGTAGTAATATTATAATAAGGCATTTAGGTCTGGAATAATTATTATAATTATTTGAAAAACGATTAACCTTCAAATATCAGATATATGGAGATATAATATACCTTTGTCCATATATATTTATTCTTTATTATATATATTTAATATTTATTATATATATTTGGTATTTATTATATATTTTTAATATTTATTATATATATTTGGTATTTATTATATATTTTTAATATTTATTATATATATTTGATATTTATTATACCTATAAATTTAATATATTTAATATTTAGATGGCAATTCGTGAAATTCACGCAATATTTCATATTCCTCTTATTTATTATTTATTTTAATATTAAAAACCCAACATTTTGCCTCCCCCGCAGCCGATGTGAATGTGAACGAGAGTCCGGTGCACCTGACCATTTGTGATACCGCCGGCCAGGACACCCTGGATCCGCTGAGGGAGCTCTGCTATCCGGACAGCGACGTCTTCCTGCTCTGCTTCTCGGTGGTGAAGCCGGAAACGTTTCGGGCCATCAAGGCCAAATGGGCGCCCAAGTTTGCCAAGACCAAGGCCGCCCTGATTTTGGTTGGCACCCAGGCCGATCTTCGCACCAGCCCGAATGTCCTCAACAAACTGCAGGTGAGTTGGGTTCTCTGGGTTCCCTGAGTTCGGATTTCGGATTTCTCAGCTCTGATTTATTAATGCTTTTGCTGCCTGCGGGTGCGACTTTATCATTATTTATCCCGCCTCCGATTCAAATATTTATGAAATTCTTATTACTGATTTCTTTGGCCCCCGGCGTTAACTTGATTTTTCCCTTTTCCGCTTCCCGTTTTTTTTTCGCAGACAAATGGCGAGAAAGCAATTTCATATGCAGACGCCTGGGATTTGGCCACAACAATTGGCGCAAAATACATTGAGACTTCGTCAGCCACACAGGTGAGTTGGTTTTGGTTTAGTTTAGTTTAGTTCAGTTTAGTTAGTCCACTGCCAAAGGGGCGGGAAAATGGTAAATAAAATGGGCTGGCCAGAGTAACTCATATTAATTAAAGCCAAAAGGCAGACAAGTCATTGCTCTGGGTCCCCGACTTCATTGCGGCTGTCTCGTGTAAACACTTGCAAAAAAATGCCCCGCTCTCTGGGGGAAAATGTGATACCCTCTAGGAAATATGTGATAAAAATGCTCTATGTTTGTGAAATAATTTTTAAAAAAATGTTCTAAATGTTTTTGAAATAATTGCTTATAATAACAATGAAATAAAATAAAAGTATACAAATTAAATTAGATAATACGTATTTTAAAAAATATAATAATATTTTCTTACATTTTAATCATAAGCAATAACTTATATTTAATTAAATCTTATCAACAAACTTATCAAGGGGCATACCCCAAGGATTATCACAGGATAATCTGGTGAAAGAAGCCTCCGGAAAAAATACAAAAAAAATATGGCTGGCTAAATTCCGCAGCCAAAAGGAGGCGTCCTCCTGCGGGAGGCAGCCGCTCGTCGTCGTCGTCGAGGACCTCGTTGCTTTTTATCCTTTTGAGTCGCCTTGTCACACACACACACACTGTCACACACAATAATCATAATTGTGCGGTTAAGAGAGGGAATGGCCGGGAAAGTCCCCTCTTGTTTGCCCCAACACTTCCGACTGAATGCCGTCGCTCCTGTCAGCCGTGCATTGCACTCTACGCGGATTTCCCCGAAGGTAACAGCCACGCCCCTCCGCCCTCCGACCCCCGCCGCCCATTTTCCTTCCACAAAAGAAGGCGACAACGAAGATGAAGCGATTGCAACAAATTATAAAGCACTTGGCACCAGCAACCAGATGAGGATGATAATAATGATTATAATGATGATGTTGCTGATGTTGTCGACGACGATGATGGTGACAATTTGTTGAGCAAGTGCTTCGCTAGTTGCTGGAAAATAAGACACCATATATAACACGCCGATTAAGTTGTATTGCCGCCGGTGGGAAAAAAAAGCGGTTCAAAGTGCTAAGAAAAAAGTAGGGGGAAGCTCATTAAAAGATATAAAAATAACTATTAATTGTATCAAGGAATTTTTTAAGTAAATAAATATATCATTAAGTAAATATGATAAATAAAATATTATACTAATAGGAAATATGAATTTGGACTTTAATAAATTAATAGCCAAGTTCATTGTCTAGTTTCTAACTTCTATGGATTTTCCATAATAAATCATTACTAATTTACCAAATTAAGTAAATAAATAAGTAAATAAATAAGTAATAATGATTAATAAAATATAATAGGTACTAATAAGAAATACGAATTTGTACTTTCGATCAACGACTTTATTTATTTAAATAAATTAATAGCCAAGTTAATTGTATATGTTCTAACTTCTTAGTATTTTCCATAATAAATCATTACTAATTTAGCAAGTAAACAATTGCCAAATTATAAATGTAATAAAACAATAATTATAATTTGCAAAAAAAAGATACTTTAAGTATTAAACAACTATTAAATTAAAACCCACAAACAGCTAGTTAATTATGGGTAAAATATTTAATTTACCATGTATATCATGTATATCAGGCAGACAATGGCTAGTAATTAGTGCAGCAAAAAAACAGAAACAATGGGGCTACATTGATTTAATTAAGCTGTGATTAATAACCGTATTGTTTCGTTCGCAGGACAAAGTCAAGGATGTGTTCGACACAGCCATTTGGGAGGGCCTCGTGCCCACCACCCTGCCGCCCACGCCCTCCTTCTGGAGGAAGCTCTTCTGCCTGGCCTGAAACTCGAGACTCGAAACTGAAGATCAACTCAACTCTCAACACACACACACGATTTATTATTATTATTATTTTTTTTGGGATATATAACCATTATTTATATTAAAGATTTTTTTAGAGATTTTCGTTTAGCAGTGCTTGCACACAGACTGATCTACACATAAACTAAAATATTAAATACATTTAAATTTTAAACAAAAAAATCATAATGTTTAATGCCTAAACGAATAGATCTTATCAATTTACTCGTAATCATGTTCGTGGTTTTCTCTCATCTCCTATTTTTTTGTTTTATTATAAAACCCAAACTATTTAAACCTTATTGTCGCCCAGATCCACAACTATGTTACATCATTCCATCCATTTTTAAGCATTACGTTCTAAGCAAATATTTCAAATATTGTATATCGAGGGCAGCATTAAATATAGTAGCGAAACAAATCCAAATCGAAGTTGAATTTCTCGGGGAAGGGAAAGGAAGCAGTGTTTCCAAATAATTTGGCAGCCTAATGCCGTAAGTGCCAGCAAAAATAATAATAAATACCGAGGGCATTACGACGACGTTGGATTGGAGAGCAGAATCAACAAAAACAACATTAGCGTTTCGGCAAAGTCCCGATTCTCGACTCTGCCAAGTAAACACACACGCACACTTGCAAGCAGCATCTGGAGGGAAATTTGATGGGGAAAACTAAAGGGAAAGCTCGTCAAACTTTGCATACGTCGGCCGTTTGGAGGAACTTTACATTGGCTGGGAAAAATGTAAGGAAAAAAGAATGCTAAAATTATTGAAAATAATTTTGTTCCATTAAATATGGAATAAAAAAATATAAAAGAGCTTACTAAAAAGTATATTTAAATTATACAAAAAAAAAGTATTCGCTTCAAGATAAAATCTTAATAAAAAGTAAAAATTCTAAGAAACTTTTAAATTTTCAATTAAAAATGTTTATTGGAATTTCTTGAATTTATTTGGCAAAATGTAAAGAACTTTGGTGCTAAAATCATTTAAAATATTTTTTTCTAATAAATATTAAATAAATAAATATAAAAGTATTTTGAAAATATAGAAATAAATTCCCTAAAAAGTTCAAATTCTTATGTTCAAATAAAAATATGTTATCTAATATCTTTAATTTACATTAAAGGGGATTTTAACTTAGCTCAAAAGTAGGCAGTATTTTTCTTGAAATGGAAATATCCAAAGCTGCATCTGAGAAAATACCAAAGGGGTAGTTTTTTTTCAGCTGCTTCCTTGCCATATATTTATTTTTGTTAACTTACTGGTTCGCTTTTTGCATCGTGAGTTTAGTGGCGTCATCAAGTCTTTTGCTGATGCTGATGTCTTGATTGTGCGGACATTTGGGTCCAAAAAAGTGCAATATTCATGGCGATGGCAGAGGCGGAGGGCTGAGGTCAAAGGGGGTTGAACATGCCAAGTAAAGAGGCAGCAGTAATAACCAAACTGAACCGAACCAGCTGACGGGCAAGTGCAGTGTAAACATTTTCACATTGTCTGGCCAAATCTGGCGAGCAAACAGTTAATGTGCAGAAGCAACATGCAACAGTTCAGTTTTTGCGTAGCCGTAGCCCATAAAATTGAAGATTCGGCATTGCAGAGGCTGTGGATACAGGCAAAAAATAATAATAAATCAATAGCAGGACGAGGCAAACTTGGCCATGTCATGTTTGCTAAATTTATGGCTACTTACGAGCAACAGCAATAAATACACAATTTATTAGACAAATATTTTCGGGGCGGGGGTTAAGAAATTACGTATACGTATTACGTATACGTATGGCCCTGCTAATGATGCATATCTCCACTCCGGTTGTGTGCGTCCTTCCTGTCCAGATGTCACTTCATTCTGAGGGCGTCCCATGAAATATTGAGCAGATCACCAGGCCTTTTGGCCATGTCAATCGATTTGGGCCAAATTCCGACCCACTTACGTTTCGTCCTGCGGCGGCAAAGTCGAAATTCAATTCGAGTTCCATAATGAAAAATGTGTCTGTGAAACTGTTGAATGGTTTTCTCCCCTTTTTTTTTGTTGGATTTTTTCGGGTTTTTTTTATTATTATTTTTCGCTTCTTTGTTTGGTACGTGCCAATAAAGAGCCGGCTGGAGTCGAGGCACGCGGCTATTTATGTGGGTCATTCACGCGCACGGGATGTGGACCGCATCCGTAGCCCTTCGCTGTGTGAGTGTGTGTGTGTAATTTACTTAGGAATAGATACAGATACGGATACGGATACATGTGGCACAGATACGCGGCAGCCAGACACGCCACTTGAACCCCTGATTGCGCCCGGTGACGGTCGCTGGGTCTGTAAGGTGATACCGTGTTAATTCTAATAAACTATAGTGTATTAGTACTCTAGGCCACATGAATTTAGAGGTACGTTGCAAGGAAATCGGTGTACGATTGGGCAAGTTATTGACCTCAGAAGTTCAGATCGGGGTCACCATATTTTAAATACTTATCAGAAACCAAAAAATGGTAGTGCAGATTTTTAGTAAATGAAACTACACATTTTTGGAGGAACGTTACAAAAAAATCAGACTTTGATTAGTTAGCTTATGGGCTTTAGAAGTCAAGATCGGGGTCACCTTATTTACATAAATAAAAAAATATTAAAAGTTTTAATGCAAACCTTTTGTAACTTTAACCACAAACTTTTAGAGCAACGTTACGAAAAAATCAGACTTCGATTGGTTGGTTTATGGGCTTTAGAAGTCAACATCGGGGTCACCTTATTTGCAATAAACAAAAAAAAAAGAAACATTTTAATGCAAACTTTAAGTAAATTAAATTAAATTTTAAAGGAACTTAAACACAACTAAACAAAAATCTTTTCCGTAATCATTTTCTTATAAAATGATTTAATGTTTTCATAGGGCGTTTGTCAATATTTATAGATAAACAACGGGTATTTTGTCGGCACTCACTAATCCGAAATCTAGGTTTTCTTCGGTGTTTTCTAGCCGTTGCCATTGTTGCCCCCGGGGCAAGTTGAGAGCTCTTGCGATGAGGCTAAAACTTATAATCATGGCATCATCAACAAAATTATCGTTTTGCCACAGACAACGCACACACACATATGTGGGGTCCTGCACACATACAGATACAGATACACTCGCCATTTAAGAGCATAAAAGCGAAACGTGCTCGAAATGTGAATTACTCGCGCTCCAAAACCCCCCTCCCCCTCACACACGCACACACTGTTGCACTTGAAGTGCCTGAGTGTGCGAGTTGATTTTGCTCTTTGGCTCCATTTTGGCTCATAACTTTAACTATTTTACACGAGCAGCCGAAGAGAACCCAAGGAACATTTACTCGACTTTTTCCTTTCCTTTGTTTTCCCTCTTTGTTTTTCTTCCCTTTATTTAGTCGCTTTAGTGCCTGCTTTCTTTTTGGGGGGCGAATAAATGGTCGTCGGCTGAGGATAGAGTTTTGTGGATCTGGCACCTTCGATATCTCTCTTCTGTTTTCCCCCATTTTTTTTTATTTTTTTGGCAAATTAACAAGCCAGCAGGAGGGGAAAAAGTGGGCAAAAGGCGTCAGCAGCAGTTTCAGCTTCCCTTTTAAACATTGATTTCCGGGCGCCTAGGTACATGGTGTTGTATGTGTACACTGGGCGAAAAAGTTAAGAAAAAAATTAAAAAGTGAACAGAAATAAAAAATTACTTTACTTTTTTAAATAGCTTTTTTGTACTAATTTTCCTTAAGTTTCCTTAAAAAAATAAAATATAAGTAAATATTATTTTACCTTAAAATATGAATAACTCACATGATAAATAAGATTAAACATTTTTCTAGTCACTTTTCATTTAAAAGTAACAATTTTTCCAAGTGTACATGTACATACGTATAGCTCACATTATAAATAAGATTAAAAATTGTACTAGTTACTTTTCATTTAAAAGTAACAATTTCTCCAAGTGTACATGTACATACGTATATTTGTGTAATTGAAGCATCGAAGAAATCGCAATTCGCACGAACGCATTTCCTCGCAAAGGCAAACAACAAATAGAGATGTATATAAAAAAAGGTGAAAGAGGCGGATGATAAGGGGGCGTGGTTGGGGGTGGTGACAGAGTGGTGAAAGGGGGGCGGTAAGGAGACGACATGACTGCTCCATTCAGCAGCTGTGAGCGGTGAAAACCTTTTTGGCGCTAATTGCAATTACACGAAATATTATTTGCACACATTTCCAGCCAAAGTCGCAATCAGTGCGAAAGAGACGGCGTGCGAGTGTCAGAGGGAGATGGCTTTATATTTTTGGGGGCCTCGGGATCTGTAAGAAAAAGCCAACAGTTTAATCAGTTGAATGAGTGCGAAATCCCAATTTCGAGAGACTTTTAAAAAAATATAACAAATATTTGAATAGTAAATAAAGTTATTCAACAAAAAATGAAGGTTATATATTTTTTTAATATTTTTAGAAAATTGTATAATTTATACAAAAATATTAAATACTCTCGATTTATTTATCTAGCTTTAAAGCGAGCTACTGATAACCTTAACCCATTTTTCCACCCTTAACTGACCTTCAGAATGCATAAATACTTAAACGGGCAAAAAAGGACAACAACGAGGGCAGAATCCATAATGGAATGCCAACCCATCCGAGGATTGTTTGCCAGTCTCATCCATTTATTTGCTTATCCAAGTCAGCACCTGATACCCACGACCCCTCTTCAGTCCACCGCCCGCCGCCCCTGTCACTTCCAATTGCAGTTGCCATTCACAATTGTCTGGCATGTCGGCCGATAAGCCCACTCCATTGGCACTCCAACTCACCCCCCTGAACCCCTTAACCCCTTTTCAGCCCAAAACCCCCGCAACCCCCGCCTGTGTGCAATAAATCAAACATCAAAGCGATGAGCCAACTTGAAATGGACTGCAAATTTATGCAGCGACAGCTCTCAAATGCCCGATCCCCATTTCAATGGCAGATGGCGGAACAACAGGAGCAAACAAATCAAAGGCCGGCGACACAACCTGGAATTTACCAACAACATTGAATTGAAGGGCCCGAAAAAACAGTTGTTAAACAAATGGGGAATTTAAATATGTCAAAAAATTAGCGCAATTTTAAAATAAATGTTATTTTAGCATTGGCATATGGGGGAAAAATAGAATCAACAGGAGTAAAAAAATCAATAAAAATTAATTGGAAAAATACTAATGAAAGGTGTCTAAAAGTATGCAGTGAAATAATGAAGGAATCCATGAATAAGCAACAACTACTTACTGTGATATTTACAGTATAATATTTAAATATTTTAAAGCAGTGCTAATATTATAATATTTTAGTTTTAAATTCAAGCAACATTTTTTAAAGGCCCAACCTAATCGAGGGATGCCAGTTATCCATATGCAAATGAGATTTTTCATTATAATTTCACCTCTACCTGTTTAGTTTATTTGCGCCTGCATACGATTTACATGCATGCGATAAAGTTGATTAAATGCAAAGTGGCAAACGGAATTTCATTCCCATTTTCCCCCCCATCCTCCTCTTTCCCCGTCGTCGTTGGAAAATATTGAAAAACTTGAAGGGAAAACAAAAAACAAACTGGGGGATCCGCCAACACAAACACGATGGAGAAAAGTCGAGGAGAGCAGGAAGTGTTGAAACACTAGGAGATTTTAGGGTTAACTCATAAGTTGGTGTGTGAAAAAATATTAGTTATTTAGGCAAAAAGTTTAGAAATTATTAAAAACTTGGAATATAAAGAAAATGTTTAAATTCATTTTACCAAATAATTTTTTTGCCAAGGCTTTAATTTTTTTGCTAGTGCAAATGGTCAGCAGCACATATTGAAAAAGTTATGAACAGGAAATGAAACGGAAGCTGACAATATTCTCCAACGACTAGGAGGAGATGGAGATGGTGATTCACCCGACCATTTCCAACTCGGTGACTAGATGACATAATTGGCCCGCAATGTTCGCTTATCAACGCAGCTGTTTTGCGAAGGCCTGTTTTCCGGTTCTCCCAAAACTGGAGGATAAAAGCCAACGAAGGGCCAACGAATGGGCCAGTTGGAAGGGTTTGCCATGGCCGAGGAGAAGCACCGCATGTTGTACCAGGGCCAGGATCCCAGCCAGCAGGATCAGCAGGATCAGCCGAAGCAGCGGCCTTTGTCCCTGTCGCCCTCGGAACCGCCCACCTATGATGATGCCATGAATGAAGCCACCTCGCCCACCATTTTGGCCCACTGCGGCTACTCGGCCGACCGTCGGAGGACCTTCTTCGCGGAGCCACAGCATCTGAGGAATCGCCACCAGGAGGAGGAGGAGGAGGAGGAGGAGGAGGAGGTGTCCCAAGTGGAGGAAGGTTCATCGGAGGAATTAACAGCGCCGCCGGAGCGAAGTAGGTGGTGATTTGGTTTTATTAAATTATTTTAAATATTTTAAACTTACAGATTTCTTCGTCGTGGCTCCTCAACCCAAATTGGGCAGCCAGGCGATGGACATCGTGTGCCCAGCTTGTGGCCAACGGGGATTCACGCGCTTGAAGAGGTCACCAAATGAACGCACCAACATTTGGGCCCTCTGGCTGTGCACTTTGGGGTAAGTGAATTGATTAGGCTTGTTGAAAAAATATTACTACTGCAGCTTATTCTCAAAAAACATAAGTAAATTTATAAAAAAACCAAAGATTTGTTAATGGTTAACAGGTTTAAATTAAATTAAGTCAGTTTAAAGCTTTTAAAAACGCTCACCTAATTTCTAGCACATTATTTGCAATGATAAGGATTATTAGAAAATGTTTTAAAAAAAACACAATAAATACTTAATAAATAATAAATTAAATACAATTTTAGCCGATTTAAATTACCAAAGTTAATGATAAATGATTAAAATAAATTAAGTAAATTTAATTAAGTGTACACTTAATTGCAACCCCATTAAAATATTCAGAAAATGTCTTGAAATATTTATATTAAATATTAAAACCTTTAATAATAATTAACCAACATAAATACCTAATAAGAGTTTGTAAAATATTTTCATTAAAACTTTAAACGATTTAAATTAAAGTATCTACCATATTTATCTCTTTCAGTTGGTGCTGCTGCGCCTGTTTGTGTCCTTATTTCTGGAACGGCTGCCGGACGACAAATCATTACTGCTCCGCCTGCGAGATCTTCCTGGGCGCACATCATCCCACTGGCTGCTGCTGCGGCTGCTGATGCTGCCGGCGATGGTCCGTAGTCCGGAAATATATCCTCCAGGATCGCAGCCGGAATCCGGCCGCTAATTGTGAAAGTTTTCCGTGTGTGAATAAAGCTGAGTGGGCGGCACGCTGCTGCTGCTGCTTTCTGACCACAAGGACTCGGGGCTTATTCGCTTGTAATGAGTAACAGAGCCGAGCCCGGCCGGAAATTGAGCGCCGTCAAATCGAATTGCCTACCTAAGCCCATCGTCCGTCGTCCGTCGTCCATCGTCCTTGGTTTTCAATCCCCCCCACTGAAACACCACCCACAGGCCATCACCATTTTCATGCCCCTCCGCCCAAATGATGCATAACTGGCCTAAACAAATTGCCTCATCATCACTCCGGCTCGCACATCCTGCCGCCAAGAGCGGATTGTTGTTGATGCTGCTCGTTATTGATACCCTGTAAAGTGGGGTGTATTGGGTTGTCAATTATTTCAAATATAAAAAATATTAGAGAAACAAATCTAAAAAAGAAAAAAAATATTCAATTCATTTAAATTTAATTAAGCTAAAATATCAAATATTACAATTTTAATTTAAGCAATATTTTGTAAATAGAAAAATAAAAATAGAAAAATATTGATAAAAACAATATTTGAATCAATACAATTTATTAGGAAAATAATACAAAAATAATGATGGTTATAAAGTCACTTAAAAAGGTTTATAAAAGTATGCAGTGATCTTTAAGATCTTGTTGCCATTTTATACCCCACTCAGTGGGTAACCCTATACCAAAGGGTATCCCAGAATGCAATTCATCTCCATTTGTTTGGCTTTCAGTTGCGCTTTTTGTTTTCGAGGTTTCTGCCTATTCCAGTGCTTTGCGCGGCTTTGTTCAATTTTTTGGCTGCAATTGGCCAGCGGTGGCAGCGAATTCAATTAGCGCCCCGTGGGATGCGGAATGCACAACCTTCAACTGGGAAGCCAGCTGGATGGATGGATGGACGGATGGATTGACTGGCTGGCCAGAATTGCGGGGCCCCGAGAACAAAAAGCAGAACTCGACAATTAGTCGGGTCAGAGTGCCGCAACAACAATTATGGCCATAAGAGCATTATGGCCGAGTGCAGAATGATGTGGGTGCTGCGCCTCAATAACATCAAGTATACGCCGCTTTGGCCACGCCAGACTCTGTTGCGCCCGCTGTCGCAATAACAATGATAATCAAAACAACAATAATAATAATTATTATATGTAATGGCAAAGCTATGAAAATGAGCTGCCAACGGCATTCTGACCCAATAAGTAGACAATTTTAATTATATTAACTAGCTGCCGGCTGGACTCCTGTTTTTGCGCCTGCCCGCAATATCAAAGGATAACAATATAATAATTAAATCCATAACATTTTCCGCGTGATTTTGAAGAAATAAAATTTTCGCATCTTTTTTAAGGGGTTACATCACAATTTTTTACGAAAAATTAAAAAAAATTAAAATGTCCAGGTTTATTTGCCAATCGATTGGAAATTTAACAACGAGTTCAGAAAGGTATGACAATCCAAATTTGGATCAATACTTCCATTGTTTCAGCCAAAAAACTGATTATTTTTGCGTAAAAATTCGGGATCTGGGTTTTTGGTAAAAACAGGAATTTTTCCTTTTTGTTTTTTTGCTGTAACTTGGTCAAAAATGGTCCTACCCCAAAAATACATACTGTTTTGAACAGATAACAAACTAATAAATAACACCATGACACTTTCCGTGTGATGTTGATAAAATAAAATTTTCGCCAATTTTCGCATTTTTTATAAGGGGGTACATCATGATTTTTTACGAAAAATGGGAAAAAAATAAAATGTCCAGGTTTAAATGCCAATCGATTGCAAATTTAATAACGAGTTCAGAAAGGTATGACAATCCATATTTGGATCAATATTTCCATTACTGCGGCCAAAAAACGAATTATTTTTTTGTGAAAAATTGGGATTTGGGGTTTTTGGCAAAAATAGGAATTTTTGATTTTGTTTTTTTGCTCTAACTTTGCCAAAAATGGTCCTATCCGAAAAATAATAACTGTTTTGAACAGATAACAAAATAATAATTAAATCCATAACAATTTCCGTGTGATTTTAAAAAAATAAAATTTTTGCCAATTTTCATTTTTTTTATAAGGGGGTACATCATTATTTTTTGCGAAAAATGGCAAAAAAATAAAATGTCCAGGTTTGAATGCCAATCGATTGCAAATTTAACGACGAGTTCAGAAAGGTATGACAATCCATATTTGGATCAATATTTCCATTACTGCGGCCAAAAAACTAATTATTTATTGTGAAAAATTGGGATTTGGGGGTTCTGGCAAAAATTGGAATTTTTGTTTTTGTTTTTTTGCTGTAACTTTGCCAAAAATGGTCCTACCCAAAAAATAATAACTGTTTTGAACAGATAACAAAATAATAATTAAATCCATAACATTTTCCGTGTGATCTAGGAAAAATAAAATTTTGAGACAATTTTCATTTTTTTAAAAGGGGTGACATCACAATTTTTTACGAAAAATGGAAAAAAATTAAATTGTCCAGGATTAAATGCCAATCGATTGGAATTTTAATAACGAGTTCAGAAAGGTATGACAATCCAAATTCGGATCAATACTTCTATTGTTTCAGCCGAAAACTAATTTTTTTTGTTCTGGGTTTTTTGGTAAAAACTTTATTTTTCTTAGATTTGTAGTTGACTATAACTTTATACCAAACCAAAAATACTTGCTGGATTGGACAGTTAACAACCTATTAAATCTATATTTGAAATGCGCATCTCATAAACATGATTAAAGCCCATGTTGACCAGCTTTGCGTTCTGGCTGTCGAATAATATTGTTTTTTTTCGTATGAAGCATTCCCGATCTCCTTCACAAATATTTAATGATTTCGTTTTTCAACGAGTGATTTGATTATGTGCAGCTGAAAATTGCTATTGGTTATCAATATCCCATCGTCGGGGAGGCTCTACGCATGCATTCTGTAGTAATGCAGACTGGCATTGCAGGAAAATGTGCATTTTTTTTCCGAGCTATTCACGGATATTTGCGGGTCGTCGATGAGTCGTTAACGCAGCTCCAGCTGCAGATACAAATGCAGATGCAGATACAGATACAGTTTGCAGTTGCAGTTGCAACTCCCGAAGGGGCGAGCGCTAATCAAATTACCACACAGCCGCGCAAATCAACTGCAAAATGTTTTAATTAAGAGCGAAAGAAAATGCGGGCGAGGGGTTGGGATTGCGATTGGGATTCGGATTGGGGGTGTGGCAAAAGGCAAATGGCGAATGCGAATGGCAAATTGCAAAATTGCAATTGCAATTGCAATTGCGATGCAAATCGACGCACAGGAACCGACAGCAACAGTTAAGCCCAGCAGCAACATCAGTGTCCGTAATCGCCAGACGGCAGCAACAATAATGGCTAACTGTTCTTGATCCGCGGGGCCGCAGGCCGCAGGTCGCCGGTCACAGCTGCAACAGTTGCTGCTGCAACTGGCAACTAGCGACTAGCAACAAAAACCAGCCAGCGGCGACAAGTGCAACAGCAGCAGCTGCAGTAACTGGCAAACAACGAGGCAACTTGGATTTTTGGCAAGTCGCAGCCTCAAATGCACTTGAAATATTTATGAGAAAAAATATATGCTCTTAATGGAAATTATTAGAAAAAAAATTATTAAAAACAACTAAAACAATAACTAATTAAAAGTAATTCCAAGAATATCAAAAACGATGTTGCTTAGTTATAACAATAACTTAATAATTTATGCTACGATTTTTCAACTTGAAAATAACCTATTTATTGTAGGTGTTTAAAAAGATTAAATATCATTAATAATGCTCTATGTATTTTTTCGTTTTTTATCAGTTTAGTTTTAATAAAAAATAATATTTTTAAAATATAAGAACTTTAAAAAAAATATTTATTAAAAAAAAATATTTAAAAATAAATAAATAATATTTAATAAACAAAAAATAAACCTTGAAAAATCTTAACGACATAATTAAACAATTTACTTACAATATAAAATATTTATGACCTGTTAATTTGATAAATCCATATATTTGGTGACTCGTGGCTTAAAATTATGTTCGTTTAAAGGAGTAAATGTATTTTATTAAATTTAAATTAAGCCGCATAAACTTCATCTATGTGTGCCAACTTTACCACTCAACTCAACTAATCGCCAATGGTTAGCCAATCAGTCCATCAACAACTTTGCCCTCAACTACAATTTGAGTAACAACAAAGCAGCCAGCAATCTATATAAAATCGCCAGAGTTTTATGGAACAACAGCAGCGCCAATTGATCTTCCTGAACTTCTCGGGGGCAGTAAAATCGAAGAGCAACAGTTAAGCAAGGCGATAAACAATAAACAATAAAGGCGATTTTGGAAAACACAGCAGTGCTGCAATTTCGATTTGCCAATGACAACGACAATGTGAATGCGAATTATCCATTATCCAGGTCCCTTGTACTACTACCCATCCTATCCCATCCTATCCCATACCATCCTCTCCCCTAAAAAAATAAAAGCCGAAAAAACTCGCGTCACGTAGCCAAGCAAATGAACTGCAACTGACTTCTGGCAACTGACTTCCCCTCGCTTCGCCCCTTTAGTCGGATTTTGTTTTTCGAGATTTTCGAGAACAGGGCGCAGGCGTTGGAGGACTCGGAGGACTCGGCCTCGGCCTCGGGATTTCAGTCGGCGATTCGCCGATTCCGAGTCCATTCACCAAAACAGAAGTTCGGCTCCGTCGCTTGGCGTGTGCGGCATGTTGCAAGTTGGCAACTGTCGACTGACAACGGCTATATGAGTGTGTGGCAGCGCGCTTGTTGGCTCAATTGCGCCTCGCACGTTGGCCAGGCAGCAGGTCCTTCTAGCTTCGGGCTCCTGAAGAATTCGCGTGGAAATCCCTAAAACTCCCGGCTTGCGAATTGCGCGTAGTTTAAGAAACTCAAACTGAATCGGAAACTTCGCCGGTTCGATTGATTGATTGTGTGTGGTTCTGGTTCCCACTTTTTTTTTTGGCAGTGCTCTTATTTTTTTTACAAGTACAGTAGCCATTCCCCCCGGCGAACCGCGTGTTATTTCCGCTTCCGTGTGCGTGCAATTAGTGGGCGGCATGGCGGCCCCGAGCCGCCGATACCGCAAATGCCGCTCCAAGACAATGTCGCTGGTGGCGGCCCTGCTTTTGGGCCTAACGGTTACCCTGGCAGCCGGAAATGACGCCATTTCCGCACCGAAAGCGGCAAGGGATCTGCAGCCGAGGCAGCGCCATCAGCAGCCGGACATCGAAGATGATGGCGGAGCGCGAAGAGACAAGGACTTTGACTTTGCCGCCTATGTGAATGGTGAGTGAATGGGGGGAGCTTGGGGATTTTTCGGGCTGACCACGACTCAATCACTTTCGCTTCCTGTCGCACTCACAAAATGGAAATTAGCCTGCCACTCTTCTGCTCCGCAGAGAATTTCACGTGCAGCATTGCCAGCAGAGCAAAGCAAAGGCAATTTGAGTGCCTCTAAGTGGTCACAAAACAATTGGGCTGTGCCAATTTCAAGCTTTTAGCCGCAAGTATATTTAATTTGATTGGATTGGTTTGGATAGGTTTCGAAAACTTCTCCATAAGTGTGTGGGGAAATCAGCCAGAATGGCAGAATGGGTAATTGAATCAAGCACTTTGTATTTTTAAGTAGCTGCAAAAATATAGTTATTATTTTCGAGTACTTGGGGCATAGATTATTCATTGTAATCACCTACATTTGAAAGTTAATAAATAATTTTAAATGCTCAAATAATAATGAGAAAAAGTCTTGCAATTTTTACGGGAAGCTATACATTATTTATTGTAATCCCTAAAATGGTAAAGAAAATATATCATTAAAAATATTAAAAAAATATTTTAAGCCTTAACAACTATATTAATTTAAATTGAAATTCTTACAGTTAAATTTCTTAAATATAACGAATTTTATAGACTCTTATATAATTTTTTACGGGGCCTTAAAAACTATATTAATTTATATTTTAGTTCTTACAGTTAATATTCTTAAATATAAAAATCTCTTAAGATTTCAAGACATTTTTAGATTTTCTATAACTGAGCCTTAAAAACCCTATTAAATAAAATGTAATTCTTACAGTTAAAATTCTTAAAAATAACTTAGTTTAAGGGACTTCAAATTCGATGTCAGAATATTTGCAATTTTCGGGATCCTTCGAACGATTTGCGTATTTGCTTATTGCTTTGCCGAATAATAAATAATAATTACGGTCGGTAGAATAACCCCATTACCGTATGCAAACAAAATGAAATCCCCCCCCCCCCCCCTGCTGCTGCATACTTTGATATTAAATCATTTCTGGGCTACACAAATTCCAGAACTGTTTCTTGTTAATCATAACTTAATAACCTGTGAATTTCACTTGAAACTGTCTCTGGATTTAAATCGGAGATTTTCGAAATAAATTCCATGTCGAAAATTGGCAAAGCGAACAATTGTTAAATCGTCTGTGTGATAACGCAGAAGCAATTTAGAGAATTTCACATATTATATATATAGGTAATATATATGCATGTGCGATGCCAACATCAAGTTGTCAATTGTGAATGGAGGCATATACATTACAATTGGCACACGAACATATAGCTCAGATAAATGCAATGATATGTCGTCCAAAATGTTTGCTTTGCTTTGCTAAAATTGCAATTTAAATGTAGTTAACTGTGTGTGCGTGTGTGTGCGAGTGTGTGCGAGTGTGCTTTGCCACTTAGCAGCTACACAAAAGTCACACAAACATTTTCTGGGGAACGGGGAAATGCGAAATGGGATATGGGAAAAAAGGCGGACTGACCGCACTGACAAACATTTCGAAACGTAAAATTTATTTATATCACTTGCAACTGCAAAATGTAATTTTGTGTGTGCGTGTGTGTATGCCGCAAACAAACAAATGGTGAGTGCCCACACTGCGTATGAGTAATCCGCATGGCCAGCGAGCATTACAGCATTACTCATACGCAGTGTGGCCGGCGACGCCCGCCCCAAAATGTATGCTATACATTTTTGCCTGTCAATATGCTTAGCCAACGATTCCTCATCCATTGAAAAGCAATTAAATTCGCACAAGCACATGATAGTGATACAATAATTCGAATGTGTCTGTTTTTATTGAAACAAGGGGGTGAATGCGGGGGCGGGAGTGATGGGTTTTCCATTTCCATGACTTGTTGCACCATCGTCATTCGGACTCAACCACTTCATCATCCCGATGAGATCGAAGCCACTCGAAGCCATGCGTTTACACTTTAAATAGCCGGCGGCCAAAGGTAACACTTTGCACCCTTTGCTTTTGCTTTTGCCTTTGCTACTTTGCTGCATCCGTTTAGCCATAAATTATAGCCCGATAGGAGTGAGTGTGTGCGTGTGTGTACCACGTGGCTTATGGCAGGTGTGCGGGTGTGTGGCTTCTGCATGTGTGTGCGTTGCAGGTGCGGCATTGTTTGTAGTACCCTGGAAACTAAGGTTTACCAAGCAAAAAATATTTTTATAAATATTATATTGCAATAAATACATAAATACAATTTAAAATAATAATAATAATAAAAATATAAAAATTAAAAATGTTATTCTATAAAAAAAGGGGAGCCAAAAATATGCTGTTAAATATTTTGGAATAAAATATATTTTTTTCTCTAAAGGAAAAATTCGTTTTTTGAAAAATAAATTATGTTCAGTTTTTTGGAAATAAAATAACATAATAAAAAATAACATTTAAAGGACTATTAAATATTTTAAAAAATGCTCATAAAAAGAAAAATAAACCTCCATTAAAAATTACCTTTTAAATAAAGAAAATATGTTTAATTTTTAAATTAAATTTATTTTTAACCCCTTTGCCACCTTTTTGTTCCAATTTCTCACACAAATACTCAGTATCTGCACTCTCGACCCTTGCGCTTTAAATCTAGATACTTTTTCGTTTATTTTTGGCTGAGTGCTAACATTTCGCTGATTTTACAACCGCGACGGGCAGCGTTGACAGTCGCAAAAAAAAGGGAAGGGCAAAAACCCATAAAGCGGTTGGTGTGCAAAGTTCGAAGAGTTGAATTGTGGAAACCACCCTCGTTTGTTGGCCAGCATCACCGTCCATATGGTCCATATTTAAACCTGGCCATAAGCCGTTTGTTACCCGTTGTTTGTCTGTTTGTTTGCCTGTTCGTTTGTTTGTTTGTTTGTTGTCGCCTTCCTGGTGGCATTTTGTCGCCTCCTTCTTAATTTTCTTGTACCATTTATGCTTTAAGGAACATTTTTTTTGGAGCTGGCCAAATATAATTTAATATTTAGCTCCATTTAAAAAATATCCACTTTTTATATATTTTTAAAAGTATTTTTCCACTATTTAAAATATGTACTTAATTTTAAAATAAATCATATAATTTTTAAAGCACAATTTAAGCAAAGGAAAATGTTTTTAGTGCTGGGACACACTATTTAGAATATTTATTTAATACTAAAATAAATCATAGATTATTTAAAACACTATTTAAGCAAAGGAACGTGTTTTTAATGCTGGCTTACTGAACTTATTTTAGTTGATATTTCAAGTTTATAAATATAGTTTTAAACTGAATTTTGTAAAACTATTTTCCCACTATTTAAAATACCAATAAATCAAAGATTATTTAAAACACTAACTGAAGCCAACTAAAAGGTAATAAAAAGTTATAATTGTGCCATAAACACAAACTTTTGTGTTGTAGAAAAATCCATGAATGGTTAGTGCCTTAATTTTGGTAGCATTTATATTTATTAGTCTGAAAACCAGAAGATCCTTATGAAAGTTTTCCTCCGCAGTAACTTTTATTGTTGGCACAATTTACTACCACAGAATTCATGGCAACTGCTGCATTTTGCTAATCTAAATGCTTTTTTTGGGGAGCTTTTTTTGTTAGCATCACTGGCAGAGCAGCCTGTCTGTCTGCTGTTTTTCCAAGCGTTTTTCCAACGTTTTTGCCCCGTGCCATTGTTGTTGTCCTGTCCATAAGCAGATAATCAAAAGTAAATAAAAGCATTTTTCATTGTGTGATTCGCAGACGGCGAGGGGGCGGAGGGGAATTCCCCGCCGGAGGAGGAGACGGATTAAGTAAATACTCGTACATTTTTGCGCACAGGATTATATTCTCAAGTGAAAGTGCCTGCGGGGTCAGGGGATAAAATTAAAAGGAGCCCCCGCTCGGCCATTTTGGTATTTTATGAATTATTTCGCAGCTCATTAAGGAGAACACGTTTAAGTACTTAAATAATCAACGCCTTTTTTTTTGTTCCCGCCAGCCAAACTTTTGTCAGTCAGTCAATCTCACAATCTCATTCCCATACACATGTGTGTGTTTTCGCTGGGATAGGTAATTATTTCAACGATTATTGGGATTTGTTTTGAGAGGTTCGCTCGGAGAAGAGCATTTAATTAACTCTGAAGACACTTTGATTGAACCAATTAGGGGCCTAATCACATTAAACAGGGGAACGCAATTGGCTTAAAACACCCCAGAGTCTCCTTCGAAACATCGGCATCTGTTGGTTAATCAGCTTAAGATTAATTAAGTCGAAGACAATGGGAAAATGTTTCACAACAGAACCTTTGAAGCTATTGGGAATTATTAATTTCTATTTTTCTTATCCATTTAACAACGCTTCTTTTCAGTTTTATGAAGCCCATAAAATACTTTTTATTATTAGAGCTTCTCCCATATTTATTCAGGACGCTTTTAAGGGTCTCTGGAATTTTATCTCTGCTTTTAAGTGGACAGATCATTTTTATACCCGTTACTTTGTTACTTTTGCCGCTAGGTGTCGCTTTGGCTAAGTAACGGGTATCTGATAGTCGACTATAGCGTTTTTTACTGCATATTTTACAACTCCTTCGCTTGAAACTCGCACACTTTATTGGTAAATTTATGTGCAGCTTTTATCGATGGCTTAGCAGTTAATAGCTCAACGATTTTTAGTTGACTAAATAATGTTATGATTTGTTTACCCGGCTAACTAATTTTAAATTCTAATTATTATTATTATTTATTTACGGTTTAGTCGCCGCTCCGTGGGGACTCCGTTGGCCATAAATTGTTGATTCACAATTTGTTTGCTTTCAGCACAGGGAAAATATCAAATTAAATTAATTAGTTTTTCCCCGCTTCCATGTGACTGTGTGTGTGTTTCTGTGGGCAACCATATTTAAATTTAAATGCGCATTAATATTAGTAACATTTTTGGTAAATTAGCCATGTTTCGTGATTCTGTATGCGATCCCAGGGCTTTTTGCGGCCTGCTTAATTGGCCATGAGACGCAGGAAACCTGAAACTTAATGCCATAATAGCCAAACGCACACAGAACGACTTGATTATGCGAAGGATCCTTTATGTCCTCGCATCCCTGAATGGAGATTCGGAGACCTGGCAGGTGAACCCAAGTCGTACTCCAGTCAGGCGCAATCTGCCGTACGCTAATCGAGTGCAAAGTGCTCCCTTGTCTGGCCACCAATTAATAATCGTCCTAACCCAATGCACTTGTCGTCCAACAATTGTCCTTACTCACTCACTCAGGCTAATTAGCCCGAAATGCATTTAAGGCCATATGCCAGTTGTGCACTTGGCGAATGATTTGTCGGAACTTAAAGGCTCCAAAAAGATTATATAACAAAATAAAAAATAGCTCAACAGTATAAGTAAACTTTTTGAGAAGCGCGGAGAAGGGCGTGTTTGCAAACACAAAGTTTACAAGAGGAAAATAAAAGAATAATCGTAATATTCAATAATCGTAGTATCATTAAATACCAATAGGAACTTTAGGGCTTCAAAAAGATTTTATAACAAAATAAAAAATATCTCAACAGTATAAGTAAACTTTATGAGAAGCGCATAGAAGGGCGTGTTTGCAAACACAAAGTTTAAAAGGGGAAAATCAAAAAATAATCGTAATAACCAATAATGTATCATTAAATACCAAAATGTATAGCTATTATCAATGGCCATTAGCCAAGTTATTTCGCCCAGTGCATGCCTAACAAATTATAGGCCAATTGGACACACGCCCACTTGGGGTCCGATGTCGCTCTGCATTCGGCTGGGGATTTATTTTTATATGCTGGTCGTTAGGGATAATACACCATCCGTTTTAGCCGGGGCTTTTATCGCTCGCATCCCCCGCATCCCACGCATCCTCCTCATCCTCCGGCTGCATGTGTTAAGAGCTTGACTTTGTCCGGGTAAATTGCTCCCAATGTCGTAGACATCGTCAACGTCTTTGCCGTTCTCGTAGTTCGCAGTTCTAGCGGCTGCTGCACTCTGCACCCACCGAGATAATGCCGCAGAGAGCGGAGGAGATGGGGACCTCCTTAAGTGCTGGCTATGCCCGGAACAATTTGGCACCACATTGCGTATGATTAATATAAATTGTTTGGACTTCATTCTCGCCTGCTTCCCTCTCGCTTTCCCCTCACTTATGCGACCCATTGACACCCCATGAATAGGGAAATGGAGGGAGATGTCCTGAATTTTCCAGCACTTAAAGGAATTGCCGAACGTTTTTTTCTACAATAAAGCGAGTAGTTTATTGTCTTAGAAGAGTCTCTTCTTAACCGTTGAGAAATAGTTTTATTATTAAATCTAAGTATTTTTGTTTTAGTGGTTTTATTACTATTTTTAATGAGTTATGTTTTTAGGCATTTTTTTTATTATTTTCCAGTGCTTCAGTATTTTTCTTTTGCCGACTATTTGATTTATCGATCGATCCGCCTGCTCAGACTTGCATTTTCCCAGCCAGTTCGCTGTCTATCCATTTGCTTAAAGCGTGTATTTAGCTTTTTGGGCTAAAGAGGTGGCTCTGCTGTTGTTCCGTTTCCTGTTCCGGTTGTTGTTGCTGCTCCATTGTTGCTGTTGCTGTTGCATGTTGCAGCTGCCACATGCCATGGCCCAAAGTGTCACATTACTGAAAGTGCGACAGCTACGGCGAATGCCAGAGCACTCTTCTCCTTCGAATCTCCTCCTGCTGATTGGGGTACTGCAGCAGCAGCAACAACTCTGCAGCAGCAACATCACAACGGCAACATCAGCCACACGCATCCAGCTCAACTTTGCTATCATTTGCGGTTTTGCATGTGCCCCATGCAGCATCCCCAAGTGCTGGCCATAATATTGCCACGCCCCTGTTATTCCGCTCCGGAACCTTTCTTACGACAAAAAAAAATACGACAGCCGCCTGAGGAAAGAAAAGAAACTAAAAAGTTGCATAAAAATCGCGTATACGCTTCAAAAATTCAACGGCCTGCCTATGAAAAACGAAACTGCAAGAGGACGAAAGCCACAGGCGAGGACGAAGGAGAATCCGGCGAAAGTGCACGGAGGGGGCAGGATTCGGGGGCCAGTGGTCTGGACGCAGACGATTGTTGCAGCAGCTTGTTTAAATTTTATGTCCTGGCTTTTCATACTTGTTAAGCCGTCCGCCGTCCGCCGCCCCGCCGACCACCCACCGCTCAACGAAGGGGCGTGCCAGGTGCTCTTTACCTTTGCCTTTCTTTTTCCTTGTTTTTTTACCTGATGCACGACGACAGGCGAGAGATGTGGCCGCTGGCACACACACTCACACACACACACACACACACTCGGGTGGGACACAGGTGGCAAAGTGGAGGGGCCATAAAAAAAAAGCATCCGAAAATGCTTCGCTCCAACGCACAGATTCAAGTGTAATTTTTGCCACCTCGCCGAGGACTTTCGGGGGAAATTGCACTCGCGAAAGTCATGACAGAGTGGCAGAGGAAACTTGTTAAAAGCATAAGTCAAAATATTGAGAAGCGCCGAGAAGAGCTCCGCCAATGCAGTCACCTCAAATAATGAGAAGCGCGGAGAGAGGCGCAAAGTTTAAGTTTATCAAACATTTCCTATTCCACTCGTGCGTTCCTTGTGTTCTAAGGTCCTTCAAACTTAAAGATACCCAACTGAACTTTAAGCCAAACTCAAACTCACTTGACTCATATACTTATCTACCCGACCGTTTCGCTACCCACAAGGCGCCCAATGAAGTGATAAACTGGCAACATTTAGTCCTTTTGTCTTTTCCCCACTTTTCCGCCGCTTTCTTTTCGCCTGTTGTGTTTTATGACTGGAGAAGCGAAAGCAAAACAAACAGAGCGAAGGAACGGGGCAAAAAACTTTCGAGCGCAACGAAGGGCAAAACTCGGGCTCAAAAATCAAATGACAATAAACAAAAAAAAAGGGGGGGAGGCTTCTGGTGGCAGGGGTGCAGCCATAAAATAAATTAACCTTGAAGTTCAATGCGCAACTCAATTTGCTGCCTTCGGGCCAAGGAGTCGCCCTAGAAAATTGTTGCTTATTGCTGGCCAAAGGGGAATGCAGGGAGTTCATAAAGTGCCAGTCAACTCTTTAAACCTCATCCACAAGTCTTTTTTTGTAGAGCTTTTCATTAGCCATTTTCTGGCTAATATTTTTAAATATTTTAAATGCTTTATTAGAGAAAATTTGTATCGTTTTCATATTTACTGTACTTAGTTGCAAAAATGAGAAGCGCAGAGAAAGGCTGAGAATCGTAGCGGGAGGAATGGCGGTAAAAGCTTAATTTCCAGGCTGCTAGGCAAAAATGAATCGAATGCCGGGGCAAAGGTCAAAGTCTCAGTTCGATAATTACCCATCATAATGGAGCCAACGAATCGCATCGACCGCATGCATTATTGAAGGTCCGAAACGCCGAAGAAGAAGACAAAGCCCGACCACAAAGCAAACTTAAACTCAAACCACTGCATTGTTCCACCCGGATCCTCTTTTTCTGGGCGATGGGTGAGTGGGTTCAAGGGTTCTCTAACCGCGGGACCGATTCCGAAACGCACAAAGTCCATTTACATAAATGGTTATCCCCGATTGCCGGCCGGCTACCGCACTCACACACACACACACTTCAACTCAAAGCTCACCTTTGAACTTTGGCCACATCAAATTAAATAAAAGGCTAGCAGCTTGCTCGGTGATGAGTTGGGTAAAGTTCACTACACAGTGTGATGGATGTTCGGATAACAGAAAATGTTGTCACCGAGAGCCTTGGCATTGTGAAGTTACTCAGGAAAAATAAATTATTTTGTAATTTAATATTTAATATTTATGTGAGTGAAATAAATATTAAATAATATAATTTATAAAGCATTATAAATCATGAACTTAAATTTGATTGCAAGCTATAAAAGACTCCCCTTTTAAACATAGTTAATGTCAGTGTAAAGGACTAAGCTCCTTGAACTCACCGTACTTAAGGGTGCCCCCACAAACGCACTGCCGAGTGTCCTTTGAAATATGGTAATGACCATAGCCAAGGACATCAATCGATGTTGGCGCATTTGTTTTTCTCCATACCGTTTTGCCCTATTAATATTTCACGTTTCATATTCGCATTCGTTGTACGGCGACCCCCATTTACCCACTACCGAGCTCTGGGGGCTCATTTACCTGACTGAATACTGAATACTGGTTACTGGTTACTGGTTACACCGGTTCCGGATGTCTGGCCGTGTCAGCGGAGTTGAAAAGGGTTTTTTTTCGTGCTCGCATTTCCCATTGGCATCTTCCGCCGATTTCCTGTTTTTCCCACCGTTTGCCCACCGCTTTTCCGCCGACCGCCGCCTGCCTCGATTTTCAGTTGCGGTCGCTCGATGGGCGTGTATTTTAATTGTGTTGACTTTGTAAATGATCCATTCATAATGCTACTCGAAGGCATTGCCATCGTCATCGTCGTCATCATTTCCATGGTCGTTCAGCCTGTTTTTAATGGCCGCATTTAAGCCGGGTCCGAACGGCCACAAAAAAAATTAATCGAGAGATTTACAGCCATTTGGTACCCTTTGTTCTTTGCCTTTAAAAATGGTGATTTAACTTCGATGGACTTGAATAAAATTGGATACTAAACTAGGACTTCTGCGTTTAGGATAATATAATATCTATAAATTCAAGCTTAAATTAAATTTAATAAAATTGATATCCTTACGATTGAGTATAGAGTACAAGATACCCCTTTCTTCAAAATTACAGGGAATACGAAAAGAACAAAAAAAAACCAAGCCAGAGCAAATGAAACGAAAATCGATAATGAATTAATTTTCAGGCACCGAAGGCAAATGGCGCAGACAAATTTATGACTGTGGGCTGGGACCGGCATTCCAATGATGTTATAGTAACCCCCTTCCCTTGATACCCCCTGCCGACGCCCCTGTTCGGCAGCATTTAACATTTACTCAATGGTCAGTCCGTATTTCCCTGGCCCTCAAGTCCAATAAGCTTCTGTGCGACTGTTACGGCCACTGAGAGCATTTAAGTTAAGCCTTTAACTCGATGCCAGCACACAGAGCGAAATGTAATAAGGTGCTAGAAATAAGTATAGTTTATAATGGGAATAAAAAAAATATTTGTATAATTTCCAAGTTGATAACTATTAATTTAACATTAACTAACTTTATTTAAATATTAAAACTGGCAAGTAAATTAATTATGAGCTATAAAATTCACTTACTAATGCTTCATTTAAAGGGTTAACTTGAAATAAAAACATTTTGTAACTTTACTAATTACCTAAATGACGAACAATATAACTTTTCCTGTGCCATGTAGACAAAAGCCTTGACGAAATGTCCCAAATTAAATATATATAAAATCCTCGGCAAATTGTAATCACTTTGTCTGTGATTTTTCTCATAATTGCAGTCAAATCTCAAAAACTCAATCTTGAGCAAAGTTTTCGCTGAACTTTTGGGCGTAGCTTAGCATCAGATTTTGGATGTGGATGTGTGTGGATGTCAACGTTTGGCTCAAAGTTCTGTACTTCCATCTACGTTTCTCGTTTAATTCCTTCTATTTGTTTAGGCGCTATGGGAAAAGGTGAGGGATCGAGGGCCATCAAATGGGTTCTAAGTGGGCAAATTGCTTATGTAGGGCATCTACTACACCTGAGCCAACTTAACTGTCGCCGACGAACCAATTAGTGTCAATCAAAAGTTTTTAGTACCCTGCTTTGGGCCTATGATGGGTTATTAAAAAACATGAGTAGGTTCTAGATAATAAAGTTCTTCTATAATTAATTTATATTTATAATTGTTGAATATTTAGAAAGTGACCCCAATAAAAATTAATTTGGAAGTATTCCTTTTTTAAATATAGTTTCTGTGTTAAATACTTCTGTAATTATTTAATAATTATATTTGTAAAATATTTGAAAAGTAGAAATAAATTTATTAAGAAATAATATGAAAAATTTTTTTAATTTTCAAAAATAATTCCCCTAGTTTTAATAAATATTATTGACCATTAATCTGCATAAATATATTTATTTTTGATCATTTGTAAATTCTTGACTAAGAATTTTAGGTGTTTAAATATTTTAAATATTTTTTAAAATTTAACACTTCATTTAAATACCCAAAATTGAAAATTCATAAATTATAGGTTTTTATTGCCAATTAATCTGCATAAAAATATATTATATGTTTAGGTAAACCTAGAATTTATTCAAGTATTTAGCAGGATATTTAGAAGTAGAACATCAAATTGAAATGCTTGTGAATGAGGGCCATTAGCTATGCCCTACTGCTTATAAAGAGCACCTTTTGAGGACTCCCTGCTCCAGGCAAAAAAAAAAAAAGGCCATGTCAGTTAGCCAAGTTAGTCAATCGAGTCGCATTAAAAACTAATCGCTGGCCATGCATGCGGCTCAAATGATTAAGCGTTCAATTTGCCAGCACTCGACATGCAATTAAAGTTGGCTCTGGATTTGGATTTGTATTTGTATTTGGATTCAGATCTGTGTGTGTGTGTGTGTGCTTCGCATGTGTGTGCACTTTCCTTTCGGCTTTCTTTTGGAACCCGGTTATTAGTGTGAGTGTTTGAGTGTTTGCCAACCGGTTCGTGCTGCACGTGTTTGTACATGCAATGCAACTGTAATTATGCGCACGACTGACATACATTAGCCCACCTACCCACCCCTGACCACCCACCACCCACCACACCATCCAAAACCCAGAAACGGGGTGTATTTATAGCCTACTTAAAGGTAACTAACTAAGACACGGCACGAGCATAAGTCAAGTGACTATCTTTCAAAGCCCGCAAAATGGGATCATACTATATATGCATTTGAGGTGTTTCTGTTTCCTTAGAGGAGCTGAGGAGCTGCATAAATCCTTGGTTTAAGATAACGCCCAAAGAAAAGCTCCTTGTCAGTCATAAATCTTAGGGCTAACAAAAGAGGAAAAGATACAAAAGAAAGTGGGTTGATCTTGGTAATAGATTCGGTGCTCACCTTAAAAAATATTTTCCTTTTTTCTTGTATTCTATTACTTTTTACCATAAACAAAACTAGTTTTCAAAGCGTTGAAAAATTTAACATTTATCTGAGAAAGTTTCTAATTCGTTAATCTGTTGCCAAAACTCTGAAGTATTTCCCCATTTACCAGAAAATCTTAGGGGGCTAGAAGCCCCCATTGCGATCCCCGTTCCGTGGGCTGGAAACTTTGCTCGTTCCCCATTGTACAATTTGCTCTTCGGCTCTTGTTTGACATGCAAATGCTGCAGTTTAGTACATAAAGTTTTACCGAAACATATAGAGTACATAGTCGCCATGGTACAAGTCCGATGGTTGGATGGATGGCTGGATGGATGGTTGGTTGGATGTGTTTGTATGAGAAATGAGAGCATCGCTTGGCACGCGAATTGTGTGGCAACATTTTGTTGTTTAATTTTTGTGTACCGACTGCAAATTGAAGGCCCAGTCGCAGTCGCAGTCCCGTAAACCCTGTTATACCCCTCGAAAGCCCTACTCAAACTCAAACTCAAACGCTTGGACGTTGGCAATTTGCTGCATACAAATCGCGACTGGCAACGCTGTTGCTGTGATTACTGTTGTTGTTGTTGCTGCTGCTGATGATGGTGGCAGCCAAAAGAACTTAAAGTAGGTTACTTACTACCACGCACACACATAGGCATCTTTAAATACACGGCAAGAAATTTATTTTTATTTAATTATGAACCAAAATTCATTATAAACGATAAACTTAAACACGCTAAAATAATTAACTTAAATTGATGGTATATTTTTTATTTTATTTGTCTATAATATGTATTTATTATATATTTTTTAAATATTTTTTATTATATATTTTTAAAATATTTTTTAGTACATTTTTTTTTATTATTATATTTTTTTATTGTATATTTTTTTTTAATATTTCTTTTATTATATTTACTTAGTATTTGTATTTCTGTTTATATGTACATTTAATTGTATTTTTCTTAGTTTAAATATTTTCTTTTAAATTAATATTTCGCATGCTAATATTTCCCTATATTTTTTAGTATTTTCCCCATTTAAAATTAGACTTTTACAAGATATTTTAGATATATTTTTTCTGTGCATCCGGCAAGTAGCTTTTGTGCATACTTAAGGCAGCGGACCTACAGCCTGCCACGCCCCCTTAGCCAGCACTTTCGGGGCGGTGTAATTGAGGCAAGTTTGCAGAAAGGCAAAAGTTGCCGCATGTACGAATAGTTTGCTGCATAATGACAGGCGCGCCGGCATGCATATTTATGCCTTAAAAAAAACCCAAACCCCCTTTTCTCGCAGTCAAACATTTTTCAAGGCGCGGAAAGTCACGCTCTATTGGCCCCAAACCGAATGTGGGTAAAATAAACGAGTTGGGGGCACTTTTAGTTGGCCGCAAAAATAGCAAAAAGAACCGGAAAAATCCCCCAGTGAAAAGATCTCCCAACGCGACGAAAGTGATTAATTATTTAGAAAACATTTCAATAGAGTTTGTTTGATTTCAAATGAAACCGCAATGAGAAGAGCAGCTGCCAAAGTTACTTCCGGTTCCTGCCTCTCCCTCTCTCTTTCTTTCTGTCTCTCTATCCCTCTCGCTCTCACACCTCTCAGCCAAGTCAACCGCCAACTGTGGCCAGCAATAAAAATTTTACAGACAATTCGTTTTTATTGCATTTCACACACTCACTCACACACACTGACAGTTGTGGAGGAAGCGAGGTGGGACGATTTGGAGGGAAAGAGAGAGGAACACAGAGTTGATTGTGCCCACAAAAAAGTTAACGTTTGTAGTTTAGTTGGCTTTAAGTTGGCTAAACTAATTTGTTTTACTACTTTCTGGTTATAAATTCTACTTTAATTTGTTATAAATGTTGTTCTATGTATGGGTAAATTTGAAAATATTTAATATTTGTTTTTATTGAATATTAAATGTATAAACCTCTTTATTCCCATAAAATAATATTTATTTTCATTATAGTTAGTAGTATATATATTTTTTTTCTACACATAAATCCGCAAACCACATTCCGATTTTTCGGCGACATGATCAGTGGACATGGGCAAAACCTAAAACCGCAATCAATAATGTTGCACACACGACCAAAAAAAAAGCTCCTAAAAAAGAACTTCCGCCCGCAGAAGGCTATAAAAAATGTGCTGCATACTTTTAGGCGGGCAGAAGCCATAAAGTCAAGAGCTGGCTTGTTTTTTACTCCCCTTTTTGCCAGGGGCGGCGTCGAAGGGGGGACCGGAGCCCCGAAAGGGCGCCAACTTGAGGTGTTTGCCAATGCACTTGTGGGGGCCAAATGAATTAAAAAATCGAATGGAATGGTCGCTGTTGCAGGCAATGAAAATTATTCTGGAAAATTGCGCCAAACGAAAGGAAACTTTAACAGCCAGGAAGGGAGGGGCGTGGGGGGCGGGGCCAGACTACAACAGCTGCATACAAATGCCCCGTGTGTGCGCGTGTGTGAGTGTCGAGTGGCAACAGCAAAGAAAAAAAATTAATTTAAATTTTTATGATGCCATAAAAATAATGCATGGCATGTCTGGGCCCCCAGCCCAAAGGAGAGAGACATCAGGTGGGCGGAGCGGTGAAAGGGGGGGTTCAGGGGGCGTGGCAAGGCTGAGGCGAAGTGAAGTGGAAGCTGGCAGCAGGCATGAGGCAAAAGGCAATGGCGCCACGTTGCCCCAATTAGCTGCACACTGTGCCCCAGCATGTGGGATTGCACCACCCATGGGGTATCCTCAACCACCCCCACCCCCAATCCGCCCCCTCACACACACACTCTCAGCCGACTGGCACCCTAAGCAGCATGTCATTAGTGCCGCCTTCAAAACAAAGCAACAAACACGCGGAAATGCGATGAACAAAATAAACCGTCGACGGCAGCACAGAGAGCATTAAAAATTCCCGGCAACTTGGTCATGTCCTGGCAATATATGTATATATGTAGGAGCACATAATATATATTGTATATATAACCACTCGAGTCGGGGGGGCAGATCTCTGGCAGTCCCTTTTAAGCAATATATCTCAAGTGGCTGCCAAGATTCACGGGCGAAAACAGGTGGTCTATAAAAAAAGACCAGAGAGTCCTTAAAAAAATAAAAAAATAATCTTTAAAAATAAAACAAAGTATCTGCTTGACTTTAAAAACATTTTTTTAAATTTAAAATAAATGATTTTATAAAAATCAAATTATATAAAAGCAGTGAGCAAAAATAAACAATGTTATTTAACAAAAAATAAAAATAATTCAGTTTGATTTTAAAAATATAAATGAAAAAAAAATTTAATAAAAAAGCCTCTCAAATTAAAAATTAAATGGTTTTTTAAAGATTATATTTTTGAAAAGCAGTGAGCCAAAAATAGAAAAATAGTAAATAAATTAAAATTTTTAAAACCTAAATAACAAAATATTTAAGGTTTATAAAATTCTACTATTGACTTGCACTTAGCTAAATATGTGTTATTAAGTCAATTAGATTTGCTCCAACCACATTATGATTATCTTTATATTTCAACCAAGCATTCACTCGCCAGGCCAACAGTGCGTATACGCAATAATCCCCGATAAGCTTCAAGCCAGCCAAATAACTGAGCCAAACTGAGAAACACAAAAAACTTAGCTCCTCATTTGCACTACATACCGCAACAGGATAGATTGCCACGCCCCTCCCCTAGCCAGCCGCCCACGAAAGCGTCGGGGCGTAACAATGAATACAAATGAGTCATTTATGGCCAACAAAAAGAGCACGGAAATATTCGCTGCTCTGTGGCCACAAAAAAAAAGGAGAACAAAAAAAATGTCAAGGCAAGGACACATCAAGCCGAACTGCTTTTTTTTCCGCCACGAGGTGAACAATGGTTCTTAAGTATCAAATTTATGACTGGAAAGTGTAATTAAAGTTGCGGAAAATATGGGATTTTTATGACATTTTATAAATTACAATTGTACATTAATTTTGGTTATTTATGCTGTGGAATTCGGGAAAAATGCATTAAAATTGTAAAATTAATTCAAAAAAAGGAACTACTTTTAATCTGTTGTTTTTTTTTATTTTACAATTTTATTTAAAATTTTTACTTATCCTTACCATTTAGTAAAACTTGTATTATCTGTTTGCTTTGCCATATTTAATTGCATTTTTTTACCCCTTTCATTTTTGATGTCCACTTTGTAATTGCTTTTCGAAAATTGCTTAAAAATTGCCGAATTTCCAGCAGTTTCCTTCGGGGGCCCCCGGCTGTGATTTATTTGACACACTGCACATGGCACACGGAAATGTTCTTTGATCGTTTCCGGTCATTTCTCATGGCCCCGAAATTCGGGTCAATTTGTAATCCCTGCCCCTTGACCTCTGACCCTTGATCCCTCCACACTGCCATCTGTCCTCTGGTTCTCTGCTTCTCTGGCGTCTGGCGGAGACATTAAGTTAAAAGTCCTGACTAGAACGACTCGCAGTTCGCCCAGTTTTGTTTATGTTTCGTTTGAAATTTATTGTTATGAGCTGGAAGGACGAGGTCCTTTGGCTTTAAGCCGAGGCGACTAGCCATAATTGGATGGGCGTGAGCTTCGATTGGAACTTCGATGGCAATTAAAATCGAAATTTTCAACACGCAATGCGGGGGCAATTAAGGCCCCCTTGAATGATTTACTTATCGATTCCCCACCTTGCTGCAGCCCACAAACCCGTTCGTTTTCCCCTGCAATCCAATATGATTTACTGCCACATCTCTCGACTATTATGCTGACTTTAATTGACTCTCAAGTCCGTGGGTGGATCGCAGGAAAATCGCCGAGGAGTCTCGCGAAAGAAAGTACACTCCCTAATTTAAAGTCATTTCATGCACTGAATAACTCGGTTTGCCAGGGGGTAAAATGATTTCGGCACTCGTTGTATGAATAAAATAATATATAATATATAAAAGTGTGGACAAAAAACGGGAAGTAGCAAAGATTACCCAGAACGGATTGACATAAAAATAAAAAAAAATCAACATAAATTCGGAAATAATTCAGAGACGCATACTAGTATTTAATATATGTAATATTAATTATTTAAGAATTATTAATTTATTTAGTTTAATTTTTGGACTTCTTGGTAGGGCATTTCGGTGTCACTATTTTTTTGGGACCCACTTCCGCTCCTCTTTTCTTGCTGCTTTTCATTTTCATGTTTCACTTCCGTTTCGCTGGCAACAATTTAATATTTGAAAAAGCGCAAGACGAAGAAGCCAAAAGAAGGAGGGGCAGGACAAGAAGAAGAAGAAGCAGCAGTTCTAGTTGTGCAGGGAAAGAGAAGATGAAGAAAGAGGAGCGAAGGCAGCTCAATGCAATTAATCAAAATGCTGGCCGCGAGTCCTTCTCCTGCCCCGCCCCCTTTTCAAACGCCCCTCCACGCCCCTTCTCACCCACAGATGAAACCCAATTTTTGTGTCCTTTTGCTGCCTTTTGCCGGTTACACTTGAAAAGAATTAAAAATAGTTTGGATTTGGAAAGAAACACTAATTAATAATTATTATAATAAAATAAGATTTTTAAATTAATTATGTTAATAAAAATAAAAAGGGTTAATAAGTAATCAATAAAAACATCTGTTATAAATATTTTTATTCTTAAAAATAAATAAAATAAAACAAAAAATGGCATATTTTTAGGACTTTCTTAGAGGCGGTTTCAAATCTCCTTAACTTTCTTACCCTTTAGTCAAGTGTAAGTGCTAAATGTATGTGTATGTTGATTAGAGGGGCTGACAAAGAGGCGTGGCAAAAAGGGGGGATGAACTATGTAGTTCGAGGGTGTGCAATGCAAGAACGCAATTCGCAGGAACTTGTAGGAACAGGAAACAAAACTAATTATCGTTATAGCAAAATTTTTGTTCTTCTACAGCTGTATAACCCCCCCCCCCCCCTGTCACTCCTTATAAGTATGGGGAGGGGGAGGGGGGGCTGGAAAAAGTGGGCCGGAAATGGGGGCGGGCCCATATTTATAATTACTGTTTGCACACTTAACGAAGACGCCAAGAAGAAGAGGAAGAACATGTTAAACAAGATGCACAAGAAGAAGAAGAAGGCGAGCGATGAAAAGAAGAAGCAGCAACAGTGGCTAAAATGGGAGACAATATTTTTGAAACTTCATTTTCAAAATTATGCTCATTAATCATGAAAAACAACCGAAAATGTTGACAAGCTCCAGGGGTGTGGTGTTGGAAAATTGAGAGGGGGTAGGGATAAGTTCCATAGAGTAGATGTGCGTGCAGATATGTGTGGGTTGGCGTGTCGCATAATACTTTGTTAGGCCTCAACACGCAAATCAGCCAGAGAAATTGTCACACAGGAAGAACAGGAGATGGAGGGGGAAAAACGATGGGAAAACTGAAGAGTCGGGGGAGGGGGGTTGGCAATGGGCAAAGGTGAAAAGCTGGGCTTCGATATGGCGACAGGTTATAGGTTAAATACAGTCCGTTTCGGCTTTGTAAAGCATTTGGCGTTCCTAAAAATCTAAAAAAAAAATTCGAAGTTTATAGAATCATCTAAAAAATTAAATTCATGAATTACCATAATTTTAGGACTAAGGGAATAAAAATAACAATAATGTGAGATTAAATTCTGTTAAGATCGAATCATAAATATTCTTAAATAAACTGTGATAAATCAATAAATCGAATGCAAGGCCAAAAGGTCGGATTAGATATTTCAATTCCCAACGAATAATTGCCAGCAATTACGTGTGTAATTACAATACTTAAACGTACTGTCCGAGCAACTACATTGGCATATAGGTAACCCAATTAAGGCCTCAGCTATTCCTCTATTTTCTTTTTTTTTTTGACCTTGCACGCACAGCCAAAGAGTTCGTGACATTGAGCTAAAAAAAAAAAAGAATAGGAAAAATAAATGGAGAACCCAGAAAGCTAATTGGACTTGATTTACGAGCAATGAATTAATGGAAACTCGGCCGGCAGATAGTGGAGTCCACTTTAATTTTCATATTCGCTTGTCTGATCTAGGCTCTAAAATATATTTGTATATAGGCGGCTGGCATTATCTGACCTTTAACCATTAACCATTATCTCGGTATCTCTATAAGTTCGACCTTGGGCCGCAGCTGTTGCCCGACTCACACGCACAGCAAATAAAACGCAAATTGTATGGCCAAACCCGGGAAAAGGTGTCCTAACAAGGGATCGATGTTCCTTATACCCTATATGTTGGGTTAAATAATATATGGGTTTTTCAATTGGAATTTAATAATTAAGCCGATAATTACAGATGATTATTATGGCCATAACAGTGACTTTTCTACTTGTTTAAATTTTTGAATGACCTTTTCTACCTTGAAAACCTTTAGGGATATAACATTAATATTTTCCTACATTTTATTCAAGATTTTTTTAGTGCCCAAAAGGAATGCCTATACAGTATATACCCTTTCAAGGACCTGTAAGCGAATGGAACCTTAGCATTGACATTGTCTGTCCCTGTTTTTGCCCTCCCTAATCCTCCTCATCTTTCTCAATTTCTGTTATTTCCCCTATTCCATGTGCTTTCGTGTTTGTTTGGCTCTTTTTGGGGCTTTCAGCGGTCGCACGTAGCAAATTCCATTTACGTGTCCTTGAATTTTGCCTAATATTATTTGGTCCTGCTTTTTATCCCACTGAATGGAATCAAGGCGAAACTGTAATAGAAATAGAAATAAAAGTCGAAGTAGAAATTAATAATCAATGTGGCAGACTCCCAAAAATGATGGAAAACGAATTGGATTGAATACAAAGCTGGCAATTTGTGGGTTGATTTCCTTGACGACAGGTGGCGCGTCTGTCGGTTTTGGCCAAAAATTGAGGCCGGCTTAGGGGCTCATAGCCGAGATTAATATTTAATTAAATCGATATGCTGAATTGCTGCTGGGTTCTGTTGGCAGCAGCTTGTAAAATGCGAAAAACCGCTGACAGCCCAGTGATTTATTTATGTTTTGCGGTCGGATATTTTGGTGCCCGTCTGTCCATCTGTCTGCCTGCTGTCTGTCTGCAAATATTAATTATATTTCCACTGAAACAGTTGGAACAACAAAAAAACAACGTTTAACCTTAACCCCGGGGAAATTGAGCTCTTCAGCCAGCTTCAAGGTGTTTTCGAGCTGTCAGAAAAGTGGAGCCATTGAACAAAGGATTTTCGGGAGGTGTAAAAACGATTCAAAACTTTCTCAATGTTAAGGTTAAATTTTATAAACTTATTTGGCCATACTTTTGGCGATAAAATGTTGCCAAATCGGTAGGAAAACTGCCTATTGCAGGTTGTTCGGTGATTTGCCAAAAAAAAAAGGAAAAATGCCAACACTTTTGCACCGCTTTTACTGCGCCTATGTGTGTCCCCTAATTGCGCCACCAATACGTGGCAGGCCTCCGTCAAGGATTGCCGAAATCTCCTTTGCCCTTTCGCTCGGGGTCACGCTTTTCTTCATGCGGGCGACCACCGCCAACTCCATACGCCACCTCCCATTTTGGCAGGCCTGTTTTTGCCCATAAGTCTCCCAGACGAGCCAAGCCGAAACCGAAACTGAAACTGAGAAATGGAAAACCAAACTGCGTTTGAGAGTGGCAGCATTAGGGTGGAACGCTTTACAAAACCAATTTTTGCAAAAATATAATTAGTTTTTTGGCTGCAGTAATGGAAATATTGATCCAAATATGGATTGTCATACCTTTCTGAACTCGTTGTTAAATTTCCAATCGATTGGCATTTAAAACTGGACATTTTATTTTTTTGCCATTTTTCGCAAAAAATGATGATGTACCCCCTTATAAAAAAAATGAAAATTGGCGAAAATTTTATTTTTTCAAAATCACACGGAAAGTGTTATGGATTCAATTATAATTTTGTTACCTGTTCAAAACAGTTATTATTTTTCGGGTAGGACCATTTTTGGCAAAGTTACAGCAAAAAAACAAAAAGAAAAAATTCCTATTTTTGCCAAAAACCCCAAATTGCAATTTTTCACAAAAAAATAATTAGTTTTTTGGTCGCAGTAATGGAAATATTGATCCAAATATGGATTGTCATACCTTTCTGAACTCGTTGTTAAATTGGCAATCGATTGGCATCTAAACCTGGACATTTTATTTTTTTGCCATTTTTCGAAAAAAATGATGATGTACCCCTTATAAAAAAAATGAAAATTGGCGAAAATTTTATTTTTTCAAAATCACACGGAAAGTGTTATGGATTTAATTATTATTTTGTTACCTGTTCAAAACAGTTATTATTTTTCGGGTAGGACCATTTTTGGCAAAGTTACATCAAAAAAACAAAAAGAAAAAATTCCTATTTTTGCCAAAAACCCCTAATCCCAATTTTTCACAAAAAATAATTGGTTTTTTGGCCGCAGTAATGGAAATATTGACCCAAATATGGATTGTCATACCTTTCTGAACTCGTTGTTAAATTTTCAATCGATTGGCATTTAAACCTGGAAATTTTATTTTTTTGCCATTTTTCGCAAAAAATAATGATGTACCCCCTTATAAAAAAAATGAAAATTGGCGAAAATTTTTTTTTTTCAAAATCACACGAAAAGTGTTATGGATTTAATTATCATATTGTTACCTGTTCAAAGCAGTACGTATTTTTCTTGTAGGACCATTTTTGGCCAAGTTACAGCAAAAAAACCGTTTTCCCGTTGACATTTCAGAGGTCTACATAAGAAGGATTTGCAGGGGCAAACTAGAAGCACCCTACTTTCGAGGGTGATGTATAGCACTGGTTAGTTAGGACCTCCGCCGAAACTTGGAAGCGTTTTGTAAGCGCTCGTGTTGTCAACTCCACTGGCGGCAGTCTCCAGTTTCCCCAGTTTTTCCCGGATTTCCCCCCAGTTTCTGTGTGCCAGTCCGTATGTTTTGTGTTTCTGGCGGAGTTTGCGGAGTTTGTCATTTGCATGGCGACAGTGCGACAGGACTCGCAGAACAAATGGACCAACAGCCCGTGAATCTGTGTCTCGTTTATGATTGCATTATGTCGAAAAAGCAGCTGAAGCTGATGCCACAGCTTTCGAAAGTCCACATGATGTACCAGGGTCCAATCCGCCTTCTCCCTTTTTTCGGCACAAGAACAAAACAGGAACATCAACGGCTACACAGCTACAGCTGCGTAAATTTGCATAATTCCACAATAAGCTGAGAGGGGGTTTTTTGAGTGAAAAGTTTAGAGACGAAACTGTTTCGCCAGACTAGAAAGTTTCATCGGCTTGTAAATGATGTTTTCCTGCAGCAGCGAGGTGAGGAACTGCTGTGTTGTGAGGGATTTATCAGTTTGCATCCTCAGACTTTGATTTTGATGGAGCATAATCCATCAACAGTTGGACAGTTTTGCGGCCAGAGTCTCGGTCACAACCAGTGACTGATCACGGGTCACGGTGAACGCTTAAGAGTGATAAGTGCGGATTTGCTCTAACCACCGCCAGGGCAACTAATCTTTAATGTATTATATTTTCCATACAGCAGAAGTGTTTTCTGTGTTAAAAACTCTTAAAATAATCCTAAAAGTAGGGTAGACTTCTTTTATTTACATTTTAAGAGGATTTAAGAAATGGGTATGATTTAAAATCTCTTCAAAATGTGCCCAAAAGTAGGCTAGACATTTTTAGATACAATTTTAAGAGAATTTAAAAAAATATAAATAATAAAATTATATACCTATATAAAAAATGTATTTGTATTTTGTCCTTAAATTTGAAACTTAAAATTGTATTTCAAACTTTTCAGGAATAAAATTCGGAAAACCTAAAACACCAATTTCCTTCAAATGGCTAAAATATTTCGAGACTTGAAGCTTCGTTTTAATTTAAATTGATACCACATTTTGTAAACACAAAACCCCAAAACATAATTTGCTTACTGTAACTAAAATCCCATCGTAATTAATTTTCTATGAAACCACAAACTTCTCGGCTCTTTCGCCTTGACAAAGCACAAAGTTTCAGTTTGGCGGGCGAAAATCATCAGCACTCCGCCGCAATGAAATTTTAATCTCAACCCCCTTTTCCCCCTTGTATTTTCTGCAAAGTGACATGGACGGCGGGCGGGATAATAGAGGGGGATCCCCGAGGAGCCAACAACATGTCGATTACGCCCCTTGGAAAAGGAGCAGAAGGGAGGAGAAGTCCTTGTCGCAGGACATGTGTTCCGACCAGCCTACGATTGTTGGCCAAAGTGTTACTGTTATTGCCGCCGAGGAAGTGGAAGTCACATGGCCAAGACATCAAGACAGGGCAAAAAACGTGGTAATCTTGGTATTAAACTTCCAAGCCGGGATAACACATGTTTTTTTTCTTTGCTTGTCAGATACTTGGGGACAAAAACCTCTAAAATATTAAATCCAGCAAACTACTACTACTTGTAGTGTGGTAATTTTTAATCACAAAAATACCTTTTGGCTTTCTAATTGACTTCCAATTTCCGGAAAAACCCAGGTTACGCAATTCGGCAGAAATTTGCCAACAATCATTGTTGTTTGACGTCAGTTATCTTCCAAAAACCCAGAGTATTCTTGAGTCAATGCCAATTAAATCGATGGCAGCATGACAATGGAATTTATGTGTGTGTGTGTTGGCCTGGCCAACGTTTTTGCTTAACCAAATTCATGGGTTTTGGCCCTAAGAGCAAAATTCTTTGCACAACAAAAAATTTAAAATATTATTTTTAAGGTTTCTAAAAAAATAGAAAATATAAGGTTTTAGTAGTAAAAGCTAGAAAGAATAATATAAATATTTTAGGGAATGTTTTTCCATGATTTTAATTAATGTAAAATTTCTAAAAGCCATTAATGGCAGTCTTTATCACATTTTATTTTTCTTTAATCAGCGATAAATCTTTAACAAACCGTAGTATAATTTTAATTTACTTAGATCAAGTTTAAAGTATTTTTAAAAATTTATTGACATTTTAATTTTTTTTTAAATTAATTTTTAGAGCTGGTATAGTTTTCTCCCTGTGCAATTGTCTCTTTACCCAAAGCTCCAATGTTCCTCGGCCGTTGTTTGCATTTGTTCCCCTGGATTTTATGAGCTGGAGAGTTCCGGATGGGGCAAAAGGATAAGGAGGAGTGGGCCAGGAGCAGCAGGAGTAGCAGGAGCCTCGGCCGGAGTTCAATTAATTGCTCGTCTCGGCCACGCAGCTGCCATGTAAAGGCCTTGTAAACAGGCCGCTTGGGCCAGTGTGTTTGCCTGTTTGACTGTTTGTGTTTGTCCATGTCTGCGTTTGTTTCCCTGTCTGTTGGCCATGTTGTTTGCTCCGCGTCTTGGTCAAAGGACCAGCGCCTCCTCCTCATTTTGCCGCCCTGGAATGTGCGTGGTTTTGTGTGCCAAAACGCTTAACACTCCACTGAGCACGAGGCTCCTAAAAGTTGACGGACGGTCAAATGGGGGCGGTATCTGGGGGGCGGGGCCAACTTGAACTGCTCAGTGAAGCGCCATAAAACCGTAATCGGTTTAATGGACATCTCACATGGCCACTTGCCATGCAACTGCAGCCATGAGCTCATGAAGTTGGCCAAGCTAGGAGCTAAAGTTCGTCTTTATCAAGGCTTCCTTTTATAGTTTTATTTTTTAGATTCAATTAAAATTTACTGAGCATTTTTAGTTATTTTTTTTAAGCACAACAAATTATTAAATATTTTTTTAGATAAATTTAAATTTATTTAGCATATTTCAATTATTTTATTTTTTTATTATTTATTTTTTAGATTAAATTAAAATTTTCTGAGTATTTTTAGTTAATTTTTTTAAGCACAACAATTTATTTAAAAAAATGTTAGATAAATTTAAATTTATTTAGCATATTTCAATTATTTTTTTAAGCAAAAAAATATTTAAAAAGTTTTTTTAGATAAATCTAAACTTAAATACTCCCACAAAATAAAAAGAAGAGTGTATCTAATACACTTCAGTGGTTTCTTGTTCCTGCTACGCCCACTTGTGCATGTGTCTTTTGATTAATTTAGGCCCTAATTTATTTTATTATAAGCCAAAGGCATAGGGAATTCCGTCACCTGTTGGCCCCAAAAATTCTGGCAAGAGGAAGATTTTGTGAATTTGCTTATTGGCCGTAAGGAAAATAGGGGGAGGGGAGGGGTGGAAAACTGTGAGCTCAAATGAAGTGAAATGAGAGAAATTGGCTTAGCCCAAGTCACCACACATTGCACTTCCGCCTCTTTCTTTCTTTTTTTTGGCACTGTCCATCTGTGTGGCAAATTACTTTCGATGGCATTAAACGCTTTAACAATCCTCGGGAAAACAGTGAGGATTTTTCCTCGTATTTTAGCACCCACTCACCCACCCACCTTTCCCATAAAAAACAGCCACAAAAGAAACAAGGCAAATCAAAGGCATAAAAAACACGATGAAACAACAGGTTGGCTTGCATACACAAAACACAAAAGAAAGCAGGCAATTTTATATGTATAGATAGTCATAAATACAAAAACGAGGTGAGATTGTATTATGTAAAATAAGCTTAAAGAATATTTTATTCCAAGAAAAAAATATATTTTTAATTTTTAAATTAAATATAAAAATTGAAAAGTCCTTTTTTTTCTGAACATCTTATGGTTTGTTTTATTTGGAACCCCTCGATCTACCCTCGTTTTACCCACCCACATTTGTGTTCTGCCTATGTCTGTTTTTCCTTCGCCTTTTTTCCTTACTTATATTTTAACATAACGAGCCGGTTTTATGGATTTCTGGCAAAAGGACATAAAACATATCCCACACACGCATATCATAAATTTGCCCACATATATTCTTGGTGTTCTTTTATTTATCTATTGTTGGTTGAACAAGAAAAACAAGGTGTAAAAATATTGAATTTTAAAGTCAGTCAGTCAGTGTTAGATTTTGTATTTTTGGCCAATCTAAAATTGTTTATTTTAATGGTAGAAAGCCAGAAGGTTAGCTCTTTTTAACTTGTTGTTTTTAAAAAGCTTGCTTTATTCGGTTTACTTTCGGCAACTGTTTGTTTATTTTCACTTCGATTCTTCATTTCAAATTTTCATTTTGATGCCCTTACAAAAAGGCCATTAAAGTTGTTTATTAACTTAAAAATGATACATTATAATATAATATTTCTTATATATATAATAAAATATTTTTTCTCTATTATTTTATTTTTTAAAATTTAAAATGTACATTTTTATAATATATCCAAATACATTTTTTTTTAATATTGTAGGGCATCTCTATTACCACTTGGTTATAAATTTATGTAATCCACAGTATTTTAGCCGCTGGCTTGTATTTCCAAGCATTTTGCTTATACAGGTGACAGAAAGGCAGGAAAATGAAGGGGAAGGATATGCCGAAATGTATAAAAAGAGAGCGTAGAGAACGAGACAATAAGTAGAATGAAAATGGCTTTGTCGGTTTATTAAGCATATTTCGTAGGAATTTTTAATGCGAAAATCCGACTTTTCCTCTTTGGTTCCCCGCATTTCCCGCCCTTTTTGGCCTCGAGGTTTTCTGCAAAAAAAAAATAAGGTAAAGGTTGACATTTTCGGTGCCCACACATACACACATCTATTTGAATTTCCCCCTCTTTCTTTTTTTTTTGGTTTGTTTGTTGGTTTATCTTTTTTCCCCTTTTACCTATATATTTATCCTATTTTGAAACAATTTTTTGTTGTTGGTCCTTTTGAGAATATGTTGCAATTTTAGCATCATAAAAATGCAAATGTGAGTGTGCCAGTGTTTGGGTTTCGTATCTGAAGGACTGAAAGGCAGGGAGATATTAAGCCGATTTAAATGGGAGGCTTTGAACATTTTGCACTTTCCGTAGCGTTTGTGTGTGTCTGGAACATTAGCTTGGCTTATGTTTAAATATGCCATGACATCGATGAATAGTTAAGGGCCTCGAAAAGGGGTGGATGGTTGGGGGTTAAGGGTTAGGGGCCATAGGTTATCGGTTTGTTTTCCTGTCTCCACTTAGAGATGGGGATTACAAAACACTGGCGATGCACAGGCTGGTGCAAATGTTTGCCAGTCCATGCAAGTGCCTTGTAAGCCACACAAATCCTATTTGGAAATTGAATTGCATATTCATATTATCGATAGTTGTGGCAATTTGTTGCATTGCTGGTTTAAGAATACCTCAAATTTGCATTGTTGCAAATAATGTCAAAATAGGTGTCTAAAAGTATGCAACAATATATTTTAACACAAAACTGGTATGAATTTATACAGAAAGACGAAAATCCCTTATTCACAGCACACTTTTACACATTTTCACACATTTCTATGCTATTTCTCTGGCTTTACCAATATTATTAGATATATTTAATATTTTTTTAGGCCTTAATATATTTTTAGAGCACTTCCCTAAAAATATTACGCATACGCCGGGTTGCACAAGCCAAAAGACTTGCATTTCATTACGCATTATGAGCACCAGTCAACTGCAAGTCAAACTCAGTGTGTCATAACAGCTTCCATGGACGTGAATGCAAGTTGTCAAAATTAGTGTTCTGACTTACTCGCTTCCTCCGCTTTTTGGGGGAAACTGCTAAGCACATTACGCATACGTCACGTTGCACGACGAACAGCGCAGATTACGTTCTGTTTGTTATTTTATTGACAAAACATCACGAACAGGACGAATGTCGATGACATATATTACGCATACGCCGAGGAAACTAACTACCCACAACCATTGGAGTTTTTCAAGGTCAATGGGTGGGGTATTTCAGGGAGGGCAGATGTCAAGTGAGCCAGAATGTTGGCGGCTAACTTTTGCATTTCGCCCCAAAAACAATTTCAACAATTTTCGGTATTCCATTTAAATCGAGAGGGTGGCGTGTTTTGTGTTTTATGTTCGGTAGGCGGCCAAAAACTTGTTGTCGCATCAACGGCAACAACAACAACAGAAAATCCCACAAGAACAAGAACAACAATGCGTTCCGTTTGTCCCGCACATTGTTACGGTTGCGGACATTTTAATTAGACTTTAGTGGCTTTTGTGGCCGCCATTGTTGTCTTGCTGCCAACTATGCACTAAATAAATTTAAATGCCAAACACACTCAGGCCCACACGCACACTGAGACACACATAGAAAGATGCTCAAGTTCTCACATACACACATGTAGGTTACAAAAAGGATTCAAAGGATCCTGGCTTCGCGCGCCAACACAATAAATTTACTCTGTAGCAAACAGATTGTATTAAAGGTAATGGCAAGATAATAATATTGCAAGTCTCATATAAAATTCAAAGCTTTTTCAGACTTAATAAATATTTTGCTCTATTGGAATATTTTAATTTTCACTAAACGTGCTTAAAAGTATGCAATAAAAAATTAGACCTTTTTTTTAAATTTTTTAAGTTTTATATAAATAGAACTAAATGTCAAGATAATAATATTCCAAGTTTTATAAGCATGCAAAGCTTTTTTAGACTTGATAAATAGTTTTTTTAGAATATAAACAAAACAAGGATCACTAGGGTTTTTAAATCACATATAAACATGCTTAAAAGTATGCAATAAAAATTATACATAGTTTTATTTAATCTAGTTTTATACAAATAGCAGAAATATAAATAAGTACTTGCAAAAACGTAGTCAAAATAGTTAAACGCCTTTTTTTACCTCAAAATTAGTGCAAAGAATGCAAATAAATAAACAAAATTTATATTTTCTTTTGACCATAACTTGCATTTGCCCTCATTTACTCAGGGCAAAAGCGCACAAAACGATAAATGCCCCCAGATACGTTAAAGCCATTTTGGCTGGGGATTATTCAACCATTTCTAATCTGAGGGCACCAGCAAAAATTCCATGCGAAACGTTATCTAACACAGCGTTCGTTTATTTTGTTCGCCATTCAGAAGCAGATTTTCCCTGTTTATTTTTTTGTTATTTTTTTTTTTGCGTTTAGTTCTATTTTTTTTGCGTTTAGTTCTGTTTACGGTTTTCTAATAATCTCATTTTTGTGGTTTGCAAAAAACTACCCCTTTAAGCACCTAAAAGTAGGCAATGTTTTATGGTTTTCGAGGGGATTTAAGGAAAACGGGAATGGCCAACAAATTGCTCAGTTGAATGGACAAATAGATCGTTGGATAATTATGCAAAAAGTTGTTAGCAAAAGGTGCAAAAAGGAGATGGCTGGGGTCTAAAAATCAACAGGCCATAATGGGTTAATTAAGGCAGGGCAATGAGCGGGTTAAAGCCCGCTGTGCTGCACTGCATGAAGCTGAATCATCTGTCTATTAATTAGCCCAAAGTGGATAGAGGAAATGGTCAGAGGGTTGGGATGGGAAAATAGAAAATGGAAAAGCAAACCGAGCTGTGGGTCTGCTAAAATATGCAACATGCTCATTACAAGCATAATAATTAAACTCCGGAGTGCCACAAAATTCAAATATGCCTTGCTGCCAGGGGCGTGGTGGGGGGTTATCTCGGGAGGAAGGGGGCTTACAAAAGGGGGGCTTTGGGGGTCAGTTTGTTTACGCGATTTCATATGGCATTCATACACGTCCGTGCAATATCTGTATGTGCGTGAGTGTTTGGCATGGATTTGCGTTGTTTGCCTCGAAAGCTATGAAGAAAAACAAGCGTTCCGCAAGCAAAGTCAGTGCAGAACGTGCCGCATTCGTTCCATCGGCACTCCAGAACCCCCCTGCCGCCACCACTGGTATCTCCCACATTTTTGAACCCCCCTTGGCTGCCCCCTTTGGGTCTGCGTGCAAATTAATGCGACATTTATTCATTATGCCATGAAACAGTCATAGAAGGAGAGGGAAGGTTGGACAGGGGGGTTGGGATGCAAGGATAACCAGGGGCAGGGCAACCCCCTTAGCTAGGGAGGGGGGGGGGGGGAGAGGGAGGGTGATCTGGTAGGAAGGACAGATGAAGCAGCCGGGCAACAAAGGCGATGACACACCAAAACACTGTGGTGTCAAGTGGATAACAAATAATGAACCCATTAAATGGTTTAAGTATTTATTTAAATTTAATCAGCATAAAGAATTTAAAGAATTTAAATTTAAAAATTTAAATAAATTACAAAAAAAAATTAGAGTACCCTCATAAATGTGTCTAAAATTATGTCACGTTCTTTTCACTCATAAAGACTTTTCCATAGTTTCTATATTTACCAAATCCACTTAACAAATCACTAGGAATTTCAAAATCTCTTATAAAGGCAACTAAAAGTAGGCAACAATATAATTTAATTTCAAAACTCGTTTTTATAGCATACTTTTAGACACCTTTATAGGTTATTGCAAAACCGTAGTAATTATACGACATATAATGCCTAAGATTAATCTATTAAAGTTTTAAAATCTATAAAAATTATTTATTTTACCTTATAAATTTAATTTAATTTTGAATTTGTTTTTTATTGACTTTTCCCTTAAAGACGACCACTGTACAATGACGATAACCTCAATGCGGCGCCCACTTGAGCGCCTCTGCCTACCAACTCCGCAGTCCAAAGTCCCCCGTTCCGTAGCTCCCATTGCCCCGTCTCGCTCTCTCTCTCTGCCGTCTCGCTGTCTCCCTTGCTCCCGCTCTCCACAAATGTGTCACCGCATAGCGTCGAGGGACATAAAAAGCATTTGCGTGATTTTATTTCGCATTTTTTTGCTCTTCACTCACTTTGGACTCAACTTTGCTTTTACCGCCGGCGCTTCTTCTGCTTCTGCTGCCTTCCCAGTTGGCCATGTTTTCCATGGAGATTGGCTGTGTGTGTGTGAGTGTTTACCGAGCTTGTGTTAATTTAATCACAGTAAAAAGAATTTAATTAGTCGCCCAAACACAAACAGCAGTGGACAATAATGGCAATAATAAAAGGCGTGCTGAATAAAATTTCCATAATTCGAGAGGCCACATCTGGCCTGGTCAAATTATTAACTTGGCTGAGTTTATAATATTTTCTTTTATTCGTTTTTTTTAAATGTAGCTTTAATGTATAAGGCAATAATTTAAAATGCCGCGAAAAAAAACAAGATACCTATTACCCAGCTAACGAAATTGCGAAAGGGACTGCTTGCACTGCTTGCATTTTATTTCATTTCAACTTTTCTTATAACTTTCAATTAAACGGTCCGATTTTAAAAATTTCTTTTACATTTCAATAGCTATTAATACATTTTTAAAATCTTTTAAATAAATCCGTAAACAAGTTACTTAAACGTTATGAACAATATGATTTCCGATAATATTTACGTGTGAGTTTTCCCCACAAAAAAAAGCAAATTTCACTGGCAATTTGCGCCGTCTTTTATCGCTCGTTTGGCTCCCGAATGCCATTTTTATTTTAATCCTGCATGCGAGGCTTCCCCGTCACTCCGCATGTCCTGTCTTGAGTTTCCCCAAATGGCAATTCAGTCAATGACAGAGCATAAAAGATCCACCGCATGTGGGGGAAAAAAAAGAATTCTTGTCTATTCAACTATGAGTAAAAACCTATTTTGCCCAGGTCATGCATGCGGATACACACACACAGAGATATATCTACATACATCTGCATATATGGCCGCTCGCAGGGCGACCCAAAGTGGAAGTCAATTCAAGCAGCTTACTTTTATTTAAGTAAACGGCAAAAGAACACACAGCACTAGGTAGATATATATACATTCTTTTTCTTTTTCGCTAGGAATGTACTTGAGATGCTATGGCTGCTGACCTTTTCTGTGTTATTTTATTGTGGGGATTGTGGCGCCTTTTTTCTGGCTTTTTCTGACCCACCTGAACGACGCCCCCGGGCAGCGGCACTCCCCTCCTCTCACTTACTCATCTCGCCTCTCTCGCTTCTCCTTGCTTGCAGATTTCAATTTGCAAGAAGAGGCCTCCATTCCGGAGGACATATTTGACCAGCACGACGGCGACATTGAGGATGAGGACGCTCAATATGCTCCATCTGCTGCAGCTGCCGCCGCCGTCGTTGCCGCCGAGGAGGAAGATGCCACCGCCGCCGCCTCCGCCTCCGCCAACGATGATGACGATGACGATGTGGGGCTGATGGAGGAGGACGACGACGACGATGCATCCGAGGCTGATATCGTGAGTACACACACATGACTATGCACTTGAAAAAACATAGACAGATGGCGCCCGAACAGGGACTTGAATTATTTGGCTTTATTTCTTAAAAATATCTTTAAAAGAAAGAATCTGGTATAAGTCTCAGGTTTTATCAGTTAATAAGGCCTAAAATAAATCATTTAATACCTTTGAATGCCGTAAGAAGAGATTTATTTAGCAGGAGCTTTGGGTCCCTGCTCGGGCGCCATGTAAAAATGGGTTAACTTTTTTAATACTTACTACAAGTATTATCATTTTTATGTTAATACTTTTAAAGAATTCGTTATTAAAGCAGAATATTTATGAGAAACCTTGCTTCCCTGACCGGAAAAACGGAATTTTGTATTTTTTTTAGCATCAAATTCGCCATTACACTTTTTTCAGACTGTCATATTTTTCTCTCTTTTTATGACATTTTTTAGTGTACACTAACAAACATAAGTACACACAGATGCTTTATAGAGTGCCCGAGCCTACAGTCAAGTCCATTGGGAATGAGGTCAGTTCTATTGAACCAAGTGGGGTCATATGCGACAAGTGGATGGGGGTTATGGGAGGTGTCCATTGAAATGTCGCACAATGCGAGCGGCCAAGTCAAATTACTTTTCCAGCCGAATAAGAAGAAGGTGAGGGAGGATGGCCCACAGCTTAGCCCAATACTCGATTCCTACATTGAAATTCACTTGAGCAAGAAATGGGACCAAAGTCGAGAAGAGCAAGAGCCAAAAGCACTTGAAAGCATTTATGAAACCAAAATTTAGCCAGAAAAATAATTGCCATCAAAAGGGGAAGGTTGCCCGAGAACAAAAGTAGGCCGTCGTAAATACCTTAAAAGCTTGAAATCACGTTCTAAATTTGCAGGAATAGATTTACAAGAAACAAGGAACAGAAGCTATAACTAATTCATAGAGAAAGTGTATGGTAAATAAGAGCCTAAAATAACATTTCATATAACGAAAACTGACGACTTAACCTTTGAAATACCAGGAACGTGTGTTGTAAGAAGGCGAAAACATCGTTTAGCACTTTAGAATGCACTCAGTGGATCGTACCACCATTGCATTGACAATTCCTTGGAATTGCGATTCCCCCAAAAAGTCCCGTTCTCCACTCCTTTAATCAACGATTTGCAGACACTTGAGTTGAGTGTGGAAAGCACAGCCAAGGGCTCGAAATGAAACTTTCATTTTATTGTCTAGCTGCACATGTGCGCCCACACCTTCGGAATGCCGCAGTAAAATTCTTAAGAGATGTTCCAAGAAAGATTTTTCTTTGAGTTTATTTTTGTGCATTATTTTTGTGCACTACAAAAATGTTTAACTTTAATGTGGTCATTTAATATGGTTTTGTAATTGTTTTATTATCAGAATTTATGAAAACAATTCGGAAATTCAAAAGGGGTTTTGAAAACACTTATAAAGGTGTCGAAAAGTATGCAGTAAAAAATTAACGAATATAAATTATATTCTAGCATGCTTAGAAACACCCACATATATATGTATATATTATATAACTAACCCACCTTTTCGCTCTGTGCATTGCTACTACTTGCAGATACTTGAATCTCAAAGGCCCACTTCAAGAAATTTCAGTGTTTACCTGGACGCTAAGAAATACGAAAATAACAAAAACCAGAAGCGCTCCAAGGAGAAGAAGAACAATATAAGCCACTACAACTACAAATTGAAAAACAATAAAGAGAACCGAAGGCCGCCAAAGGAATCCTCGCCTCCTGCAGCTGCAGCTTCTGCCGCTGCTGGTGGAAAATCGGGGATGGAAACGCTTGCTCTCGGTGGCGGAAAATCCAAATTCACTTCCGGCGACGAGCAGGACGCGAACTTTGGCAGGCAAAGTTTCGGCTTTGGGTATAAAAAATTAAAGAATATGCAGGAACAGCAAAGTCAACAGGAGGAGAAGGAGGAAAAGGACGAGGACGAGGAGGAGGACAGGAAGCGGGGCGATGATGGTGATTTACTGGGGGAATACCCGACGTCACAGCTGTTCGATGCTATTGAAATATTAAATGAACGAAAATTTAATAAACCATCGACGCAATCAACGGCCAAGAAGGAGGAGTCCAGACAGGTGGATGAGGCCATTGGTGATATCGAGGACAATTTGGATAATGATGAAGTATTGCCCAACCAAGAAGAGGACGCAGCCGACGACATGGAGGACATTAAGTCGCCCATTGACAATGATGAATTGGCCAAAAAGTACCCAGTGGCCACATCAACAACCACCAAGGTCCCAACCACTTTGGCCACTTCAAAAGGCACCAGCAGCACCGCAGCAACAACAACCACAACTTCGACCACGACAACGACAACAACACCAAGAACTTGGCCAACAATTGGCCGCAAACTGAAGAGGAATTTCTTTGGTCTGCCCCAGAACACAGAAACCAGATACTATGGCAGCTATGATATCGGTCGGGTTCGGGCATCGGCGGTCCAGGAAGAGGACGACAACGATGGGGATGGGCAGGATGAGCAGGATGTGGGCCAGCTGCACTACTATGACACCAGCAGCAAACCCAGAAAGGTGCTCACTTTCGATCCGGAAAAATCCGAGGAGAATTACTTGGCAACGGAGAAGAAACAACAACATGCCACGCGTTATGTGGACGACGACTATGCCGAGGAGCAGCCGCCGGCGGAGAAGTCCAAGCTGGAAAATCCCTGGGAGAAATCCGCTGGAAAGCCAGAGGAGGAGAAGGAGGAGCAGGAGCAACTGGAGGATGGCAAATTGGAATCTGATTTGGAATCTGCATTGCAGCGATATCACGAGGGTAAGTCGTTTCACATGAAACTGTGAAATAAATAAAAAAAAATTAAAGAAAAAATTGAAATACAAAAGTGAATGCTGGACTGAAAGGCACAGTGTAATGGGTTTAAGAAAATACACAACTATTTAATCTATGAAATATCATAATAAACAAGCGAAAACGCCACACAAATCACAAGGGTTTTAAAAACACTATGAAAGGTGTCTAAAAGTATGCAATAAAATATTTAAGTCCGAAAAAACCGTTCACAGCATACTTTTAGGCATATTAATGAAATTCGAACAGAAGAAAATGCCACAGAAATCACAAGGGTTTAAAAATTACTTTAAAAGGTGTCCAAAAGTATGCAATAAAATAATTTTAGTCCGAAAGTTTTATGGATTAAGTCCGAAAAACTGCGTTCTTTTTTTACTGCATACTTTAAAACATATTAATAATATACGAACAGAAGAAGATGTCACAGAAATCACAAATTACTTTAAAAGGTGTCTAAAAGTATGCAATAAAATAATTTTAGTCCGAAAGTTCTATGGTTTAAGTCCGAAAAAGTACGTTCTTTATTCACTGCTTACTTTTAGGCATATTCATGAAATTTGAACAGAAGAAAATGCCACAGTAATCACAAGGGTTTTTAAAAATGACTTTAAAAGGTGTCTAAAAGTATGCAATTGAATATTTTAAGTCCGAAAGTTTGATGGATTTATTCCGAGAAAATAACGTTATTTTTCACTGCATACTTTTAGGCTTTTTAATGATATTCGAACAGTGATATTAGCACTTGTGTATAAAAATCAACCTATTCCAAACAGGCTTTGGCTTTGTTAAACATTTGAAACTAAGCACTGTAACCGCATTCCATTTCCCCTTTGATTGGCGAACTTGGCCGAAATGCCTCTCACAATGGGAATTTGTGCTTTTGGCCCACTGTGCCGCACATTCCACTCGCTCGTTCGGTTTCGCCTGGCAGTTTTCGGTTTTCGGACCCCAGTTAGAGATCCCATCAAAGTCAGCTATGCGGATGTGTGTGTTCGTACTACGTACCCAGCTATGTGTGTGCCTGCCGTAAATTGAAAATATGTAAAGGAAATCCCCAAAGCATTCTACGTTCCACAGACGAAGACCCTCAGACAGAGAGATATGTGTACGTTTGGCCGGGGGTAATGAAAAGCCAAACTGTGGCCAGGAAAATCGCTTTAATTTCAATGCAAATGTGTAACGAGCGAAAAATCTCCAAATTCTATAGTCCCCTAATTAGTTTAGCGAGAAGCAAAGTTGATAAAATGTATGCAAATTTTGTTTAAATTCTTTGCAAGCCAGGAAATCAAACGAAAAAAGTTCAGCTTCCTAGGGGGAATATGGGAGGTGTGAACCTCCCCTTCAGCCATATTTCCTGGCATTAAACAATAAAGCTCACAAAATAGCAAATATATATATGTATAGATGGAACGTATATAGCAGGGCCAACGGAAGCAACAAAATCTGTCCAGAGGATTGGCCAAGAAATGAAGTTCTGCGGGGGCGGCGATGGCAGACGTGCCCTGACTTGGAGAAGCAAACGCCCGGGTTGCTTCGAGAGTTCCACCATAAATTCGTTGATTATTTTATTTCTTGGGAGTCCTGCTGACGCCTCCCTCGCTGGCACAAATCAAGTTGAATGAATTTGTGTGTGGTTGCTCATCGGGGGCGGGGAGGAGCTGTGGTCCCGGGGATTTTGTGTGGTTTGTAAGGATTTCAGGACCAACATTGAGCTGGGTCAAACGAGAAGGAAGGACGAGATTAGCAGCGAAGGCCTTGCATACCCTAGAAAACTAGAATTTCTAGCCAAAGTATATAAGAAATAATTAAATATTCGAAATCGAAGTTCATTCGATCAAGTTATGGACAAATGAAATGTAGTTTTGGGTCACCTTTTTGGAAATGCCAAATAGTACATTAAATCTAAAATGTTTTTAAATTCAGCTAATAATTAAAGCAATAATTCTTAAATTTTAAAAGCTTTTACACTTCGAAATCGGCGTTACGAACAATAAAAGTCAATTTTTGGGTCACCTTTTTTGGAAATCAATCAAAAAATTGTGTTAAAAATTCAATTTACAATAAAAACAATAGATAATAAGGCCACAATTATGTAGAGGTATACAATTTTGAAATCAAAATACTTCTAATCAAGTTATAGACCGAAAAAGTGCAGTTTGGGGTCACCTTTTTTTAGAAAAAGGTGTAATTAAAATTCAATAACCCATAAAACCAAAAATGTTAATGCAAAATATTACATAACAAGCCACAATTGTTTAGAGATATAAAACTTTCTCATAAAAATATCAGATTTAATAAATTTTGGGTCACCTTCTGGGTAATTTTAATGTGTATCAAACTCTTTGAGCGCATCAAACTACCCTCTTCTCCCCTTTTTTAGGGCATTGGACAAGAGAATATCTTGTTGTCCGTTGGCCTAATAGAAATCTATTACTTCCGAGCCCTAAAAAGCGTGCCGAGACTAACAAAGATTTTTATTTCCGCTTCCTCTCGTTTTGCGTCACAGCCACTGGGGCCACGCCCACCGCAGCAGCCGCCCCCTCGTCGGCATTCGAGCGCTTCAAGGCTTTGCGAAGGAGTCGCCAGCGGACGGGCCACAAGAGTCACAAGAAGCGGTACAAGGACTATCTGAAGCGGCATCCGGAGCGGATCACAAAGGTGACCCCGTCGCCCACCATCTCGCCGAGGCATCTGCAGAAGCTGCAGAAGGAGCGCGAGCGATCCACGCACTCGGCACCGATCTTCGCCCTGGGCCTGCGACCCCAGCGACCCCTGACCCCGACCCACCCGACCACCGGGAAGCCCTTCTACGAGGGCCAGGTGAACTACTACGACCACCAGCCGCAGCAGCTGCACGTCGACCTGAAGCACCACACGGAAATGGAGCGCCTGATTGCCCACGACAATGGCAACTGGTATCGCCGCATCAGTCCGGTTCTGCGGAATGGCATCAAGAGCGACCAGACGGCGCTGAAGGAGCAGGGTCATCATAATCATCATCACCATGGTCATGGCCATGGTCACCTGGGCAACCATCATCACCACCATCACCATCATCACACGCACAATCATGGACACCATGGGCATGCGAAGGCGACGCATCTGAGGTCGCCGCGACCCAGTAATCCGTATCAGCGGAAGGGATTGGGTGTTGCGAGTCCACCGGCGGCACCGCCGCCACCGCCACCGACGCCTCCCTTGCCGCCGCCGAAACCGCAACTGGGCCATCAGATAACCGAGCTGGAGCACCTGGAGCGCTACTACGCCAAGTGGCCGCATCTAGCCAGGGTGCAGTTCCAGGTCTACGACGAGCACTACCGCGAGTCGCACCCGGAGCTCTATGGCGACTACGAGGATGACTACGAGAGCGCCGCCGAGCTGGAGGAGGCGGAGCAGGAGCGCGGCGAGGAGGCCAACCTGCCGCCGTATATCAAAAAGTACAACAGGCGCAACAAGCAGCTGCTCAATCTGCTCGAGGGCACCCTGCCCACGCCCACTTTGAGTCCGGGCAGCGGGAACCCCTTGGGCAGCAGCACCGAAGCCATCCGCCTGGACGATGAGTATCTGAAGGAGAAGAGGCGTCGCTACCATCAGCATCAGCGCTTCGAGGATCTGTTTGCCCAGCAAAAGGGTTCGACCAGCACCGTTGGGCCAAAGGAGCTGGTTACCCAGCTGGTGGATGCAGTCACCTCCTCGACACCGGCCACCAATCAGCTGCCCGAGGAGGAGGCCCCGGCTGCTCCGGTTTCTGGCGAGGCATCCAATGACCCGGCACCCGAGACCCTGGACTTTTGGCAGCGCGAAATGGCCAGCAAGGCGGGGAAGAGCTCCTCCTCCTCCTCCTCGTCGAGCACCACGCCCAAGCCGGCGCTCTTCAAGCTCCCATCCTATCCGGCCATCGCTGGGAGCTTCCTGGGCACACCGCGCAGTCGCAGCCGGAGCGCCCAGTTCGTGGCCAATGTGGCCGGCAGGGGTCAAAGCAGCTGGCCACGCCTGGAGGCGGGTAATTCCACGGAAAAGCCAGAGGGAGCAGGAGGAGGGGGATCCCACGGAGGAGGCGGCGGAGGTCGGGGAGATCCCTCGCCCCTCAACTCCTTTGTCTACCATCGCGTCATCGATGGCATCGGCGGCGGAGGAGGAGGAGGAGCAGGAGGAGCAAGTGCATCCAGTGGCATTTCCGGCAGCAGTAGAGGCAAACAGTCGCGACTGCCATTCGTGGCCATCACGGATCGACGGCTGGAGAAATCGCTGGCGGAGCGACACAAAGACTTTGAGCAGAATCACTTTCCGATGCCTTAAGCCGCGAATTTTTCTTGGGCAGCAGTGGAAAAGCGGGAAAAGCTGGAGAAAGAGAGAGAGAGAGAGGAATGGATGGAAAGAAAAAATTAACGATGAGTTGGTAGCAACGGATGGAAAGGGGAAATAGCCTTGAAAACCCAAGTCAAAGAGCTTCTTAAATATAAACCATGTATTTCAATATATTCATAATTCAAAAATTGTAATAACTTCTGTTTGCAAACAAATTTAATTGGTCTTTAAATAGTTTCCTAAAAATTGAAAATTAAAAACATAAATTATAATAAAAACCTCTTTTTTTAAAAATATTTATTCAAAAATGTATATTAAAATTAAATTTTTTAGATCTACTCGTTGTTATATTTTAAATTTCTGGAAATTTGAAAATTGAGTTGAAAACTTCCGACTGATATTATAAAAAGTTATAAATTCATTTTAATTAGACCGTTTGAACCATTTTCCAGCCAACATGAAACGATGCCAGCCAGATTCAGAAATTTGAGAAATATTATTGAAAAATTCCCTTTCCCCTTTCCCCAGAAATGCTAACAACTCAAAAAATCTAAACATAATTCTAGTACTATATTGTAGTCGCCGCTTTCGGATGTATTATTTTTGGTGTTTTATGTTTTACACGAAGGACGAGGGAAGCGAATCAAAGGATATAGAGATAATTGTCGAAAACGATTTTTTTGTGTGGTGAATATATATGGAAAACATTAAACGATAAACGTTAGAAAAAGTAAACGATAAAATAAAGTAAAACCGAAAAAAAATGTAAAACTAAAGTTAAGCGAAAAACTTTTTTTTTGTGTATAAATAGCGAAAAACACCTGTAGACACACACACGAACACATACATATATACGAGAACACACACACGGACACTCAAAGAGCTGTTAGAAATCAAAAAGTGATAACCGAAAACAAAAATATAATCATTTTGCGCCTTGGTTTCGATTGGATTTCGTTTAGTTTTAGAAAGCATTGCTTCTGGATGTTAAGTAGCTGAAAAATTAGAAGAAATTGTTAGAAAAAGAGCCTCCGAAAAGTAGTGCTGCCCTTTGAAAATGTCAAAAAACCCGACAAATCAGCCAAAATAATTTTTAGAACTTTTGTTTGGCAAAAAAACTGAGAAATCTATTGAAATAGAGGACAAAATGGCAGCACTATTCGCCACGCACAAACACACACTGTATGCTTTTCCGGTCGCCCTTGCACGCAAAATCCAACGAAATAGGTTTCAAAATTAAACGAAAAACAATGAAAACACACTTGAGGAAAAACGAAATTGAGCTAACCAAAAAAAAACATTCAATTAGCCAGAAGAAAACAAAGAATAAGTTTTAGTGGTTTAGAAAAGCAAAAAACAACATATCAAGGCGAAGAAAAGACAATTATAGATGTTAAAATGTTTGCTTCGGACTGGAAATAAAGGACATTTAAATTGGGAATTTAGTTTGATTTCATTTAAAATTAGATCTTTAAAGAAAATATTTTCATTTCGAAAATCGAAGAATAAAAAATAACTAAACAACCCATAATAATTTTTAAAAATATTTTAGAAAATACTAATTATTTTAAAAATGGTTTACAAATGATTAAAAAAATGTTTTAATATTTTCAACCTTTTTTCACATTTTTGTAAGACTTTTGTGGACAGTCTGAGCGAACATTACCCACACACACACAGTTGATTCAGCAAAAATGAACAAACATACAACATAAAAAGAGGAAATAAAAGTGCAAAAGGGAGTGCATGAAAAACTCTGAGAAATTTCCCCGAAAAATAAGTCGAAAACTTAAGAAATGAAAAATACTTTGTGTAGAAAAATAAAAGAAAACAGGGCGAAAAAAACGCATTTCCACAGCTTTAGCCGAATTACTAGTTTAAACACACGCACACTGACACAAAACAAAGTATGTGAGCGGAAATAAAAATTTCATAAGCAAGACGCGGATAAAGTGGAGGGCAAAGAGGAGGAGTCGAGGGGACGGATGCAATGCGGTGTAATTAACATATCAAAAGCGAAACGGGAAGAGGAGAACAAGGAGAGAAAGGCAATTAAAACTAAGCGCAACGGCGAAAATATTTCTCAAACTGGATTCATAAAAAGGGAATTTTTTTTAGGTTTCTTCTTGTTCATAAAAAGCTTCTTTGTGGCTCAACTTTAAAGTTTAAAATTTAAACACTTTGTATTTAAGTGAAAACGAAACCTGATTTCGATGTTCGCTGTTTGTTTGTTGTACGATTTAATTGGAATTTGAGTTGAAATAAAATAAAACACAGAGTCAGAATGGAAAACCTTCAAAGGTATCAGCGTATCAATAAAAAAAATAAAACGAAATCAAGAAAAAAATAAGAGACACAACACGGAAAACACACCAACATATATATACATGTATACACATCTCATTATGTGGTAACATTTTAATGGAATGAAATTCAATAAAGCAACAATTTATTATTTACGCATAATCATGGACTCATTTTCTTGTCCTTGGCATGGGAAACTCGCCGGCCGCCATTGACAGCCATTTAAATGCAAATAAAATATTCAGCAATTAACGCGCTTTCCCCCGGAAATGGGGTCATGTGGGTGTGTGAAAAGCCCCCCGATTCGATTTGAACTTGGAAACACTTCTAGAACACTAAATGGATCGAAAAGGATTGAGTATTGAGAACTGTCAAGTTGTTAAATAGTATTCAATAAAGACAATATTATTATTGGTGTTTTCAAATCACCTAAAAAGGTGCCTAAAAGTATGTACTGCTTTTTATTTTCAAGAAGAAGCCCTTAAATATTCAAAATCTTTTAAGATAAAGCCTAAAACATAGAAAATTGACTTTTGGTATTTATCTAACAGATTTTCTGCTTCTAAATATATTAAAGCATACTTTTAGGCGCATAAAATAGGTGATTTGAAATCTCCAAGTTAACTTTCATGTTTTAAATGAAAACGATCACTTCAACAGTACCAGGCTCGATTTGCATGGGTGAGAAAACACTAGCCCCCGCAATGATATATCATATATATCCCAATTAAGGCCCAGAACTGCCGATGTGAGCGAGAGAGAGTCGGCAGAGCTCGTTTATCAATCGCAACGGGCGTGCATTTAATTACTTAAACGCTTATCGAATAACGACCACGCACAAATCACCGGCAAACTGAAGCATAAAGCCTCGCGACGAGAAAGAGACGGGGCATTCGCGATAAGAGAGAGACGGCTGCTGTGCAGTGATGCATTTGTCGCTGCAGCTTTTCAATTACCCCCACGTTTTATTCCACCTGTTTTTCGCCTGTTCACTTTTTTTTTAGCGCTCACGTGCCAGGGGTGAAAATCTGTCAGTTGATTTGCATAAAATGTTGCCGCACTCCATTGGTTTTCTTTTTCCCTATTTTTTGTGTATGTCCCTCTACGTCGCTGCACATTTGCCAAATAATTCCATTTCAATTTGCGAAGCTCTCTTTTAACTTTCGAGGCAGTTTCAGTTTCGGTTGCCACAAGTTTCCCGCCCGAAATAAAGTTAAATAAAATGTTGTGTCTACGGTAGCGATCGTATCGAGCAGGCGGGTTACAGGGTATCTTCTTGGTGTAAATTTGAATAGACACGTAGCCCGAAGACCAGACAGCCAAATGGAGACATTGCAACAGAAAACAGAAGGAGTGGAGCTGCCAAAACCGCCGGCTGAAACAGCATCACACTGAAAAAAACTATACAAAATAAATGATTTAAAAGTAAGTTCCAGAAACAAAACAATAGGATCTATTATAAAAATATATATACCGAAAAACTACATTACATTTTATGCAGCATACTTTTAGACACCTTTTTTAGTGTTCCTGAATATCTGGAAGATTAAAATAAAATATAATATTAATAAAATAGAATATAGAGTTTATTTTCTTTTATATAATTTCAGTGCATCAATGTCGCAAAGGTGGTGGCTCAAGTTGAAGGCAAACTGCTTGCGGCGCTCTTTTCAAAGCGTTGAAGAAGCGACAAGGAATAGGATCAAAACGAGGAGAAGGGGGCAGGAGTAGGGACATTTTCCTAGTCGTGCCAAGTGCAGCAAGCAGGATTTCTTGTACCTACGTGTGTGGCCCCGTCTGTCCGCTTGTCTGTGTCGCTTCCTTAGTTTAACTCTGTGTCTGTCTGCGTCTGTTTGCAACTCACTGCAAGAAATTATGATAAATATTAATTATTTAAATACTAGCAAAATACTGGAAAAATACAAACATTTAGTTGGATTTGCAATCTCATCAAAAATATGTCGAAAAGTATGCTATAAAAAACAGATACTCGTTTTTTGGGAATCATAAAAATACTGTTGCATACTTCTAGACACCTTTGTAAAATGTTTAAAGACATTACCTCAGAAAAAATATTTACTTTAAATATTTAAGTACTAGCAGAATACTGGAAAAATACAAACATTTAGTTGGATTTGCAATCTCACTAAAAAAGGTGTCGAAAAGTATGCTATAAAAATATACTCGTTTTTTTTGGAATCATAAAAATACTGTTGCCTACTTCTAGACACCTTTAAAAACTCAAGTGGTTTTTAAAAATTGTAACCAATATTTAATTTGGATATTAACTTTTTATTAACATTTTGTTTCTGTGTATTCTTGTAGTTTTGGCTCAGCCATAGTTTTCCACAGCTTTCCCTAACTTCGCTTCTCTTCCTTTTTGTTGCTTGCATTTTCCAAGTGCGACAAAGTCACACACAGAAACGAAGATGGAGAAAATCACGTAAACAGATTTTTGTTGTCTCAGCAACCATATTCCTCGAGTTCGCCGCTCGTTTCCACACATTTCCACATTTTGTTTTCCCTCTCGGGCAGGCAGGCATTTTCAATAATTAAACATTTGCGTGCGAAATGGCCGCGTAAAGTGGAAATCGCTAGCACAGCGCACTTTTCCCCCCGAAAGTTTTCCTTTTGCCTTTGTTGCTGTCGCCTAAAATCCCCGGGAGGTTCGCGCTGTCTCGCAATCATAATTATAATAATTATAAAAACAATAATTAAAGCACATAAGTACTGGGATGTCGGTGTATTTTCGGGTGAAGGGGAAAAGGGAAATATTTAATTGAAATTTTAATAGAACCTTAAGCCGGGCACGTAGGCAAAATGCCCTTTGTTTGTTTTCCTTCCTTTTTTCCCAGGTCCTTTTGCCTTTTCTTTTGGGCCGGTGAGCAGAGTCTGAATTTTTGACAAGTTAATTAGGTTGTTTGCCGGTTCTCTCGTCTTTTTTGGCCGCCATTTCCTCCGGATTTCTCTCTATTTTCGAGTTATATTTTAATGTACTTGTGATAAAGTCCTTTTAATTGCTGCCAGACAACACCTTATTTCAGCTCAGCCCGGCTTACCTCAACTCATCTCTTTCAGGACTCGACGACTGTCCTTTGGTCAGCTCACCCAGGCACCCAGGCACCCACACAAGCACACCACACACACACACACATAGCCCGGAGGCAGACAGTCAAGTTGTAAAAGTGGCAACAAAATTAAGCATACGCCATGTGGCCCCGCCTGAAGCCCGAAGCAGGAGATATAGTGGAGGCAAAAGGAAAATGAGCAAACCGGCTGTGTGGTAAATATACAAACATAACTAGAAGTGGGAATTCAGCCAGAGAAAAATGGTTTCAAGATGAAAATTCTCGCTTTGAGGCAGAGGTTTTACAAAAAAAACAGCTAGAGGTACATATCTTTTTTACTTTATTTTGAACAAATTAAAATACAAAGAAAAGAACCTATTTAAAAAAAAAATTAACTTAAAGAAATTGCTCAAACATTTAGATAGATTTGAAATCTCTTTAAAAAGGTGTCGAAAAGTATGCTATAAGAAAAATATCCTCAACTTTCGGGAATTCAAAAAATACTGTTGCATACTTTTGGACTTCAATTATTATCGATTTTTCTTGCTTACTTCTATTGTTGCATACTTCTAAACTTCAATTATAATCTTTTTTTATGCTTTTTAGTTTTTAATTAATTCTTACAAAAATGCAAAGTAAATTTGAATATTTAAAGAATTTTTATTAACTAAGCTCTCATATTTCAAAATTTTTGTCGTGCTTCCTCTTTATTTTGTCCCTTAAAATATCCTAATAATTCCAAATAAATGGAAATGGTTTAGGGGAATTTATATCATTTAAGTTAGCCCAAGTTAATGAACCGCAACACTTCCGTTTTTCATATTCAAAATTAAATTCCCGTCATTGTGAGAGAGAGTTCGTTTCAGAGGACAGGATTTCTCGGCCAGGATAACCGCCCATCTGTTACTCCCCCCCCCCTTTTTTCCCTGCTGCGGTTTCAGTTCTCCACCAGTGGTGTCCATGTGGTCCTCTCGGCAGATTCGCCCCAAGAAACACAAAAAGAAAAATGCCAAAAAAAAAACCGAAAAAGGCAACAGACTGTCACGCTGTATGAACGACCTCAAACAAGACTTTTGTGGCGTTTTTTGGGGAGGAGGGCGGCGCAAATGTAAAACCAGCAAGACTCCGACTCCGACTCAACCGCATTTGATTTCTTTTTAATTTTCGGGCTTCTTTCTGGCGATAACCGCCCCCTCGAGCTTTATATTTTTGTTATTTAAGAGCCAGACAACATTTGCATAACGCTTTGATAATTAAATGTAATTGCTTCACAGCCGGCACTCCGAGATCCAAGTATCTGATTCACTTTCGGTTTATTTCGGTTTATTTCTGGGAATTAATGTCGGGTACTTAAAGCGATGCCATGTTGATTTGTCAAATTTCTTATCTTCTTTTGGGGGGTTGGGGGAAAAATGATTCTATCCCTGTCATCTCCCTCAAAATTAGACCTGTTTTATGACACATTATTATTCGTAATGCTCACTTTATAAATGGGGCGAATGAAGAGCAGCTCTAAACTTGCATTTTTAATTACGCAATGGCATTTCAATTAAAATGTTTTCGCTCGCTGAAAAGTTGCTCTGAGCGGGGTTAGCAGTTAATCCATTTTGATATCCGCAATCCGCTTGCTAATTAATCAACTTAAATCTATGGCTCAACTAGAACGGGGGAATTGACTCTTTTATCGTCTATTTTTTGCCCCAAAGGGTTGGCTAATTTATTAATGTATCAGAGTAATAAAAAAGAAGAGCTCTTCAGCTGAAAATCTACTAGCTGTTGAGTGAAGTGGCAAGTAATAAAATTGTGAGCAGAAATCTGAAGAGAAATTATAGGGATTTAATTTAATTTAAAGTGTACACTTTAAAATAATTGTAATAATCAGAATATAATAATCACAAAATATTAAAAAAAAACCCTTGAAATAAATGATTTTTAAAAATTAAATAATTATTATATTAAATCCATTGAGTTAACATTACAACTGGTGGGCATTTCCCCTGACCTATCCGCCCTTTCCCAGATTTTTTTCCTGATTTTACTCCGGTTAACAAACAAGTTCCGTTCGACTTCGAGTTGGGGGGATATTATAAATTTCTCATAAAGCAAATTCAAAGCGAAAAAGAGTTGAAGCCGAAACGAGGGCAGTAGAGGTGGAAAATGAGAGGGTGGAAAATCAGGAGGGGTGTAAGTAGAGAAAAGCGATGCTGCGACAGCCAAAGGCAAACCGAGTTCTCGTCAGCGCTTTTCCAACTTTTCGCCAGGGGAGCAAACACAAAGAGCGAAAGAGAAAGGCTGAAAAAAGTGGGGAAAACCGAGGGGCGGATGAAAAAAGGGGGTAACTTTGCCAATTTTTCACGCCTTTACCAATGTAAATGACAGGTTTTTATGCACGTTTTATGCTCTCGATGCGTACACGATTTCATTTTCAACACTTTTCGCATCACTGCTTTTCTCTCAGCTTTTTTTCCCACATTTTCCTCCTCTGGGTGTCAAGTAGTTCCCGGGAGGAAGCCAAGGATAAGACCAGGACCAAATCACCGAGAAAATGTAAACAGAAATTATATATCGATCATATTGATTACCGTCGCACGGCAAAATCTTCGCTTCGGTTTTTAAATTTTAAAACCAAAAATATATAAAAAATGTAATAATTACCATAATATTTAATAAACATTCCATTTGCTTTTGCGTTTTATTGTATAAAACCAATTTAATGTTGATTTTTATGGCCCATTCACACCTTATTTCCAGCAATTGATTTCTCGAAAATGTTTTCGCTCCTTAAAGAAGTGTTAACAAAAATGGTAGGGGTTCGGGAGAAAATCCCCTTGGGAAAATGCGAACACCTCCATGCTTTCCATTAAAGCAAAGGCACCAAAAAAAAAAAGGAGAACAAGGCAAGTAATAATAATACACGAAAGTTCCATTTGCCCCTGTCATCATCACTTTTGCGGCAGTCTCAGTGGCACCTGGTGGCCCCCTTCCCCCCATAAAAACCCCACCCCTGAACTTTGACCCCCCTTTTTTCCTTTTTGGCTGTGCGTGCTCACTGAACTTCAAGTGTTTGCCGCCGAATTGAACTTGAATTCGATGTCTTTCTTGAGGAAATTCAGCACAATGCAAATATCACTGCTCTGCCACCTTTCCACGAAAAGCATTAAAAATGCACCCGACCGAGATTCGTTGAAGGGAGCAGGAAGTGGGCTTTGGGCCAACATGCTGGTGATTTGTTGGCCCATAATAAATCAGGGCCATAAACGGCTTATGGCCGAACATGACTACAACAAATCTCATGAGTGCACTGTGGAAAAATATACAAACAATATTCAATTCAATTATTATATTCCTATCTGTTCAAAAGAGTGTACATTTGTGTATTTCAATTTTTTGCCAAAAACCCCAAATCCCAATTTTTCACAAAAAATAATTCGTTTTTTGGCCGCAGTAATGGAAATATTGATCCAAATATGGATTGTCATACCTTTCTGAACTCGTTGTTAAATTTTCAATCGATTGGCATTTAAACCTGGACATTTTATTTTTTTGGCATTTTTCTCAAAAAATCATGATGTACCCCCTTTAAAAAAAAAATGAAAATTGGCCAAAATTTTATTTTTTCAAAATCACCCGGAAAGTGTTATGGATTTAATTATTATGTTGTTACCTGTTCAAAACAGTAAGTATTTTTTGTGTAGGACAATTTTTGGCCAAGTTACAGCAAAAAAACAAATAGAAAAATTCCTATTTTTGCCAAAAACCCCAAATCCCAATTTTTCACAAAAAAATAATTAGTTTTTTGGCCGCAGTAATGGAAATATTGATCCAAATATGGATTGTCATACCTTTCTGAACTCGTTATTAAATTTCCAATCGATTGGCATTTAAACCTGGACATTTTATTTTTTTGCCATTTTTCGCAAAAAATCATGATGTACCCCCTTTTAAAAAAAATGAAAATTGGCCAAAATTTTATTTTTTCAAAATCACACGGAAAGTGTTATGGATTTAATTATTATTTTGTTACCTGTTCAAAACAGTTATTATTTTTCGGGTAGGACCATTTTTGGCAAAGTTACATCAAAAAAACAAAAAGAAAAAATTTTGCCAAAAACCCCAAATCCCTATTTTTCACAAAAAAATAATTCGTTTTTTGGCCGCAGTAATGGAAATATTAATCCAAATATGGATTGTCATACCTTTCTGAACTCGTTATTAAATTTCCAATCGATTGGCATTTAAACCTGGACATTTTATTTTTTTGCCATTTTTCTCAAAAAATCATGATGTACCCCCTTTTAAAAAAAATGAAAATTGGCCAAAATTTTATTTTTTCAAAATCACCCGGAAAGTGTTATGGATTTAATAATTATGTTGTTACCTGTTCAAAACAGTATGTATTTTTTGTGTAGGACCATTTTTGGCCAAGTTACAGCAAAAAAAACAAATAGAAAAATTCCTATTTTTGCCAAAAACCCCAAATCCCAATTTTTTACAAAATAATAATTCGTTTTTTGGCCGCAGTAATGGAAATATTGATCCAAATATGGATTGTCATACCTTTCTGAACTCGTTATTAAATTTCCAATCGATTGGCATTTAAACCTGGACATTTTATTTTTTTGCCATTTTTCGCAAAAAATCATGATGTACCCCCTTTTAAAAAAAATGAAAATTGGCCAAAATTTTATTTTTTCAAAATCACACGGAAAGTGCTATGGATTTAATAATTATGTTGTTACCTGTTCAAAACAGTATATATTTTTTGTGTAGGACCATTTTTGGCCAAGTTACAGCAAAAAAACAAATAGTAAAATTCCTATTTTTGCCAAAAACCCCAAATCCCAATTTTTTACAAAATAATAATTCGTTTTTTGGCCGCAGTAATGGAAATATTGATCCAAATATGGATTGTCATACCTTTCTGAACTCGTTATTAAATTTCCAATCGATTGGCATTTAAACCTGGACATTTTATTTTTTTGCCATTTTTCGCAAAAAATCATGATGTACCCCCTTTTAAAAAAAATGAAAATTGGCCAAAATTTTATTTTTTCAAAATCACACGGAAAGTGCTATGGATTTAATAATTATGTTGTTACCTGTTCAAAACAGTATATATTTTTTGTGTAGGACCATTTTTGGCCAAGTTACAGCAAAAAAACAAATAGTAAAATTCCTATTTTTGCCAAAAACCCCAAATCCCCATTTTGCACCAAAAAAATAATTCATTTTTTGGCCGCAGTAATGGAAATATTGATCCAAATATGGATTGTCATACCTTTCTGAACTCGTTATTAAATTTCCAATCGATTGGCATTTAAACCTGGACCTTTTATTTTTTTGCCATTTTTCGCAAAAAATCATGATGTAACCAACCCCTCATAAAAACAATGAAAATAGGAGAACATTTATTTTCTTCAAAAATTGTAAACAAATAAAACTTGTAGATTTGTTTTATTTACATTAAAATAGAAAATCTTTTTTGGCAAGTGCATCACACAAAATACGAAAAAGAAATGCTCTTAAATCGGCGACCAGATTGAAGCGTTGAAAATGAACTATGAACAATTTATGTGATTGTTTTGCCCGTCACTCCCATTATAAATCTATATATATATTCGCCCATATATTTGTATATATAGGGGATTGTGTGCCCGGCATGGCCAATAATGCGCCGTAAGGCACGGAAGTTTACGCTCAATTTAGTTGGCAAAAAACCTACATATCTATGGGAATATATCCATACATATGCTATATGCACATTTATATTGGCTTTCAGTTGCAGCAGTCAGGCAAATAAAATTCCAACATAACAACAATATTTATTTAGTTTCGAATTGGGTGTGAAGGGGCACCGAGGTGTGCACATCCATCACTCGTCCAATATTTGCGATGAACATTTCGAATTTAAAATGCCCCGAAATAAAAAAATAATATTGGCTAAAGATGCATATCACAAAGGGGAAAGTCTATAAAGCCCCCTACATCAAAAATAAATATATATTTAAATGGGCATGAAGAATCAAAGTCACAGATTTTAACTAAGGGCTTAAGAATAAAAATCTCTAGAGATTTTAAACCATATTAAAAATGAAACATCCAAATCAGAAATATTTTAGGAAAAATAAAAATAAATGAAGTATATGGTTATGCAGTAATGGTAAGTAGCGTTACATAAGATATTTTATAGATGAATAGCTGTCACAGACGTCAAATGGTATTTAATTTAGTTTTTAGCACACAGGCATATAAAGAATTTTTACGATGCATGTTAATGTCCTCATCCTCAGGGAAATCCCATGCCCAAAGTTTGAAATTGAATTGCCCGGGATTCCCCCCCCCCCTCCTTTTCCTTTCCCGTTCCGTTTCATTCCGTTTCCGTTCCATTCCGTTTCATTTCAGACGAGACAAATTGCTCACGCTTCGCATCATTTCACTTCCGAGCCGTTGATGGATTTGTCACTTTTATGACACTTGGAATGGGGTATTTCGATTTTAGGGGGGGGGGGGCTGAGGGTTTCGAGGTTTACGAGGGGGGGCTGGCCTTTTCGGGCATATTGCCAGCCAGCGTCGCAATGCGCTTTCCCCACACACTCAATCACATATATTTGTACTTGCTGAAATTTTGGCCAATTTCTGAGAGCATCCTTAGGCAACAAATGCACTCTTCGATCTGAGAAGCCATGTAAGATTAAAGTATTATTAAAGTATTATCCTTAGATAAGGAATCTATTGAAATTTCAAGTTGAAAAATCATTCTTTAGTTTCTGGAGTTTTTGAAATCACTTTAAAAATCGTCTGAAAGTATGCAACAATAAATAGACGAATGCCAGAAATCACAACATACTTTCAGACACCTTTTCCAGCGATCTCTAAATAACTTTTACAGATTAATAATAAACCAACTAAAGCTAATGGATTGACATTTAAGGAAGGAAATCGCACATCAGAAACCCTTCTCAAGTAAAGTATCCGCCAAAGCCTTTTAAACAATTAAACAATTGCGAATTTCCACTTGCGACAGTTTGGCCCCCGATTCATTGCAGTCATTCGGAGTGAAATATGCTCCAGTTCAGTAAGCTGTTGGACGGATCCCCTTAAAACTCAATTCAGAGCTCTCGCCCCGTCGATTTTCGACCGCCAAGCCACGAATCGCTGAGGAATGCGAGAAGTGCCAGCGGAAACAAATGGGCCAGAGTCAGTTCACAAAGCCGGGGGCCCCAAAAAGCGCATCACAAGTGGAAGTGGGGGGTTTTCGGGCATATCAACGATGATTGAGCCACTGTGGTGTGTGTTGAACTGAAGAGCCCGTTGAATGATGGGGACAGTGCATATGACAGAAGCGACTGACTGCCACCCATGGCAACCCGAAAACGAGGAGTCGGGGGCCTCCGTCCCCCACGGGAGACACTCGCTGTCAACTAACTGCACCAAAACTGAACGCTCGGCGAACACTGACGCGCCCATTAGACTTCTGAAGTGATGACAGGACAAGGTCCCAGCTAACTTCTGACTTGCAGCCCAACCTGCCCCACTCTTCGACTTACGTCCCCAATAAACACTGCGAGAAATTGGAATGAGATGTATGGAAACTATTACTAGTTGTATTTTAAATACCTAGTATTACCTACAAAAGTATACTTAGTCTTTAAAAAAAAACTCTAAAATGTTTTCTAAGATTTTAAAAATAAAAAATATTATTTCCAATATTTTAAATAATTTAAAGATGATTTTATTAATTTTTAAAACATAAAACAAATCTTTCGAAAATTTTAAAATTGTTCATTATATTTTTACATATTTTAAAATGTAAAAAAACATTTTTTTTCATAACCAATAGTTAGAAATTACATTCAAATTAGGTTTTTAAATATTTTTATTAGAATCTATTATTTTTATTGTCCAAAAATTAAAAAAACACAAAAAATACGCTTTAAAAAACCGAAAAAAAATTGTAGCATACTTTTAAACACCTTCAAGAGAGATTTACAAAAAACGGAAGAAGTTGGATGTGTAAAGAAGACTTTAAGTGACAATTAAATGGAAATTCCCTACCTAGAACCCCGTTTTTCCCAGTGCATTGCCCGCTCTACTATTCCTTCTAGCTAACCATTCACTCTGTTAGTCAGTCAGCCGGTTTATGTGTGTTGCGTTGACATGGTGCTGGAAAAAATGATTGGCCTGCTGTGCTGTGCTGAACTGAACTGAACTGCACTGAACTGCACTGCACTCCACGGATCGAGTGTGTATCTGGATCTGGGTCTGGGCCTCCATGAGGGATCTGGGCATTTAAGCCTTTTATGTGTCGCTTTCAATATTAATTAAATGCTTACAAACCCAAAAAGGGGACACGCCAAACGAAGCAAACGAGACCAGGAAATGTTTTTCTCTCTGAGTTTGCAAAACCCCCCCCCCCCCCCTCCTGCACCCCTTGTGCATTTTCCTGCAGTTTTCCCAGGCCCCCCTTTCCTTTTCCATTGGGAGTCGAGTTTTTCGGACTTGGCCAGTGCGATTCCTTGTTGTTGCATCATTCATTAGTTGTTGTCTGGCCGAAAAAGTTCTTGGTACCCCCATTTCCCAAGGGGTCATGTAAATCAGTAGTAATGACTGTGCGCCACATTTCCATTGTTACTCTCTTGAAATTATGAGGCGGCTTTAAAAAAGTAAAGAAGGTATTAACTTATCCCAGGATTTTTCATACACTTTTATGGACTAAATTCAGATGGTATAACCACTATTGGGATTTTATAAAAAACTAAAATTTTTATATATGAATACAGGAATATTTTTGTAAATTTCAGTGGATTTTTTTCCCAAAGCCTGCTATTTATATTTCGAATTATTAAATATTTCCTATGTAAAATAGTTTTAAATGACCCAACTCTATGTAATTACCTAAAGACCTCCCCTGATGAACCCATTCTGGTTTAATATTCAATTTCAATTTCATTTTGGGTCCCGCAATCAAGACATCAGAATTTCATACTTTCACCCACTCAAACGAAAAAATGGAAAATAATGAAACTGCTGACAGGAGCGCAAATGGTTCACGGAAAACATCTCAAACACAAGACACAGGACCCTCCGCCCAACCTCAAAGGAGGCATAAAAAAAGGGCTTTCCCTTCAACACCTCCAGTGAATGGTGTGTGTGTGTGTGGGTGAATTCGGAACCCAAAAGAGAAAAAGGACAAGTCGTCCTTCGCCTCCTTCAGTTGATCCCCCCTTTCGAGTTCGCTTGGGCGTGTGACAGATACAGCCATTTCAACTTTACAATCTCTTCAAATTAAATTGACCCACGTCAGAATTGGTTGGGGGGGGGGGGTCTCCCCCGTCTAGGCTGTCCTGCTGTCCTTCACATGTCAGTATTTTTTCCCCTTTGGACTGGAAATAAAGGAAACGGAATAAGGGATTAGTGGGGCATTGCAGTCTGAATCGTGAGACAGTTAAATAATATTTAAAAAATATTTCTAAATATATATAAATATAATATAATATATAAATATATCACATCTAGTAGGCTGTTCCTTCAACTGTCAGTTTTTTATGGCCCCAAAAGTTTTCATTATACCTACAGGGCGAGCACTTTTCATTTGCCTGCGACACAGGCAACGAACTGGTCGTATTTCGAGCACAAGTTGTACAAAAAAAATCCAAATTAAAAAGTGTGAAAAAAGTGAGTAAACTAAAGATATTGCCAACCCGAAAGTACAGTCACCACAAAAGTCGTGCGTGTGCGTGCGTCTCGTTGCAGGTACAGTGCCGTCAAAATGTCGGCACTGCGCTTGGTTCCTCGCCCCAAGCCGTGGAATCTGATGATGGGGGGGCGTCGCTTCGCCAGCGGCGGCGACGGCATACGCCTGCTCATCGGCGATCGCGAGGTGGTTGGATACGGGATCAACGGACGACCCCTGTACTTCGACAGCCAGGACTGTCCCTTTCCGGCCATCCGATATCGCGAGGTCACCCCGGAGCTGTGCGCCATACGCGAGAAGGAGCTGGGCGACTGGAAGAAGCTGTCGCTGGAGGACAAGAAGCAGCTGTATCGCCACAGCTTCTGCCAGACCTACGCGGAGTTCCAGCACTTTACGCCCGAATGGAAGCTCTGCCTGGGCGTCGCCCTGTGGCTGGTGGCCATTGGATTCGGCCTGACGATGGCCATGAAGGCCAAGATGTACGCCGAGCTGCCCGACACGTTCGACGATGAACACCAGTCGGCCCAGCTGCGCCGCATGATCCAGCTGCAGATGAATCCCATCACCGGGATCTCATCCAAGTGGTGCTACCACGAGAACAAGTGGAAGTAGCCTGCAGCCAGCACACAACACAGTTGATTTGCCGTATGCTATGTACAGAAACGGAGCAAGCATTACACAAACTACACATACACTATCAACAGCGACATCGGTTGCCAATCGATCGATCCATCAGATATTGCCAAACGAAATCATTTCTCTTAAACTATGCTACACATTATCATTATCGCTGAATCTACAACTAGGTTTGCACACACTCGACTGCCAATTAGTCGCATATTTAATCTAAAACTAGATTGAGAAAAACAAAGCGCCAAACGAAAGGCGACACTCCACACTCCAAACTCGACTGCCAACCGACACATTTCCTTAGTTATTGTTATCGTAAACCATTTAAATAGGATAATGCAGAAATTGAAATTGAACTATTTAAAACACTAAGAACAATGGACAGCGTGGACAACAACGGCATTGAAGAGGCGAAGACCTTACACTACACTTACAATCCAATAACAATATATTAATGTAAAACATTCCACTGATAAGCACACTAAAGTTATTGTTAAACATTCGAGAAAGACTTGTGTTGGGAACATTAAAAAAATGTACAAAAAACTTTCGACTTTTTCTTATATATAATATAATAGATATATTTATAAATATATCCCGACCATTTAAGAACACCGTTTATAATTGAGCTAAAAATGCGCTTTATTGCAATCTTGAATTGAGATTTTAATACATCTTAATCTGCTGCATGCGGCGTCATGTCGCTGACTGTACTTTGATGTGTTTTAATGTAAAGGTGGTCTCGTTTTAGTATGTATGTATGCAAGTATGTATAGAGTGGCATGTATGTATGTAAATACTAACATCAGTTGATTTCTTCTTTTGAATTTCCCGCTTTTCAAAATTTGTGTTTCGTTCATGGTGCATCACATGCATGGAGTACAGTAGTCAATGCCTAAATGGTTGAACAAAGCTCAAAGCTTCGACAAAACTAGGTTTTAAGTTGGAAAGATAAGATATATGTGTATATATATATATAGATCGAGTTTAAGTACGGCCAATTGCTTAAGAGGATGAAACTAAAGACGAAATAAGTATTCAGCAATTTCAATGTTACTCGTTTCTCAAAAGGGATTTGATTTCTTTGTTTTGTGTTTCTGTTTATTGAACTCTGTTGTATGCTTTATCCTCTATCATTTCTCTTTATCCGTTTAGTTTTAGTTTACTTTAATGCTACCACAAAATATATTCCTCAGATACATTTATATAACTACTTAGAGAACATCATTTAACTTGAATAGTTCTTGGCAGTTATTTTTTGCATATACATATTTCATAATCCGATTTGCTTTAAAAATATGCCCGCTCTCTTTTCTTTTTCCGTCGTTTAATATATGCATTTCCTAGCTTTTCTCCAGCTTTCCGTTCGATTTGATTAATGTACGATATTTTGCGACATAAATACGCATTCTCTCACATACATAAATATACATTTACATATATATATATATTCATATTCTTTCTAAAGTTAGGCATTTCATATGCTTGTATTTTATATAATTTCTTTCTTTTCCCACCCCCTTTTTTCCCCGGTGCATCACCTGAACGCCATCTAGCGGCTGGTATGCGCACCATGCCGACTCTTGTTCTTTTCGCTTTACACATTCGACAAAAATGTTGTTTAAGTTTATCTCGCTTTTTTCGTGTTTTAGTTTGTTTCAAGCTAAATTGCATTAAATAATTAATCGTAATTATTTTATTAAACATAACTACTACGTTGAAAATGTGTGTTTCGTGTGAGTGCCATCAATTTGTTTTCCTGATTTTTGATTTCGCATGTGTTTCAAATGGTTCCTGCTGCTGTTTATGTTTCTTCTTCTGTTTCTTGTATTATTATTATTGGTTGCTAAACATTTCTCTTGTTTATTGGCAGTGCAAGTTCTGTTTTGCGTGTGGCTTTTCTTTTTACCAGTTTTATACATTTGAAATCGTCGAATTGGGGCAAAGTACGCATAATTGAATCAACTTGCAACGCAAAATGATAAGAGGAAAACAAATGGTAATGGTAGTCGTAAACGAACTGAACGTGTGGAAATCCTAGATGGCGGCCAGCGCAGAGATCCTTCCCAAAGCCCAATCAAGCTTTCTATATAATGGATGATGTATCGATCGATCGTATGTGTGGTGGTGTTTTCTGTGTGCATCTGATTGATTGGTTTGTTTGATTTGTTCTATAAGATACGACGGGTTATGCACTATATAATAGCATATATATCATATTGTGTGGTACCCTAAAACTCGATCCCTTTCCTCATTGGTTTTGTTTCATTCTCCAGACTTTAGCCATTTTGTAAACACTCTATGTCTGCCATTTGCCGCGTGTCGTGTATTTTGATTTGTGTGGTGAGAGAACTCGCTGCTTTTCCCGCTGCCAACGTCACTGCTGCTGCTGCTGCTGTTCCTGTTTTCCTGATCCTGTTACGGCTGTGCTCCGGATTCGATTAGCCCATCGCATCGCTGCCACCGGCAGCCCTTCAGTCCCAGCCGTTCTCCTTGATCATGTGGGCCAGCTCGATGATGAACTTGCCCTCCTTGTACTTCTGGCTGGACTCGTAGGCGTGCTCGTACTTCCAGCCCAGCGGCGTCTTGCAGCACTCGCAGTAGATGTCCGCCACCGCATGGAGGCCGGTGAGGAGCACCCGCTCCTCCGTCTGGCCGCAGGCCACGTTCACCACCGAGTTGAACAGGTAGGCCGGCCCCTGGCTGCCCTGGAACGACTTCGAGATGAGCTCGTCGTGGGAGGCGAGGTGGGCGCGGCAGTGAACACATGAGTAGGTCCGATTCGTGGACGGTAGGTAGGCCTGGAACGTCTTCACCATCGTGACACGTTCTTGTTGATCCTGTTTTTACTGGTTTTACGAAGATTGTAGACTAGGTCCTATTGATCCTGCGGTTGTCTGTCCTCAAAGTGGTCCGCTTTCTGTAATTTGTAATATTTTGTATTATTCTTAAAGTGGAAATAAAACCGTACGTTTAACTTGATTAGAACTCAATTTTTGTATCAAGATTTAAAAAGAAAATGATGATAAAATCATGAGCTGCTTTTTAACATGCTTATTTGATTTTTTAGGCGTAGTTTTCGGGTTCAGTTTTACCTTGACCAGGACCACAACGATTTCTTCCCGTCTCCGTCGATCTGAGGCGTTGTTAACTGTGCACTTTGGCCTTCTTCACCGCAAAGGGGGCGGTAGCGAGGGCGGAGGCGGAGTGGGCGTGACCAGCGGCAGCGACAGCAGCGGGAAAACTGGCCGCGGCTGCTGTCATTGAACGATTATTGCTGCAATTACAGTCACTTGCCTCGTGCGATTCTCGGTCCGTATGAATCCGATTTCAATTCCGATTTCGATTCCAATTCCAATTTCGATCCTCGGCTATATCAGATTTCCTGGCAAAGAAAACTGCAAGTGGAAAACAAAAGGCGAAATTAATAATGCATGTGTTTGTTATGTCTGGTTATGCAAAAAGCTGAATTCGAGCCAAGGAAAAACAGAGCAACAGAGCAAAAACAGAGCGAAACAGTGAGAGCGAGGGCTGTGGGCTGTGGGCCATGGGCTATAGCCAGTTGATATGGCCGGGGCCTTTCCATTATTGATTTCCATTTGCAATCTCCTTGCCTCCGGCGTTGGTAATTCCAGTGGGCAACCCACACACACGGCCGAAGCACAGCCCATGGATAATTGCCGCCCCCGAAACCAAACAAGGCGCAAAAAAATAAGCTAGCGAACTCAAAAGGTACCCTGTATACAAAGCTTTCATCTCAAGATCCGAAATACTTGGTATCCCAGTAGAAATTCCCAAAATATATGGGCATACCAAAATAAAAATTAAAATTAAAAAAGATAATTAAGATATAGGCTATATAAAAGATAAATCTTTAAATAGATCCTTATCTTAAAAATATAAATTATTAAAAAAAAGATGTTTCCTATCCGAACTACTTGGTATCCTAGTAGAAATTCCCAAAATATATGGGAATACCAAAATAAAAATGGATATTATAAAAGATAATAAAGATATAGGCTATATAAAAGATAAATCTTTAAATATATCCTTATCTTAAAAATATAAATTATTTAAAAACAAAGACGTTTCCTATCCGAAATACTTGCTATCCCAGTAGAAATTCCTAAAATATATGGGCATACCAAAATAAAAATGATTATTATAGAAGATAATAAAGATATAGGCTATATAAGAGATATCTTATCATAAAAATATAAATTTTTTAAAAATAAACATATATTTACCAAATAAAAAGGGTATACTTTTTAATAATAATCTCCTAAACACAAGATACCCTCTGATTTCAAGCTGCACATAGATCTGCATCTACGAGATGGCGGGAAACCCCTCTTCCGAGAAGAAATACTCTTCCTATTAGCGCCTTCTGGTGCTAAATGATAAATGGGCGTAGCAACGCTCCGCAGTAAACAAAGACGAACCCAGAAATGGGTGAGTAACCCCCTGGTTTTGGATACCAGGTAGGGCCCCCATTTAAATGGAACAGATCTCGGGGCAAACCATGAATGGATGCGCATGAATAATGCCAATTCGCATCTATTATTCATCACAGATGTGCGGCTGGAGCCCCGTTGGTTCTTTGTTCCTCCCAACTCCTGCCAAAGTCGTTAATTGTTATTCACTGACCGCGCCGATGTTTACCGATTGATAAGCGGAGTATAGCGGCAATATAGGGGTATGGGTTTCGGTATGAGGAAGTCGGACGCAGACAATGACCGATTAAACATATAGAAACTAGGGGGAGGTGCACACATATAAGTGGGAGATATGGGGGAGTACTGCAAATATGTGTGGTTTTCGAAACCGATAAGTATTATTACCGGAATTGCTAGGTAAAAACCACAAAGGTACTTTTCCTATTCTTATTTTTATGATATCTCTTATATTTAAGGAATTATATACATATCCTACTTTGCATTTCATTGACTTTTTGCAATATAATAAAAGAGTAATAAAACAATGTAATTTAGAAACACTAAAATGCAACTGTTTTTATTTTTGTAAAGTAAAATATTATATCCTGTAAAAATATTATTTTTAGAACACTTTATTTTTAAAAATAATTATTTAAGTGCACAATAAATGCGTAAAAAAATTTAATAAAAAAAATAAATTACATTTATTATTTATAAAAATATTTCGAACATTTTTTGCTGCCCTGCGCTGTAAATTGTCCTGTTTTGCAGTTGTTTACAAAATTAGAGGCAAATTAGTGTGAGCGAAAAGGTAATGTATAATTAGTCCCCGCCCCGCCCCGCCCCCCTGTTGCACGCCCCCCGCTGCACACCCCGCTTTATCGGCCCCCCTGCTGCGCACACTCCTTTATCGCACCGCCGCCTTCTGCTCAATCTCCAAATGCAAATTGGCTGCCGCCGCCGACTGCGACGCGGCGTCGCTGCCTGCGCCATTGACTTGAACAAAGAAAATGCGAAAGGAGCGAGCAGAACAAAGAGAGCGAGGAGAAAAAGGGAAATGCACTTCGCAGACAACAAAGAAATCGAAATCGAAATCCAAATTGCGCCCTTCTGTTAAATTAGTTAATTAATTAGCACTTGCGGCGGGCCACTAAATTAACTCAAAGCCATCGGCGCAAAGTAACAAGTTCACTGAACCACAGAAGAAAAACAAAGAGAAAAGAAATAAAACAACAAAAAACACTCACTTTTTCGCAATTATTCTTGCCAAACGGATTTCTATTAATTTTTTGCACCTCTTACTTGGCTATTTCGTTTACTTCTTGGCGAAAACAGCGCGAACGGCGAACGGGACGAAAAGCAAAGCGCGCAGCGCGAAATGCGGATGGCAAATGACGCTGCTTTTGGTACAAAACAAAAAATCGGAGGCAGGGCAGCGCTGCCGGCGCCGGCAGCGACGCCGACTGCAGCGCAGCAGGTGGCAGCGACGCGTCGGCGATAAAGGACAAAAATAAGAGACAACAACAAGTACAAATATGAAATGCAAAGTAAGAGCTCAAGAAAACAACAATTGAAATTGAAGCAACGCATAATGCGTGCTCAATGAACAAACAAATTACGTGCAATTTACAGTTGCAATCAAGAAGCAAGAACAAGGCGAGGAGGGGGAGGAGGAGGAGAGGGGGAGTGGGCAAGGTGAGTGCAAAATGCAATTGCCGTTAGAAATGTTAATAACCGTATTCTTGTTATTGCACTCCCCCTCCCACTCACTGTCTGCCGCCATCGCCATCTCGTTCCTGGCTTTAAAAAGTTGCTTTTGCCATTTTCTTACTTCTTACAACTTTATGTGCGTGGCACAGTGGAGGCCAGAAAAGTGGTATCACCATTAGTTAAAAAATATATCATGCGCTTTTTTGCTTACTAAAAAAAAACTTCCAAAAAATCATAACTTTTTTTGGGTCAAATTTTTTAGAGGCCATCAAGGTAACATAAATATTACACAAACATTTGCCATAAATATGAATCAAAGATTACGCCATTCGATTAAGTCCAAAAATAAGAAATTGCGCAATTAAAAATATTTAAGTACATTGATAAATAAAGTGATAAATAGTTCTAAAATAATTAAATATATTAAATAATAATATTTTAAAATTTCTAGTTTTAAAAGTGGCCACACTTTTATGACCGCCATTGTGCGTGGCAAAAGTGGTGGCAAAGACAACAACAACGATTGTGTGTCAACGACGGCAGCGACGCTTACTGCGGCAGCGACGTCGCATGTTGAAAGCAACAACAACGCTAACGGTAACGGCACTGCGCTTGCAACAGATGAAAAAAAAAGAAACAAACAAATAAAACAGCTAAAATAATCTGCAGAATCAGCTGTTTTTTTTCTTTCTAGATTGACAAATACGCATTAATAGCCGCAATTAATGTTTCCCGCAATCTCTGAACTTCATTTGCGACCGATTATTGTTTATTGTTTACTGTTTGTTCTTCGTCTGCGGCTTCTTCTTCTTAACCGAAAAGTCAACTTTGCGTCGTTTCGCTTTTTGTTTTCATTTGCCCAGAATGCAGGGTATTCGATGGGTGATTCGGTTTTGACGATAGACATGTTATTAAAATTTTTTTTTAACTATTTCTTTTTTTATAAAACTGAAATATTTTAAATTCAAGCAAAGATAATAAGTACTTTCTTTTAAATCTTAAGAACACGGTATCAACTTTTTGATACTCCATATATAAAAAATACCACGCAACAAAAACAGAAGATGAAGGCGAAGAAGAACAAGAGGAGCAACGACCTAACAATAAAATTTGTTGTTGTTGTTGTTTTTTGGGGCTGCTTCGGTTGGCTATCTCGCTCGCACCGCTGCTTGGGGTCAATAGCTACGGATCAGTTGTATATATGTATATGCACACAATATCTGGTATAAATATATAAACATATAGACCGATTGCTGTTGATTTTCTTATCAGAAAATAACATGAAATTTATTGCGTTGCGACGAAAGACAGAATGAGAGAGAGAGAGAGGGAGAGAGGTAAACAAAAATATACACACACACATACACATGCGCGCTACAGCTGCTCGTTCGCATGTGTGCGCCTGTGTGAGTGTGCAACAAACAAAAAGCTGAAAATCCTTCTCTTTTCCACAACAAAGTCAGCTGTGTGTGTGAGGAATGAACTTTAAAACAAGCTTTCTTCTTGTTCTTTTTTTTTCGAGTTTTTCTAACCGAAAGGCGCAATTTACACCCACACACAGCCGAGCCAAATAGAAGATATAACAAAACAAAATAGAAAAGAAGCAGAACAAAAACAAGACAGCTATCTATACACACACACAATGTTGTTTTTGCAGCTGCATTGGCCTGCAGGTGCGACAGAGAGGGGGTGACAAACTTGGGTAAATGTTGCAAACACTTACGTCCTGTGTGTTGTTTGTTTGTTTGTTTGTTTGCTTGTCGCCTGTCGCGCTGTCGTTCGCCAGCAAACAGGGCACACATTCGCACACACCACACCACACACACACACACAGTCACAGAGACGGGCAAAAAATAGCAGCTCTCTTTCACTTGTATAATAATGCAGCAATCGCAATCTGCATTGTTTCGTTTCTATTTCCAATTGCAGTTTGTTGTTGTTGTTGTGGGCAATGGAGGTGGAGAAACATCGATGTTTGGGAAATATCGATGACACGGATGTTTGGCAGGGAATCATCGATATACTATTTAAACTGGTATAAATTATACCGTTAGGTTCTAAAAAACTACCATTTTTAGGTCGGAATAGAACCAGAATGCGAATGCCCAGAAAAAGATGCTTTGTTTTAAATTTCAAATATCGATAATTAATCGAAAACTTGAAAAATCAGCTGGTATATTTTTTGGTTTATATCGGAATAAATATCGATATCAGCTGCTGTTTTCCAACACTGTTCTGCCTGTCAGCTGCCCAGCCCTGGTTTAAGTTACGAAGCAAACACTGTTTTTTTGTTGCAGAACTTCAGCAAGTTTTCTCGTGTTTTTCGCCATCAAAACCGAACTAGCAAAAGGTGAAAATAACTTAGAATTACAGGTTTAACCGTGCATTAAGCGAAACAGGGGCTGGCGGGGGCGGTGCATTGAAATTAGAGCTGGAAAAGCGAAGAATACCAGCCACCGGCCTAACCTACAAAGTTACATAATTCGCCTATTTTTGTTGTTCCATTTGCAAAACTTCGTTATATTCAATTAACCAAAAGGATATTTGCAGTACAGAATGTCCTTCGTGAAGAACGCACGTCTGCTGGCCGCCCGCGGCGCCCGTTTGGCCCAAAACAGGAGCTACTCGGACGAGATGAAGCTCACCTTCGCCGCCGCCAACAAAACCTTCTACGATGCCGCCGTCGTGCGCCAAATCGATGTGCCCTCCTTCTCGGGCTCCTTCGGCATCCTGGCCAAGCACGTGCCCACTTTGGGTGAGTCCGGTCAAATGGTTATATCACCTCATACATATATCTTTAATCTCCATCTTCCAGCCGTCCTGAAGCCCGGCGTCGTCCAGGTGGTGGAGAACGATGGCAAGCTGATCAAGTTCTTCGTCTCCAGCGGCTCCGTCACCGTCAACGATGACTCCTCCGTCCAGGTGCTGGCCGAGGAGGCCCACAATGTCGAGGACATCGATGCCAACGAGGCGCGCCAGCTGCTCGCGAAATACCAGTCTGAGCTCAGCTCCGCCGGCGACGATAAGGTGCGCCATCGGGTCGATTTGGGTTATATAAACCATTAGCTTGCTTAGCTGGAAGATCGTAGACCATTTGCCCGCCTCTTTGGGGCTTCAGTTGGGATCTATAATCTATAGACCATCTGTAAAGATACGTTTTGATCACTTATGCTCAGTGAAATCTCAATAACTAGAGGATTACCAAGTCTAGCATCTCTGTCCCATGATTTTAATTGAGTACTAAGCATTTAAACCATTCTTTAAACAATTATTGTAGCTTAATCTTCTTTAAAACTTGATTATTTTGAATTTCTTGATAGTTTATTGTCATTAGATAACTATTTGTTTAATTTGCAAGCAGTTTATGTACATTTTTTAGGGTTCTGAAATGAAATTCCTTCTGTAAGCTAAGGAAAAATATTTTTAAAATTTAATTTTGTATCATATCAATTTTTGTTTAGCCTAAAAACCAATTGTTAGGTAATTTTTTTTGTAAATATTAGCTTAAGATGAACTTTATAAGATTTATTAACCCTTATTTAGAGTTTAAAGCAAAATATTTAAAGACTTAATTGTTAGAAATGGTTAAAAAAAAAGCATTAATATAGTTTATAGTTGTTTATTAGTTGCTAATGAGCCTACCGATGGATATTATTCCGCTAAACAGCAATGGTTACATTTCTAATACCTTAAAATGATCAATAACTACAATTTCACCCCCATCCTTGTCTTGCAGGCCAAGGCACAGGCTGCCATCGCCGTGGAGGTCGCCGAGGCGTTAGTCAAGGCTGCCGAATAGACGTAATCACCACACTACCGCCACCAATAAACCACAACCGATGTCTTGTGTCTGAAATTAATAAAACATAACGATCGGCTTGAAAAGAAAGAGCGTTATGAAACAATAAAAAGCGAATCATAATATCGTATTAATGACCCGTGATCCACCACGAAAACGTTTTTCTTTTTTTTTTCTGTTTCTGTTTCGCTGCTAAGTTGTGTGTTATCCATCGTTTATAATATTTGTGAGCCGTTTGATAGAGAAATGTGTAATATTTATCGCCATGGGACTGTCGTCGATATGATAATGTTTCGGCAATCTTCAACTCCAGTTTGAGTATTTTGCATTTTGATGGAAGGTGCGAAGTGAAAGAGACAAAAATAGTTGCTTTTTCTCTTGTTAATCTATGCAAATTGCTCTTTTGAAATAAGTTGGTACTAAAAGAGTGAGCTTTTTTTTTCTTAGATCCCAGAATATTGTGTATTTTATCTTGTGTACCATTAAATAATGATAATATAATTTTAAATAATGCTTTTTTAGATTTTTGGTGATTTTGTGTTAAAAGAACAGTCAAAAACCCAACTTTTACCATATTAATTTTGCTATTAAAATATGGAACCTTCGTTAAAATAATGAAAAAAAAACTCTTATTTTTTTCTAAAAATATTAAAAATAAATCAATCAAAATATAGTTTATAGATTAGGGTTTATAAAGAAAAGAGTCAAGTCTTTTCTGAAGCTAAATGTCCTATTATTATTTTTTTTTAATTTTTCAAGACTAAATATTTAAGCCAAAAAGAAGAAAATCAAATATTCTCTTACCACCCAACCTTCAATATTTTGTAAAAAATTAAAATATAAAATGTAATGTTTTTTTTTTGGAATTGTCTATATATTTTCTAACAAAAAAATGTGTGGTAAAAAAAATGTCTTAAATTAACTCATGGCGTTGTGTAGGAATGGTATAAAATGCTCTCGATGTAGTGTTAGCAGGAAGGTCCTCCAGTTAGATGGGTTCGCTGGGCGCCTAGTACGCCGGTGGGCCGTAGGTCTGGGCGGGGGCGTGGCCGATGGGCAGGGACTGCTCCTCGGGTGCGAAAAGGGGAGCAGGAGCGGGATGGGGCACGCTCAGCACGGGAGCGGGAGCGGCATAAACTGGAGCGGGAGCAGGTGCGGAGTAAACTGGAGCAGGAGCTGGAGCGGCATAGACTGGAGCTGGAGCAGGTGCGGAGTAAACTGGAGCTGGAGCAGGTGCAGAGAAAACTGGAGCAGGAGCTGGAGCGGAGTAAACTGGAGCGGGAGCAGGTGCGGAGTAAACTGGAGCAGGAGCAGGTGCGGAGTAAACTGGAGCTGGAGCAGGAGCAGAGTAAACTGGAGCAGGAGCAGGTGCAGAGTAAACTGGAGCAGGAGCAGGTGCGGAGTAAACTGGAGCGGGAGCAGGTGCGGAGTACACAGGAGCTGGAGCTGGAGCAGAGTAAACTGGAGCAGGAGCTGGAGCGGCATAAACTGGAGCTGGAGCAGCGATCTCCTGGGGAGGCAGGTAAGAAGCCACCGGAGCAGCCACTGGAGCGGGCAGATCAATGGGGGCATAGGCGGGTCCGGCAGCCGGAGCAGCGGAGTGCTCATGGATCACACGAACCACCTTGGTGGCTCCACCGCCCGAAGAGAAGCCGCCCGAGGAGTAACCTCCCGAGGAGTAGCCGCCCGAAGAGTAGCCTCCCGATGAAGCACCGCTCTCGTGGACGACCTTGATGACCTGCGAGACGCCACCAGCGCCTCCCGAGGATTGGCCACCGATGAAGGAGGGTCCAGCGCTGACAATTGGAGCGGATTCCTGCAGGATCTTGATCACCTTCACGGAGGAGGGGGCTGGGCCGGAGGGGGGGAGGTAGACGGGGCCGGGGGCGGGTCCATAGCCACCGCCGCTGCTGCCGCCAGAGATGACCTTCACCTTGAAGACCTGGGGAGCAGCCTCGTAGGCGTAGCCGCCGCCATAGGAGCCGCCGGAGGAGTAGCCACCGCCGGAGGAGAAGCCACCGCCGGAGGATCCACCCTGCTGGTGGATCACCTTGACCACCTGGACGGGGCCACTGGGACCATGACCACCGCCGTATCCACCTCCGTATCCACCGCCGTAGCCACCGCCGCCGCCTCCGTTGCCACCACCTCCTCCATTGCCGCCCAGGCTGATCCCAGCCTTCAGACTAGCTCCACCGCCTCCACCACCTCCACCACCACCACCACCGCCTCCAAGGAGACCCAGGAAGCCGGCGTTGGCCACAGCGAACAGAGCACACATGCAAACGAAGACCTGGAATGGGTAAATAAAATATTATTAAACAAATAGAAACTATAAATTTAAAATATTATTATTATATAATGTATAGAAGTAGAACTTTGGGTATTATAACCAAGATTATTCTTATAAAACTTATATGAACCAAGTTATAATCTTGATTAACAACTGAATCTTTATACTCTTAAGGATCCTTTGAGGTTCCTTGATTAATAATATAGAAATATAACTTTAGGTATAACAAACAAGATAATTCTTATAAATCTTATAAGAACCAAGTTAAATACTGTTAATATTATATTTTACTCTTTTTACAATCTTGATTAACAACTGAATCTTTATAATCTTAAGAATCCTTTGAGGTTCCCATAAAATATATATTTTCCAATCATTAAATCCTTTGTTCTGGCATTCGTTCAAATCGTTGAGTTGTAATTATAAAACTTGATAACTTAAAAAACACTTTAAATTTTGTTAAAAAAAAATTCAAACAGGTATTCCTTTTTAAGTATCATGTTTTCAGGAAGTTTTTAGGACTTTTTGTTTAACTTTATCACAATGTTTGATTTCTTTTAAAACACTTTGTTCAGAACACTTTGGTTTAACGAAAAAAAAAAGTTTTTTTTTGTAGGCACAGGATATATCTTGATCAGCTCACCTTCATGCTGACTACTAATCCACTTGATGCGATGATACCAATTCCAAAAAAACGCCTTGAGTGCCGATGAGCAGCGACTGATGTCCGATCGATCGGAGACCAAGTCTTTTATACGATGTAAGCCATCAATGGCGAACAAAAGGCGTTTCATTAACATTTCCAAACCACCCATCATCATCATAATCATCATAACATCATCATATCAACATCATCATCGCGATGGGCTTTCGTTTTCATTTTAATTTTCACCCGATGCTGGGCGCACCCAAGTTCCACTTGGTTCTTCCATTGCCATTTCGGTTCGGTTCGGTTCGGTTAGGGTTTCTATCCAGTTTTCAGTTTCGTCAAGTCTTACGCTGCATTTCCTAAATTCCGAATTCCGAATGGGGCTCCCACAATTAGCATGAAAATGAGACGCTACGTTAGTGATAAGCCCGAAATGCGGCTTTCATATTTATTTTTGCCCCAGGTTTAGGTTTAGGTTTAGGTTTTCGTTTTCATTTTATTTCTATTTTGATGTCATTTGCATACACGGGCGCTCTGCAGAGAGGTTGCCTCACAAGGCGGCCGGCAGTCTGTCATAAACCAAGGCGAAAACCGAACCGAACCGAACCCAACCCATCCGGCGGTTTCAAGGTGAATCTGTTGGAATCTGTTGTCAACCGACGGACCCATCATTGATGAGGGCTGTATTCCATATATATAAAACCAGACGATTATGCAAGCCCTTCGGTCGCATCTCTGGGCCATGTAAAACGCATTATGTCGGCCCAATAAGCATAAGACGTTGTAAATTGGCCAACGGGGCGGTTCAGTGATGACTGACTGACCCAACTAGGCACATGTTAGAAACCCACTAAGTGTTACCTAAGCACAACAATAAATCATAACAATGTGTATAAATATATAATAATAGATTTAGTAAAGATTCTTAAAAAATACTTGTACTTCATGGAAGGTATCATAATCATGTCTTAAGTTCTTTACTAACAGATAATATTTAAATATTTTTTATGAGTTATATGTTTAATATATCTGTTAGGCAATCATCTTTACTTGTGAAATATTTTTTAGCAGTTAAAAGTACATTATAATAATCTAAAAATTGTACCAAAATAGTTCCAAAGTTATTTTTATTTAAATAATCCAGAAAATTACAAAAATAGTTCCATTAAGCAAAGTTATTTTTTATTTTCATAATCAAGAGCAAGCAAAGCTCTTTTTTTACAAAAATAGTTCCATTAAGCTTTTTTATTATAATAATCTAGAAAATTACAAAAATGGTTATATAAGGCAAAGTTACTTTTTTGTAATAATAACAAAAATAGTCCCATTAAGCAAAGTTCTTTTATATTATAATAATCTAGAAAATAACAAAAATAGTTCCATTAAGCAAAGTTCTTTTTTTGTTATAATGAACTAGAAAATTACAAAAATAGATCCATTTAGCAAAGTTCTTTTTTATTATAATAATCTAGAAAATTACAAAAATATTTCCATTGAGTAAAGTTATTTTTTAGCGTACCTAACTGCATAATCTAGTCCCTAAATGTACCCCCATTAGGTCCATTAAAACTGTACCTCAGTTTTCAGTGGGCAGAGCGGATTACCCAAAGCAGGTGTGGGAAATCAAGGGCTCGAAACGGAAACATCCAAAGGTTGCCAAACCAAACCTGCACACTCCGCTACTAATCGTGATTATGATCTTGTCTTGGTTTATTATGGCTTGTTAATTGATCCATGCATGGAATGCAGCAGTTGGGGCAAACATTCATACATATATTAGCGGTCTTTAGTCTCGAAACAAGTTTATCTTAGGTTTCGAGTGCAATTTTCATTTTATATTCAGAGAGCAACTTTCATATTTGGTTTGTATTATTATATTATTTTTACATTTTATTATTTTCATAAATCATTCACACTTTAAGCTTTAATCTGGTTAAACCGCACCATCAATCGGCTTTTTGCCACATCTAATTAATTATTTATTCGATTTAAAACGAGTGTAATTTACTCGAAATATTTTGGGGCACCAAAAGTTTTATTTTAGTTTATAAATCGAAGGATCTCATTACAATAAAAGTACACTCATTTAATAACACGATAATTTGCTTATTTGTTCGTTTTATTCAGAGTTTATTAAGTATAGAAAAAAAAGGGTTCGTTATTCAAGTCATCCATCTACTTCTGCTTCAACCAGCCGCCGTAGGATTGGACGAGGGGGGCATCGTAGACGGCGGAGTGTCCGACGCGAACCACGGAGGGCACCACGGGCACGGAGTCGACCACGGGCACATGACGCACCACGGGAACCGAGCGGACCACGGGCACAGTGCGCACCACCGGGACATGACGGACCACCGGAACCGAGCGGACCACGGGCACGGATCGCACCACCGGCACGGAGGCCACATGAACCGGGGCCACCTGGGAGTAGAGCACACTGCTCTGGGCGAGGGCCACGCAGGCGGCGATCAGGAAGGTGGCGATGAAGAACTGCAAAGGGATATATATTATTTAATTATCAGGATCTAGCGATAATGAACTCAATAAGGAGGATATTTATAACCCAATTTAGAGATCTAACTATAAAATAATATTGTAATAACCAAATTGGGAGATCTAACGATAAAGAACTGGAAAATTAGAATGTACACATAACTACTTGGTCAGAAATAAGAGATATTTTCATATTGCAATCTATAAGCTACGTTTATAGGGATCTTATTATATTCTCATTGTCTTCTTAAATATAAAAAAATGTATTAAATTACTTGTTTGGCACTGAACCTCATTAAATATTGTTGCTTCAGCTTTAAGCTTTTTCTAAATAACTTATTTATTGATATAATACAATTTATTGGATAATACATTGATTCGTAATTTTTAAACATTAAAATTTGTGGAAAAACACTTGGTATTTTGGTGCAAGCGATAAACTTCAAACTCGAACACAATTTATATTACTTGTTTGTTAAATATTGCATCATGCTTTTTATATCAGTCACATTTTAATACAATTTGTAGTCACATAAAAAAAAAGAACAAAATAATTGGATTTTCGATGATCTGTCATCATAAGTTCACAATTTTGCTTGGCACATTTGGGTGTTATATTGAGTATCCTTTGTGGTTTTATCCTTTTCGGCTTCACTCACCTTCATGTTTCTAGGGTTGGTTCTTTTTAGTTAGTCTTGCTTGAAGGCTGGATGATTTGTGTTGATCTGTTGGCCGTTACGGAGATCTTATATACCCGTACTGCCCAGAATCTTGAAAGTGGAGCAATAAAACCGGCCAAAAAGAACGTATACGGATGCAAATTCGTGCGGGGTCCGTTTAATTGTCTAGATATGGGTATATTGGGGTGCCATTATCATTGATATTTAACAGATTTTTACCGAGATGATCGAACAATGCGAGTCGGAGTCATAACTTATTTGAGACGCCTTTCAAATCGCCAGAACAATGAGAACTTGTTCCTTCGGCGACAGGTGATCATCTCACCTGGCGAATTTCCGCACCTTTGATTAATTCTTGTGCAAATTGATTGCTTCATAAACGTAGTGGGCTTACGTCTTCCATATCTATTTTGGCTAAACTTTATTTATGAGCCCATTGTCCACGCCCTATTATGCTTTCTGGTCCACCGAAAATCATGCAAATTTATGCAAAATCCCCGGTGATGCTTCCTCAACACAAAAAAATATTGTTTGCTTTTGGATTTTTGTTTTGGAATTGTCTTATACTAGTGTTTATGACTGCAAAGTGTAGATTGGCCTCAAATTTATATTGAAATTCCCTAATTTCTTGTAAGCTTCTGTTTAAAATTTATGTTTTTCCCAGTATTTATCAATGGATTACCCAAATTTTAATGGAAATGACTGTGTTTCATATTTGGCATTATCTTTTTTATTTTGTTAATTTTATTTTTTTGAATAATAACAGTTTTATATTTCAAAAATTGGTTTTTTAATTTTAAAATTGAATGATTTGTATTATTTATCTGTATATTTTTTACTTCTCGAATTACGCAGTCTTATTGTTTTTAGTTTGTTTTTCGTGTTTTTTTTTTGAGTCATTGCGTAATTTAAATTTTTATGGGGTTTTTACATATGACAGTCACAGTGGCAGTCTTGGTACAATCGACATATCGATAGGTTTTATGCGAATACCGCTAATAAGAATGTTTTAATTAAATAAGTTTCTAATGATTATTGTAAAAAAAATGTCTTATCTGATGGCATTATAATAATAGTATTTGAACAGACTTTTTTTTATTATTGGGAATGATTTCTTTTAGAAGTATTAAAGACTGAAAACAATAATCATAATTTTGACATTGTTTTCTTAAAACATAAATTTGAGGAAAAATATATATAATATATATGACTTCAGCTTGCATTAAATTTAAGACTACATTTAAAAACATTAAATCGCTTCAGGGGAATGCCCCTAGTATTTGTAAGCAAACCAAGCCCACAAACAGCTGTTTACCTCGCTCCGTCTCGCTCGCACGCTTTTCGCTGTGCTGTGAATTTCGTCTTCTTTTTTTTTTGTGCTAAGCAATTTTGTTTAAACAAATTGCTGAAAAAAGGGCTTTAATGGCGGTGTAATCGAATAGCAGTTGTAAACAAAGTGCGGCATAAACATTGGGGATTCCATATTTGCAACATGAGAGCGACCAATCAGCGCGTGAGAAGCAGCAGCAGCAACAGCAACAACAACATGGCGCACCTGCAACAAAAAAAATCTTCATGTTGACGTCAACAAAGTGAAATCCGATCGAAAGAAAAGTACCGATAAGCGGCGAAAGAAGAGAGAGAGAGAGATAGAATCAGAGGAGAATCAACCATATCCCGCTCCCCATCCCGATCCCCACCAGGATGTACTCCGAGTGGGCCTCGCTGTCCGCCCAAATCACGGCCAACAGCTGCGGCGCCCAGTGCTTCAGTGTCCTCAACAAATTCCCCGCCTCCGCCGGACGCGAGGTGGTCGTCTCCGTGGTCAAGCAGCTGGGCACCAACCTAGGCATCACCCAGAACGCTGAGCCCAGCCACCTGGTCAAGGACGAGGAGGTGGGTGGTCATAAGATCGGGCTTCTACAGACCTTAAAGACCTTATCTGTATTCTGTATCTTGTATCTTTCTTTAACTGGAATACCATCTTAAGGAATACCATCTTAAAATACCATCTTATATACCCTTGCAGATCATTCCTATTAAATTACAAATTCCAATTTACAAAATGTTAAATTTCGTATAATGTTGACATAAATTATTCTATACTTCCTATGGCAGCTATAAAATTTAGTCATACGATTATCGTAAAATTTAATTCAAAATTCCGAAAAAATAGAAAAGAGTCATATCCCAGAGTAGCAGAGAGTACAATAGAAACCAACGAAGCTATTTGTTTCCTCTTAATTTCCCATTAATTTTCCGATCGTTCCTATGGCAGCTATATGATATAGTCACCCGATTTTGATAAAATTTAATTCGAAATTCAGAATTATTTGTATAAAGTTGTACCCTCTGCAAGGGTTATTATACTAGGATGTTAATAGGATGTGGTTTCCACGAAAGATGATCAGAATTGAGCACATTTTCCTTATAGAAAGTTTTATAATACATGTCCTAGATCTTTTTGTTTAATAAAAACCAAGTATAGAATCTTTAAAATATCATTTAAGAAACAGTTCATATAGTTTCGAAAAGATGATCGGAAATGGTTATTATAAAGCAAATATTCCCTATAGGAAGTACGATAATCCATATTTTCCAACTTTTTTACTGAATACTAGAAATCCTATCTTTAAAATGTGAATTAAGGGACAGAAATATAAAAAGCTATCTATAGATATAAATATATGGATATACAACTACTTAAAGGTAACACCCAAGATCATCAATAAAATCAGGATAAATACTTATGCCCTCACATATTTGTATCCAAGATTACATATTAAAATCCCCACTCAATTCCAGGTAAAATGGTGCATGGACGTGATCTGCTTTGGCCTTTCGCTGCCGCTGCAGGAGCACGAGACGATCAAGGACTGCGTGAACGTCTACTGCGAGTGGCTGACGGCCCTGCATCCGCAGCCGAGGATCAGTGTGCCCAAGCCGATCTGCGAGGACGCCAATCTGTATGCCCGCCAGATCATCAACCATTTCCACAACCTGTTTGTGCCGCGTCAGGGCGAAAGTAAGTAGATGAAGGCACTCCTAGATCACCTACGTGTATATGCTGTCCCCTAATCCCGCTCTAAATTTCAAGTCTTGCCATTTCTATACCAAACCACGCTTGGTAGGTTGCTCGAATTGTTTACTTATAGAATGGTCTTGTGGAAAAATAGTGCCCGATATGAAATTCCATCGATTAGGAAGATAAGATCTTGGGCCATATGTTTCCCAAGACCACAAGGAACCCCTAAATCATCGAAATCACCAAGATAACAGCTTTCCCTTCACACTTTCAGGTGCCGACACCATTAAGCGGCAGGCGGTGCTCTGCCATCGGGTGCTGCGAACCCTCCAGCAAACCGCCCAGATATCGCAGCTGATGGACCGCCAGACCTGGGACACGCTGCTCCTCTTCCTGCTGGCCATCAACGAGATCCTGCTGGCCCCGCCCACCGTCAAGGACGACGTGGGCGACCAGCTGTGCGAGCGCGTGCTCTCGGTGCTCTTCGAGGTCTGGCTGCTGGCCTGCGTGCGCAGCTTTCCCTCGCCCTCGATGTGGAAGACGCTGCAGGAGTCGTGCGCCATGTGGCGGCACCGCGTGGCCCTCGTGGACCAGTGGAATCGGGTGAATCTGGCCCTCACCGCCCGCCTGCTGGAGTTCAGCTACGGTCCCGCCTTTCCCCAGCTCAAGAATGGTGAGTTTGCCGAGTCGCCTGCTGAATATTCCACGACTTATCCCCTTTAAAACTTTCTTCAGCCGACGAGGATGGCCAGCTGATACCCATGGGCATGTCCAACGACTGCGTGGCCCAGACCTGGTACCGCTTCCTGCGGATGATCGGCAATCCCACGGCCCTGTGCTCGCCGCACATCATCAGCAAGTCATCGCACTTTGTGCAGTGGGCCCTGACCCACGAGAAGGGCGCCGAGACGCACCAGCATCCCTGCCTGCAGCAGCTGCCGCAGATCTTCCTCAATGCCATGAAGGGCATCTCCAGTCAGGTGGACGCGTTTCTGGGTAAGATAGTGGCAGAGATCGCTGGTTTGTGCCCTTTGAAAACCTGGTACTGCTAGTTCCTGAATAGTTTAACCTAGTTTATAGAGATCACTTGAACTTCATTAGTTTTCATAGGCGAGTACCTGGTTTTTCTCATAGTCGGTAGCTCCGACTTGGCCGCTCTGGTAGGCTAGCTCAGTTCTCTCTTTCTTCTCTTTGCTCGTTTGCTTATCTCTGGCTTTTGCTAACCCCCGAAACCCGTATCTAAACCAAAAATGCCACAATGCGCAAATGAATCATGCAAAAACCAGGCGTCTATCAGCCGCCGCCGCAGCAAACGGATGGCGTGGTGACGAATCTGCTGGAGATCCGGCACTCGCTCAACGAGGCCACCTCCTCGACCCTGCAGCAGTTCATCCACTCGAGCAGCGCCACGAATATAGCGAATCAGCAGGCGACCCATCACCACCACCATCACCTCCACTATCCGCATCTGCATTTGCATGGTGCCGGCAGCTTTCTGCGCGACAATTTCATGAGCAACTCGGCCAGCTCGGCGCTCAATGCCATCATGGGTCACCATCATCACCAGCCGCAGCAGCAGCACCACCAGCAGCAGCAGCTCCAGATCAGCGCCTCGCCCACCAGCAGCCTGGCGACAGGTGGCTCCGCCGTGGGCAGCACGAGTGCCGGAGGCAGTCACTCCGCCGGAGTCGTTGGGAGCATCTCCTTTGGCACCACCAGCGGCGAATCGGGTCTCAACGCCTCGGCCACGCCCACGCCGCCCCTGCAGCGACGCCTGGCCAAGAGCTTCAGCGTGGCGCCCACCATCACACAGCAGAAGGGTGCGAGTCTCCGCGGAGAATCAATCAATCAATCTGTATTTGGAAACCACCGAATGTTGTGCTCTTTGTTGTCACCCCGAATAACTTGGTAACCCTGGCCTGGCAGAGGGTTTTGGGTTGATAAGTCCATAAAAACTTGATATAGAACGTTATAGTCTGTTGTATTCTGCTAGATGATGGATTTATGCTTATCTTGAGGAACTTATTTTATTATAAAACTAAAGTTATTGAGAAAATAGCTAGAAAAACTAAAACTTTGGGTAATTTTTCGAAAGAAACTGTTTGAATGTAGAAATTTGAATTTAAACATAATTGAAATAAATTGAAGGGATATAACGTGGGAATTCTTTAAATATAAAGAACTGTAAGTCTTCTAGAAGTGATTTTTTTTTAAATTTAGGGTTTAATTTTTGAAAGAACTGAAATTTAATTGAAATAAATTGATAAATTTAAGGGAGGAATTCTTTGAATATGAAGAACTTTAAGACTTTCAGAAGAAGTGAGTTTTTTTAAAATTAAATTCTTAATTTTTGAAAGAAATTTATTGTTTGAAATGTAGAAATTGAAATTTAATTGAAATAAATTGAGATATATAAGGTAGGAATTCTTTGAACATCAAGATATTAAAGACTTTTAGAAGAAGTGAATTTTTTTTAAATTAAAGTTTTAATTTTTGAAAGAAATTTTTTGTTTGAATACAGAAATTGAAATTTAATTGAAATAAATGGAAAAGATATAACGTAGGAATTCTTTTAATATAAAAACTTCTTGATAAATATATATGTACATATATTTCTTGATATTTTATATTTCTATATATATTTTTCTTTGATTTGTGTATTCAAAGACCTTAAGAGGACTTACCCATACAAGTTGCAGATAAATAGTTTATGTGCTTAGGATAACCAGTAGATCGGCCCATCTGCCAGGGCATCTGAACTTCGGTGCATCGAAGAAAACCTTTTGGTTTACCACTTTTTTGCCTTAGCGTGCTTCTGAATTGACTTGACTTGGTTTGTTTTTGCTTGCCTAGATGTTGTTTGCCTTGATCCGTCGCCACATTTCTCTCAGCCAAGTTCGCACTCACGAGTTTTGCATTTTAGCCATTTTCTTTTCTTTTATTTTATTTTCTTTGGCATTTACTGGCATCTTTTTTTTTGCATTTTTTGTATAATTTGTTCCGTAGCATGAGTGGAATAATCTCGGTGTAATTGCCCGGCGCGGATGAGTCGTCGGGCCGAGTAACTGTTGCCACTTTCCACCGTCGGATTATGCATTGTAATTTATCTCCGAACGCCCACAATTATATGAATAGCATGCTCCCTTTGTATCTTTGTATCTTTGTATCCCGCGCTCCGCATATCTGTATCTAATTTCTCTAACAATTTCTCACACTCGCTCTGCTCCGCTGTGCCGTGCTTCGCTCACCCAACGCCCCCAACACCACCACCACCTCCACCACCTCCACCGCCTCCACATCGCAGGCTTGAGCAAGACCTCGCTTATTGGCCTCACCGGCGGCAGCGGCGGTGCACGCAACGCGATCAGCGGCAGCAGCAGCACCAACGCCTCCAGCACCACCGCTGCCAGCGGCCCCAGCGGCGCCCTCGCCTCCTCCTCCTCCTTGTCCACGGTCGCCATCGGTGGCTCTGGCGGCGGAGCGGGAATCTCCGCCGGCGGCCCGGGAATCCCCGGTAGCGCGGGAACGGGCGCGGGGGGCGGATCCGCTCCAGCTCCGGCGCCCACAACGCCCACGTCCACGTCGGGTCCGCCGTCGGCGAGCAGCAGCATCAACTGTAAGTGCATTGGGAAATCATGGAATTGATCTTGGCTCGGAAGAGATTTTTTTAATAATTAATTTTGAGATTTTCGAAATTTTTTCTTTACATAATCTACTAAATTTTATTAAAAACTTTGAAAAGCGCTACAGATTTTAAGCTTATTTATTTGAATTATTTTGAATAATTTATTTTGAGATTTTAGACATTTTTTCATTACATAATTTAATAAATTTTATTAGAATTTTTAAATAGTGCTACAGATTTTAAGCTTTTTTTTATTAATTATTTTGTATAATTTTTATTGATTTATTTTGAGAATTTAGACATTTTTACATTACATAATTTATTAAATTTTATTTAAAATTTTAGAAAGCTCTATAGATATTTGGCTTATTTATTATGAATTATTCCATAAATTTATTAATTAATTTAAATACAATTTTATAAGGCTCTATAGCTTTTTAACTTTGAACATTTTTTGGTATTTTTTTTTATAACTTTCTTTAAAAACATATTTATTTAAAATGGTAAAACTAATTTATGTAAATTAGTTCAAAATACATGAGAGCCAAGATCAAACTGGTGATTTTAGTCTAAAAATTAGATGATAAACTCCATCCTCGGATGGTTATATTTGAACTAATTGGATCTATTGTTTTGTGTGTGCTGTGTGAACCGTTTGTGAGCTTCTCCCGCGCCGCCTAACAATCTAACAGATGTTTTAACCGCCCCCCATTGCCGCGATTGCCTCTCTGTCTAACACCATCTGCTCTCTCTCTCTCTCCCCCGCCGGCGATCTCGATGGCGCAGCTCTGCCGCTGACTTCGATGGGAGCGGGCGTTGAGCTGGCCGTGGCCAGGCCCAAGTGCAACAGCATTCTCCACGTATTCCACGAGTGGCTCTTCGAGGCGGCGCACATCGGCGGCGACACTTGGCGCCAGAATCGCAAGAGTGAGTTCCGGTGTTCTTATTTCAATTTTAAAAATTATTTACCAAAAACTGTGGTGGTAAAAAAGTTTATAACTTTAAACTCTATTTTGGTAACAGGGTTTTAAAAATAATATTGTATTAACAAAAATTGATTAGCAGTCAATAAATGAATTGTTAATTAATTTAGGAGCTTTAATTTAAAAAACTAAATTTTTAAAACCTGCTTCTAAAGATTGTTTTGTTCACTCATTAAAATATTGCAAATATCCTTCAGCTTTTAAAAAATAATATTTTAACTGTTTTAGAAATAAAAATGTAATATTAAAAATATTTTAAAAGTATTATGAAACCTTTTTTTTTGTAATAATTACATGTTAGATAAATATTTCATTTAAATTTTTAAACATTTAATTACATATATTTTGAATTAATAATTTTTTCCCCCCTTAAAAACATTGTTAAACATTTAAGAACAATTATTTTAAATTTCTGTTATTTTTCCCCCTTTAAAAACATTTTTAAACATTTAATAACAATTATTTTAAATTTTTGTTATTTTTTATTTTTTAATTATTTTATTTTTTATTTATTTTTCTCCCCCCTTAAAAACATTTAATAACAATTATTTTACTCTTATTTTCCTTTTTCCCCAACCAAAAACCAGAGCAAGCATGCGAGGCCAGTAAGCGGCCATCGTCGATGATAATGGAGCACCGCAAGGGATCGATTTCCCTGTCGCAGCCCAACTCGCTGAACGATCCGCAGTCGCTGCCGCCCACACTGACCATCGATAAGTACGAGTCGGGAAGGGCCGAGGCCATCGGGACGCTGTGCAAGATCTTCTGCGCGAAGAAGACGGGCGAGGAGATCCTGCCCGTCTATCTGGCCCGCTTCTACATGGCGCTGCAGCAGTGCCTGAAGATCACGGAGTCGCGGGAGTGCGACGAGACGCTGGCCAGCATCCTGCTGCACTCGAGTGACCTCTTTCGCCTGGACCTGGACGGGATCAACGTGCTGCTGCCGGGCTTCATTGCCGCCCTGGAGATCGTACTGCCCGACAAGGACCTCAAGCTGAAGACCCAGTCGATGGTCTTCAATCGCACCGAGCTGCGCCGCTCGGCCATCAACATCCTGCTGTCCATCATGGTGCTGCCGCTGCACTACCAGACGTTGCCCATACGGGATCTCACCAGCGAGACGAGCGAGAAGTAAGTTAATTAGGTGGTTGCCTAATATGTAAATCAGAGAATAACATAGTTTCCCTTCCCACAGAATGTTCACCTTCATTCAGCTCAAGTCGCGGCTCATGAACATCCTGATGAACGCCCTGCAGGTGGAAACGGATGCCCAGAACACGCACATGCTCCTGGGCGGCCTGCTGCTCTGCGTCCAGGACGCCGTCACCTTCGAGGAGACGGAACTGGGCGGTGGCGGCAGTGCCAGTCTTTCGCACAACTCCAGTGGTGTGCAGCACCACGAGGCCAATCTGCTGAGTTCCGGTTAGTTTTTGCAGCTCCACATCATCTCTCTCGCTTAATCTCATTCCATTTTGATTTGTTTAAATTTTTGTATTTCCATTTTTTTGGATTTTTTAATTGCCTGTGTTTTTATTCGCATTTCCCTTGTGGCCTTTTTGTGTTTTGTCGGCCGATGTGATGTGATCAGCCTGCTCGGAGCGTTCCGCTTCGCTGGTCAGCGCCGGCACGGCCAGCTTGGGCGGCCAGACGACGGCCACCATGGGAGCGGGCTCGGGCTCCATTCGCGACACTGCCTCCGCCCACGACTTTCCCAGCCTGACCATTTCCGATGACATGTCATTCGAGTTCGGCCTGGAGCTGGAGGGGGTGGCCACCTATGGTAAACTCTAATTACTTTATCATTTGATTATTTACTTACTTGGTTTTAAGTTTTAAGTTTACTTAAGGGAATTCTTTTATTTTTAAAGCTTGATACATTTTTGTATTTTTTTAAAATATTTTTAAGCCTGCTATTTTGAACAATCTTATAATATTTTGATATTATATTTTTTATAATACTATAAAATATTATTTCCGAATTTTGGTTTTTTTTTTAAATTTTCTTAAAGTTTGATTTAATTAATAATTAAGTTAATTAATTAAATAATTTTGAACTTTGGTTCTTATTTTTATAATATAGGTAATATTTAATAGATCTACCGATTTATAAGATCTATGAGATAAGGATAAGGATTGACAGAAATAAATTAAAAGAAGTATTAACAAGAAAATCAACAATTTTCTTCAGTTATAAGTTACCAACTTCGCTTATTAGTCATTGAATGTTTAGTCATTTGATTAATAATTTTTATTAAATATTTTGCAGATAATGCCCATGCCCTCTTTGTGCGCGCCACGTACTTGGTGTGTCATCGCCTGATCTCGTCGTGGAAGACGGATCTGAATGTCTCGCTGGCCGCCTTGGAGTTGCTCTCCGGATTGGCCAGGCTGCATATCCGGGAAACAGGTAGAGTGTGCTCCACTGGAGTTGGCATGTGCTTTTGGTGTACTTATGCTCCTGCAAAGGCAATTAACCCATTACATAACTGCCATTAACATTAACAATATCCTGAACAAAGGCTGTACAAAAATCTCTAAACGATTATACAGTTTTTGGAATGCACTATATCAGGAATCCAAATCCTTTGCAAGGGCATTGCGGGCTTCGGTCTTATCGAGGCTGCACTTCCTTTCCTCAATTTTAATGTCGTTTGTTTTCTGTCCACCTCTGTTTGTTTATTTTCGAACTGTTACTGTTTCCATGTGCGTGTGTTCCTTAAATGTTAACCCCCCAAAAACCCCCCAAAACCCCGCTCACAAACCCCAAACCCCTAACTACTGTGCAGCCAGGAAATTTACAAATGGTAATTGATTGACGAAGCCAACTAACCTAACTAACGCCACTTTCTTCTGTCTTTCTTTCTTTCTTTTTTTTGATGCGTTTCTTTTTCTAACCGCCATCGAACCCGCACCACCACCATTGCACACCACATCCCGAAAATAAATCTATCCATCTAATACGATCCATTGTCATCCATCCATCCATCAACTCACGATGATTGCAATTTCTGTTTAAATGCATTAAATATATAACCGAACCGATAACGAATGTATATACCCATCCAAAAATCCAATAATCCGAAATCCACGTAGACACCTTAGTGAAAATATACGAAGCTAGTCAGAATCTAACGATAATCTCCTCAGACGCTCTAGAGTGCAAGCGGGCCGTCAAGTGGATCTGCGACTACATCTGCTACCAGTGCAGCCGACCGCCGCCGGCGCACAGCAAGGATCTGCACAGCACCATTGTGGCGGCCTTCCAGTGCACCGCCGCCTGGCTGATGCAGCATCCCTACCTGCTGCAGGACAAGGACTGCCTGCAGACGGTGCTCGAGGTGGTGGAGCTGGGCATTTCGGGCACCAAGAGCCAGAGCAAGGGCACCGACATACCCAAGTTCAAGGACGAGAAGGAGCTCAAGCCGGCCTCGATGCGGGTGCGCGATGCGGCCGAGAATCTGCTGACCATCATCCTCGAGCAGGTGGGCTACTTCCCCAGCGAGTGCGGCCCCGAGTCGATATCCTCGCTGCTCGATGAGCTGGCCCTGATGAAGCACTGCAACTCGATGGTGCCGGCGGCGGCGGCCAGCAGCGAGCAGGCCATCGCCAAGTTCAAGTACTTTGTGACCGAGAACTCCACCATACTGGCGCTGCTCGAGGAGCCGCTGGGCAACGACCAGGATCCCCAGCCAACGGTGACCTGTAAGCGGTCCCTACATACTAAATCTTTCCTTTGCTAATCCAAGTTATGTCCCCTTTTTTCCAGTGCTCATTCGCGGTCCCTTTGGCCGACATGCCTGGACCATGCAGCTGCGCCACCTGCCGCGCAGCAAGTCGGGCATCAAGTACCATGCCGTCAACCCCGGCCGACCCATACCCATGAACGACGTGACCCAGCGGCCGGACTGCGAGCAGAAGCACTTTCCCGACGGCGTGGACAAGGTGCTGCCCTGCGTGGCCGACTACTCCATACCCACCATCGAGCAGATGCGCGAGCAGTACGGCTCGGCCAGCCTGCGGGAGCTGGAGGCGATGCTGGAGAACCAGAGCATCCACGAGAAGCTGGCCTGGGCGGAGGCGGACACCAGTGCGGACAGCCTGTCGCATGCCCAGGAGTGCGTGCCGCCGGCCGTCTGCCACGAGTTCCACGCCGCGCGCCTCTTCCTCTCGCACTTTGGCTTCCTCGGCTTCGAGACGCGCAATCCGCACAATCCCGCCGAGGCGCTGGGCCAGCCGCCTCAGCGGCCGCTCATCGTGCTGGACACCAAGTCCACGGCCTTCGCCGCCGATCTGGATCGGCTGGACAAGCTGAGTGCGCGCACCCACGACACCGTCTATGTGTTCTATGTGAAGGTGTGTTGTCCTGAGTTCTCCAATTCCAATTAACTTATCTTTATACACTTCTTGCAGAGTGGCCAAACAAGTGCCCAGCAGATTATCGCCAACATGGCCGAGGAGCAGACCCCCAGCCACGATCCGCACTTCGCCAGCATGCTGCAGACGCTGGGCTGGCCGGTCCAGGTGGCGGAGCACTCCGGCTGGACGGGCTTCGCCCACAACTCGTGGTCGCTCAAGGGAACGCCGGAGCAGGAGCAGCTGCAGCAGCAACTGAAGTCCACTGCCAGCGAGCCAACGAACTACAATGGCTCGCAGCGAGTGCTCTACTGGGCGGATGTCTCCGCGGAAATCGCCTTCGTGGTGCCCACGACGTGGAACCTGCGCTACAACAGCGACACCAGCGACGGCGGGAGCGTCTCGAGCGCGGATCAGATCAGCGGCTCTGCGGGCAATGTGTGGGCACGCGGCGAGGCCGCCGACGCGGCCAAGACCAAGTCAAGGAATCTCAGCCTCGAACTGGACACGAATCGCACGCGGGACGCCAAGGAGCCGGTGCCGCCGACGCGGCGAAAGGGCAACGTCACGAAGCCCACGCTGCTGGCCCAGGCGCCGGCCAAGATCTTTCTGGTGTGGCTGGAGAGCTACGAGGACTACCTGAACTTCCCGCTGGAGGATGTGCTGGCCTACACGCGCACCGGCGAGGAGCTGCACACGCTGCAGCTGCCGCGGGCCTCCGACTGCCACGTGATCTTCGTGCACTCGCTGCTCTCCGGCCTGCTGAGGGTGAAGCTGCAGGGTCCGCCGGGCAGGATGAGCTTCGCCACGCCGCTGGTCGACGGCATGGTGCTGAGCCGGCGGGTCGTCGGCAATCTGGTGCGCCAGACGGCCCTCAACATATCGCGTCGCCGGCGCCTGGACAATGACAAGTGAGGGCTCCCTACTACTCCATACCTAGAACCCATCTAATCTGTGCCCTCTTCTCCTCCAGCTACCAACCGCCGCATGTGCGACGACGTCTCAAGGTGCAGGACATTGTCCAGAAGTACAAAATGGATCTGAGCGAGGCCGAGCTGCTGGCCCATCTCTTCCAGCGTGCAATTTAGCCGGCTATCGATAGTATTATTAACCCCGTACTGTATTAACGTGTGCTTAACTAAAACCCCACAGGAACCACTGATTCGCCATCGGTGTCCACTGAGTGTTACCCGATGAACAGATGAACAGAGATGATCGTATGCTAATTATTATTTTTGCTAATAAATCTAATTATACTTTGTAAAAGTATTTGTAATATTATACGTATATGTTTTCGGCCTGGTTTTCGGGCAATCCCATCCAATCCGTTCGAGCTGTGAAGTGGAAACAATGGGTGTGTGTTCACCTGTGTATTCACATAATTGGCAGCCACATCCGAAATCAATTTGGCCCACAGCAAGTGGCCAGAAACTGGAGATGATCGCGTGATGAGGAAGTGAAAGCAAGTCGTGAGTTTTGTTTTTAAGGTTTTTGGATTTCTAGTGATTTGTGATCAGTAACTCTGCATTAAAACTTCAAAATCTATAATTTATTTTTATATTACAGTAAATACCTAGTTATTGAAAAAATTCAAAAATTTTTTGGATTACATTTTTGTTAACTATATCTAAAAAAAACATAATTTTGTATTTTAGTAAAAAAATGTTTTTAACAAAAACACCTAGAATAAATGTTTTTAAAATAAATAGAATTTAAACTAATGGAAAAGCTTTTAAAATGTAAAAGTTATTAGCATTTTTTAAAGATGATTTGATATTTCTTCTGCAAAAAGTTGTGAGTTAATTTCTGGTAATTTCACCTTAGACTCGGGAATCTGGGATTTGTGATCAGCATTATAAATTTAAAATCCCAAAATCTATCATTTGTTTTGTATTTCAGTAAATTTTTTTAACTAATATTTTTTTTTAATGAAAAGAAACATGATTTTTTTTATTTGAGTAAATAAATGTTTTTTTTTTTTAGTTCAAATCAATTAAATTTATTTTATAATGTTTTCTCAACGCTACAAGTTGATAACTTTTAATTAGTGCGATATTTTCCACAAAAATACATTTAAAATAAATAAAAATTAAAGTAATGGAAAAGCTTTCAAAATGTAAAAGTTATTAGGAATTTTTTAAAAATTATTTGATATTTCTTCTTCAAAAACTAGTGATTAAATTTTGGACCTTTGTCTCACGCTTCCATCTCTTTCTGGTAATTTCACCTTTGACTCGGGAGTCTGGGAGTCGGAACTGGAATTGGGTCCGGTGATCGGAGATCGGAGATCGGCTATTTGGACACACATGGGCCCAACATTTCCATTTCGCAACGCCTCCGACGGTCAATGGGCAATGGGCAATCGATTCGAAACTAAACTGTTGCCATCGCATCTCATTTCATCTCATCCCATTTCATTTCATCTCGTCATCTACAATGAAAGTCGTGATGTAATCGCATAACACGCTACAAATTTGTAGCTCGTTTTGCATATGTTCGGGCCATTTATTTATTAACAAATAATATAAGTTAATGATGAAGTGGCTCATGGCTTTTCTTTTCTTGTGATTTTCTCAGCCTTGAAAATGAAATTGGGTAATAACGATAAATTGGTTTCGTGCTCTTTTAATTAATTATTTTTTTTTGTCTGTTGAAAGGTATTTATTTATTAACAAATATTAATTAAAGTATTTAACGTAGTTTTTGTTTACTAATAATTACAGTTGCGGCAACTGTCTGGAAATAATTAAATATAATGGTTTCCGAAGAAAAATAAATAAACGTTTATTTGGAAATAATTATGGGAATATTGTGTGTCTAGACGAAATAAACTTGAACTTTATTGCTATTTAATTATAACTTAACTCATCATTTATTTTTTTTTTAATTTTAATTTATCTTTGTAATTTTGTAAAACCCGAAACAAAGGATTATAATCCTTTTTTCAGATTAGCTATATAAGTAAAACACTCTTAAATTGTTTCAAATTGTTTATTAACAAATAATTTAGGTTAATAATGATGGATGTTTTGTTGATCTTTCTTTTGTGGTTGATAATTTCGATAATGACTGTGAAGGATTAGCCTAGGAAAAAAAATACATAACAATAGAATAGAGGATAGCGAAAAAAAAAGGCAATTCATTTGGTCTAACTAACTAGGGATAACTGGGGATGCAGTGCATCTACCAGGCGGAAGAGGAGCCTCCGGAGCTCCAGCCTCCAGAAGAGGAGCCTCCTGCGCTCCAGCCGCCGGAAGAGGAACCTCCTGAGCTCCAGCCACCGGCAGAGGAACCACCACCACCTCCTGAACCCCAGCCGCCCTTGGAGCCACCTTGGGACTGCTGCTGCTGCTCCTGGACACGCATCACCTTCAGGGTGCCGCGCTGCACGACATGGCCGCTCTTGAAGAAGTCGCCCTGCGCCTGGTCGGCCTTCAGGATGATGGCCTTGCCCTTGGAGCCGAAGGCGTTGATCAGCTGGCCATTGATGTCAGCCACGCTGGCGGAGGATCCGCCGCCGCCGATGCCGCCGCCAAAGGAGTCCTCCTGCAGCACCAGCTGGAGGATCTGCGGCAGGATGGCGTTGAACTGCTGGGCATCGAAGGAGGCGGACGCTCCTCCGTAACCATGGCCGGCGGCATAGGACTGTCCATAGGAGTAGCCACCGGATGCTCCGCCAGATGAGTGATAGGCAATGGGTGCAACGGGGGCAGGAGCAGGAATCGAGATGGGAATGGGAATGGGTGCGGGAGCTGGGGCAACTGGAGCCGGGGCCTGTTGCTCGATGATCTTGTAGATCTGGGCCTGCTGACCACCGCCATAGGAGGCGGAGTGATGCTCCTGCTGACCATACGACTGACCACTGGCGTAGCCATGACTGGCATGACCGTAGGCCTGGATGCCGGCTGATCCTCCTCCGTTGCTATAGCCCTGACCCTCCTGCAGAATGACCTTGATGATCTGCGAGGAGCCGCCGTGTCCATGGCCGCCATGTCCTTGGGCGTAGCCATGTCCCTGGGCATAGCCATAGCCTCCTCCTCCGCCGCCGCCGCCTCCCTGGGCATAACCATGACCTCCTCCGCCTCCTCCCGAACTGGGCGTGGCTATCACATTATAGGTGGTCTTGCTGCCCCCGCCGCCTCCTCCTCCTCCGCCGCCCAAAAAGGACAGGAAGGTGGCGTTGCAGACGCAGATGGTGGCCAACAGGCAGATGAAGACCTAGTTGCAAAAGTAATCCAATGTAATCCAACTGGTAATCCACAGTCCACGGCGGCAATCCAAGACTCACCTTCATTATCGTCGTTAAGATAACTCGGTTTTTGAATTTCGAAAAAAAAAGTGGAATCGGAGACGACACCTGTGCGTCGAACTGTTCCCGGCTAGCGAATGATGCCACTCTCCAGCGGATCCAACGTTTTTATACAAGAGTTCCGCCGGAGATCCGCCGCAAGAAGAAGAAACACCGTTAGACGAGGCAGCCCGTGACGTCAGCGGCGGCGGAGAGCCATCGATGCGGCGTGGAATCATCTCACCTGCCGAAAAACCGAAAACTCTGCTCTTGTAACTCACCTGCGACCCGAGATGAATGGGAAGGTACAGGGTGTTTGTTAGGGGAAACTACATACAATATTATTGGAATTCGGCCTTCAAAAGATTATGCTGTGACCTTGCACTGATTAAAATTAAATTATAAAAATACATTATAATATATCATTTCAAACATATATCATATCATATCATACATATATCATATCATATCATACATAAATTATATCAACTTGTTGAGTAGAACAATCTCACTTCCAAATTGGAAATGATTCCAAATGTCTAGATCTCTCTCGCTCTTCCTCTCACCTCGCTCGCTTCTATAACTCTCTTCCTTCAACTCTCTCCTTCCAACTCTCCCCCTCCAAAAAGTCTCCACTTCGCTCTGGAGCTTCTAAGATAAGCTTACCGTAGTTAATTCCAATTTACAAGTGATCCAATGAACATCGCGTCGCGTAATAATCCAAAAGTTATCCGTGTCTCTTGTGTTTATTTCTGTGCGGATTCGTATTCCTAGATCTTAACCCATAACCTATCACAATCCAGCCACCCCCAGCCTCAAAACAAACTAGAAAAATCTTAAAACGAAGCCAAAAATGGGCCAAATTAATGTATTATTAAAAAACAAGCATTTCTATATTCATACTAGATAACGGTAGTCTCAATGATAAGCTTTGAAAGTGTGCTTTCTATATTGTATAGTATATCATATATAAGAAAACATTTTTGCTAATACATTGGTAACAAAAAGCACCCTGTATTCAATCTATTTCTTCAACTGCCCAAATCGTAGGCAACACAAACAAAAACAAATCGCCGGCGGACAAGCAGCGAAAAACAAAAACAAAAACAGTAATAGTAGTAGTAGCATAATAACAATAACAAATTCAAGCGGATAACACTATTTAACCAGTTAAAGCTTAAGCAGATGCGCTCTGCTCCGCTCCCGAGACGACGGAACGGAGGAGGTGCGTCGTAGGTCAAGTCACCGCAACCAACTGACCGGCTTTTTGCATATGATTATCGATTTGAACGGTCCGCTGCTTACACTGAAAGCAAATACTAAACGTAATTAGCGGAGATTCAAATTAAATAAATTTTTAAAATTATTAAAAAAAAATAAAATCATTAAAAAATAAATCTATATTTCCATCAAAATTACATTTGTTGAATTTTGACATTGAATATTTGCTTTATGAAGTGTTTTACCTTGCGTATTTTATTTATTTTTGTTTGATTTTAAACGTTATGACAAACATAAGAAGGAAATTATTATTAAAACAGAATATTAATATTTATGGTGTTTTATTAGTTTTATATACTATTTTCAATAATAATATAATTCCATAATATATACATATAACAAAATAACTTTTCCAGTAAATAAAGTTCTTGACCTCCTCAAATTAAGCAAACCATTAGATGGAATATGCCCACTTTTTTCTCCCAGTGCAAGTGCTTGTATTGCAACAGATATTTTGGGCTGGGAAGGGCCAGTGGTAGTGATCGTGGTGGATTGGCATCTCGGAATCCCAGGCAGCCGGATTATTATATCATGCAACATCGTTTTCAAATTTGTTAATTTTCTGTGCATTTTTGTATAAATTATTTAATGCGCGCTGTTGCGCATGCGCGCCTCTGCTGCTCTGTATGTGCCATCTCTTTCGCACTCGATCTCTCGATTTGCTGATGACCCGTTACCAGCACGTTTTTCGGTTTTTAGTTTTAGTTTCGCTTAAATAGCTAAAGAAGAAAAAATATCTAAACTACAGTCGAACTTCTGTAGATCAAACGAAATTAATTGACCATAGACCATGGCCTAATGGATGGTTACAAACATTTTTGGAGGCATTAAAACTGCAAGATTGTGATCGTACAAAATAAAAAAAATAATTAAGTGCTTGCAAACCATTTGCTTAAACATTTTATAATGGCCCCAACGTTTATTGGCAATAACCTGAATATCTGTGCGATAAAGATAAGGTTAGTAACATTTAATATTTTAATGAAATTTAATACATTTGTATTTAAGGGCGTTATATTGATATGAAATATTATTGTAAAATAGATCTAAGTATTTCACATCTGTAGCAGTTCGAGCTATCGAGGTTACACAGTACATTTCGAAGCGATTGGAATTTTATCACCTCGCTGTTGTTGTTTCTACAGTGGGCCCTCAAGTGTTGTTTGTTGTCCGTCCGCCGGGTGTCAAAGCATCTTGTGTTGGGGCAGGCCAGTGGCGGATCCAGGATTTTGTTGTGGGGGGTGATATCAGAACAATTTTTTTGTTGCATACCTTTTGAGTACCAAAATTTCTTTCATTTTTCACCCGAGTGGGGGGTGATATATCACCCATATCACCCCCCGTGGATCCGCGCATGGGGCAGGCCGTCTTTCCAGAGGTTCCCAGAGCCCAAATCCGGAGCTCTCCGAATCTGAATCTGAATGGCAATCGGAATCACCATAATGCGCCTGATTTGACGTGGTGTGTGCAAATAGTGGCCAACTGATCAATGGACGGGGCCGCGTGGACCGGAATCGGCTTATGCAACCCAAAAATGTGGTTTACGATATGTCATATCTATTTAAATGTGTCGATTGAAATGTTTTTTCACCAAAATTCCCTTTAAGCTATAGCTTTTCACATGCCAACGCGCTGTGATGACAGACCGAGGAATTTGTGATTTAGAGTAACTAAAATGTATTGGTTTTGTTAAAAATATCTTACATAAAGTCAAATCATATATGATAATCATTATGGGTTTCTATAAGTAGAGAATTGGATTAGAAGTGCAGTTTTGGGTCACCTTTTGGCAATCCATCGAAATATTAATATAAAAATGGTTCAAAATACTAAAACTGATAATATTTTTGTTTTGGTAATCAAGAGTGAAACTTTTAAAAACATATAGCTGTAAATTCGAAATGCAGTTGATTAGGTTATGGATTATAGAAACGAACTTTTGGGTCACCTTAGCGATAGATTTGTACTTCATAAGGTACCAAAGTACTTACCTTATCTCGAGGTGGGCAAATCGAAGATGGGTAACTATTTTACCCCCATATTATTAATAAAAAACACGCTTTTCGTTTGGTTTGAAAGATAAGAGTTTGTATTTTTATATAATTTTTCAGTATTTTAGCTGTGTTTGCTCTTTGCTGTTCATTGTTGTTCTTGTTGTTGTTCGTTATTGTTATAACTTATTTTAATTAGCTTTTCGAAATATTAGTATTAAATGTGGTTTTTAAAAGTGAAATGTAAACAATTTGCCCTCCGCATCACATCGCATCGCTTATTCGCATTGAATTTCATACGTACGCTTTAATCGAGAGGTTCGTCTGTTATTTATTATTTGGTTTTCTAGTAACTTAGCGAAATAATACGAGCTCTTTACTGCAGTATTGCTTGTTAATGTACTCTGTATATATTTTCTTATCTAGGGCTATTATGCAAGCGTCTGAATCTGAATTGGAATTGCATTTTCCCATCGATTTCTAAGCAACCCTAGGCGACAACCCTGCAATTAATTATTCGAAAATCTAAAGTAAAGCTGATTTCATGTCTGTGTAGGTGTGTGCTATTAATATGTCTGTGTGTGTTAACGCTTGGCGTGGACTTAATTTGAAATCAAGTGTGAGTGTAAGCGAGCTTTTCTCTCAGTGTACTTGTACTGAGTGCGTGTGTATGTGTGTGTTTCGAGTGTTTTTGGCTTTTAATGACCCGTCCAAAATGTTTCATCTATGCGAAGTTAACTTACGAAGTTCTCGCGCGTGTATAATATAATTATTTAGTTGTTTAAGTTAATATTAATATTTATTATTGCCAGTTTCGATAAGAAAATAATTTTAAGATATATTATTTTATATACGCCTCCTCCATAATATCGCTCCTCGTTTAGTTATTGCAATTGTTATAAATATTTCTGGTTTGGTGTAAAGTAAAATTTGTTGACTAGATTTAATCGCTACGCTTCTCTGCTTCCTAATACTTTCCGTTACGTTTTTGCTTTTGTTTTTCTTTGCTGCATTTGCTTCTTTTATCCTTTGTATTTTTTCCAGTGTCTTTTGTGTGTATGTGTATAACTTTAACGGCATGAGTGTGTGTGAGTGTATTTTTGGTTACTTTCAGGCTTAGGCATATAAATTGCTGATTCTCATTCGATTTTACTAGCTACGTGTTAATAATAATCGTAATCATAATAATCGTGATAATAATTGCGATAACAACAGACTAAAATTAATTAATCATAATGCAACTGTGTGTATGTGCTTTTCATTTTCATTTTCATCTTTATTTTGTTGTTGGTGTTTTTTTGTTGTTGTTGTTTATGTACATCAATTTGTTAGTTGAACTTTTTTCAGCATTATTTTGAATTATTGCTTTCCGGTTCACACGTTGTGGCTGTTTTCTTTCTTTCTTTCTTTTGTAGGGGGCGTGGCCACAATTGATTATTGGATCTATCGATAGGCGCTGCTTGTGCATTGATTAACCATTTGGCCGGGTGGTATTGAACACCTAATTTGGGTACAAAAAAAAAAACATTTTAAAATCCTCTGGAATACCATTGTTAATATCTTTTTGACCAGCATTTTGTACTTCGCATTAAGGTCTATGCAAAATTGACATTTAACTATTTATAACCAATGCAGTTTTAATTTTGGAAGCTTAAATTTTAGGAAAGTAGTTTAGTGATATTTTAAAACATATTTATTTTTACCTACGAAAAGCTCAATAATATTTCTAAACAAGATTCAAAGCAGATTTCTAATTTTACAAGCATCAATTTGGTGAGCTCAACTCATGATATTGTTCCAAATTAACATAATGTGCTCATTTGTAGATATGTATTTGATTTTTTCAGCAATTTTTCAATTAAAAAAGGTTCTAGAATATTAATATCACAACCTTTAAATAACAATGCTTTGGAATCTAAAAGGTCTCAATCTAAGTGAATTCTAAATAATATAAGAATGATATCCTTTGGGCAGAAGGTTTTTAAAATACTTTCGAAATTGGGCTTTTGGTTTTCAGTTTAAGCAGCGCCATTACTTTGTTTTTGCATCATTTGGTTAGCCGTTTGTTGAGGACGGATTAACTACTTACTAAAAAATGCAATTACTCTCATACATATAAGTACTCCCTAAATACATATATATATATACCTATATATATATATTCTGTGAGTGATCTGAAGGAGCTAAACCAATATATATATATCTTATTTCTCGGCGCGGGACGATTTCTCAAGCAACAGTGCGGGGAATAAATATGCGAATGGATGCGTGTGTATATAATGTATTCCGATCTGGAACTGAAGTTTGAGGAAACCGGCCCCCGACTGGGTTATATCCGATCCGATCCGATCCGATCTGATCTGATCTGATCCTGATCCTGTGTTGTATTATTCGTTATTAAGGCAATCGCATTTGGTTAATTAATTGTAGAGTAGAGTATATAATGCCATTCGATTTGAAAATTGCTATTTATGGATCTGTTTTCCAACAGTTTCTCAAAATTGCCTATTAATTTGGGGGCGGTGTGAGGGTGTGTGTGTGTGTGTGTGTGTTACTATCTGCGAGATCTCTCGAATGAACTTAGCCTTTAATTACATTAGGTTAGATATAATAATTAATTGTTTACTTTTACGTTTACGTTTACTTTTACTTTTTATATGAAATCACAGTCCGTATGTGAGAAAGACTTTATATAGGTTGTGTACTCGATAATGATGGTAAAATACATGGTATTCGGGAGAGGGTTTCGGGAACTCCTCTATATGTATGTATGTATAATCTACATATTGCTATATTGGTGTTCTTGTTTTTGCTTATATGAAATATGGGATATGGGATATATGGGCCATTGGGATAATGGACTACAATTAATTAATAACAATTTGTTGCTGCTTTGTTTTATTTCATAGCTTTCGCTTTCTTCTTCACATATGTGTGTGTGTGTGTGTGTATTTGTGTATATCTATATATATACTGCATATATTTAAAATATAAACTTTTTGTTGTTTTCTTGTTGTTGTTGCTGTTATGAAAGGCATTTGCTTTGTTTTTCGTTTGTTGATTTAAAAAAATTTCGCTTGAATTGTTATCATTTAACTACATAATGCTAGTAATGTCTATATAATAAGATTTGATTTGAATTGTTTCTTTGTTTTTCACTTGAGTTTTTCTTCATTTTTTGTTGTTTTTTTTTGTGGTTTTCTTTTAGCTAAAATTTAATTATCCGACTTGAATTTTCCTTTGCGTTATCGTTTATCGTAATCTTTAATCGCTAATCGCTCGCCTTCATCGTTAACAATCGTTTAACACTCGTTAAGTCTTCTACTAATCGATTAATCAAAAAGACGTCTTCATTGCTATCCCCATATTTCGAGGGCATCCTTTTTTTTCGCTTGATATGAACTCTCACAGTAAGATGATATAAATGGATCTTGATTTTGCTTAGTTTTTTGTTTTGTTTGCTTTGGGGCCAGAACGCAGGTTAGTTTTAGAGCTTTTGCCAGGCGATAGTTAACGATAGTACACGATAGTTAGGTTCTAATATTGTCATAAAAGTTTGGGGGTTCTTTAAATATATATAGTGGGTTTATATATGTTAAATTGCTGGGGGGAGAGAGAGATACAGAGTTTAATAGAGAGATGAAATGTTACGTTTCTGTTTCTGTTTCTGTTCTTTACTTGTTGTTTTTAGTTTTGTCTACTAACTGTAGTTCTTTTCGAGGCGCAATTATAGTAACCATATTATAATCATAATGATAATAGATCCACAAAAAAGTCGTTCCTTAATAGCTGCTCTATTTTTTTTTGGTTTTTTTTTTGGGTTTTCTTTTTTCTTTTCACTAGATAAAAATTCATAAGCGCCATTTTGTCAGCCTATTTCTGATTCAGATTTGATCAACAGTTTTTTTTCCTTGCCATTTTCCGGACACTCCTCTAATGCAATAAATTTTCTTTGTTTTCCTCTTAGAAGGCCATGCTGGTTCTTCTGCCCCCCAGGCCACCGCCTCCGCCGCCGGGTCCTCCTCTAGTTAGCCCACTGTGGGAGACACTCCTGCCCATTCGGGCCTCACTGCCCTTTCGCTCCCTTGCCTTCCTGAGCAAATCCGATGTGCTGGGCCTTCGGCTGTCCTGGGCAGAGGCCGCTCCCCCCGCTCCTCCGGCTCCCCCTCCCCTCTTGCAATTAACTATATCGGAAGTTGAGGATCTCCTAATGGTTCCTCCATCGGCCGAGGGCAACTGGAGGCTTACAGCTCCTCCTGCGCCGCCTCCTCCTCCGCTGTAGGGTGAGAGAAAGCTGGGGGAATGTCCTGAATGGATCACCGGTCCCCGCTGCTCCTCGGGATCCACACTCTCCACCCGCAGGTAAGGCATCCTTCGCTGTGTCTGAACATCCACCGCAGGAATCGAGCTGTTCGGCTGGAGGCTGGGAGGAGTGGTGCCCGAGCCCGATCCCGATCCCGAGTGACTCCTTAGTCCGCTGTACAGGGACTTGAGGTGAAAGTCCAGGGACTTGAAGTTGAGCAGGGAGCGACGCTTCTGGGGCTCATCGCTGGAGGGCACAGGCTGATCCACCGGACTGCCGTTGTTATTGTTATAGTTGTTATTATTCAGAGTGTCGAACTGGAGGTCAGCTGGGATGGGTAGAGCTACCGAATCGCTGGTCAGCAAAGGCTGTTGTTGCTGCTGCTGCTGGAGATGTTGCTGCTGCTCCTGCTTGCTTATTGTTGTCGTCATGGTATTGCTACTTAGGCTAGTTTTACTGCTAATCACTTTCAAAAATTTATTATCGTTATCTAAGGACTCCTTTCGTCACTGGATGAGGCAGAAGCCCTGCTTGGCAGCATCCTTGGCAGCGTCCACCTCCTCGATGAAGGCCTCATCCTCGTGCTTGGGCGAATCGGCGCCGCAGGGTCCGCCGCCGCTCAGGCTGAGCGGCCCCTGCGGGCACGCTGATTGTCACCGGAGCGCCAGGGTCGAGATCATCGGCGGCCGCACCGGCTTGTTCTCCAGGATCCTCTCCAGCTCCAGCATGACGCTCGAGGAGAGCCGCGGCAGCAACTATTTTAGGGAAGAAGGGGAAAATACAATTTTTCATAAATAAATACTTTACACTATTTTCTCTTAATTGCTGAATATTACTAATATTGAATATTACTAATTGAAGCATTATGGGTAGCTACAACTTTTTCATTATGTAAACAAATATTTTTATAAAGGGAAAATCAGGATCTCGATTTTTGGTAAAAATATGATTTTCCTTATCGATTTTTGGCTGTAATTTGAACAAAAATTGTCCCAAATCAAAAAGGCGTACTGTTTTGGACAGCTCACGATCCAATTATTAATATCCGAGCACTTTTTGACTGATTTAAAAAAAATTAAATTTTGATCCAATTTTTGCATTTTTTATAAGGGGTTACATCATGATTTTTTGCAAAAAATGACAAAAAATTAAAAGTTCCAGGTTTGAATGCCAATCGATTAGGAATTTAATTACAAGCTCAGCGAGGTACGACATTCTATATTTGGACCATTATTTCCATTGTTAAGGTCGAAATACTGATCTTTTTTGGGTCGAAAATCAGGATCTTTATTTTTGGTAAAAATATGATTTTTCTCATCGATTTTTGGCTGTAACTTGGACAAAAATGGTCCCAAATTAAAAAAGGCAAACTGTTTTGGACAGCTTACGATCCAATTATTAATATCCGAGCACTTTTTGACTGATTTAAAAAAAATTAAATTTTGATCCAATTTTTGCATTTTTGATAAGGGGTTACATCATGATTTTTTTGCAAAAAATGGCCAAATTTAAAAATTTCCAGGTTTGAATGCCAATCGATTAGGAATTTAATTACGAGCTCAACGAGGTACGACATTCCATATTTGGACCATTATTTCCATAGTTACGGTCGAAATATTGATCTTTTTTGGATGGAAAATCGGGATCTCGATTTTTGGTAAAAATATGATTTTCCTTATCGATTTTTGGCTGTAATTTGAACAAAAATTGTCCCAAATCAAAAAGGCGTACTGTTTTGGGCAGCTTACGGTCCAATAATTAATATCCGAGCACCTTTTGACTGATTTAAAAAAATTAGTTTTCGATCCAATTTTCTCATTTTTGATAAGGGGTACCATCATGATTTTTTGCGAAAAATGTCAAAATTTAAAAATTTCGAGGTTTAAATGCCAATCGATTGGAAATTTAATAACGAGTTCAACAAGGTAGGACACTCCATAGTTAGATCATTATTTCCATTTTTATGACCAAAATACTATTTTTTTTTGGTCGAAAATTTAATGGCATATATTCACCTGCAACGACTGCAGGCTCTGGTGGAGCTGCTCCGCCGAGGTGGCGCCCAGCAGCAGACACTGGACAGGCTCGTGTTTCAGCGACCAGGCGATCGACAGTTGGGTGGGGCTGCAGCCCAGCTTCTCGGCGAGGGCGGCCAGGTCGCGGAGGCGGTCGCAGTGGCGGCGCCCCTCCTCAATGCGGTCCTTGCCCCAACTGCCCTGCGGCGACAGAGCGGCCTGAAAATATTTGCAATAAAATAAATGTTATAGCTAAGATTTTGTAAAAGTGTAAATGCCATTTTGTGGCGTTAGTTAATACCTATAGAAAAGTAGGAGAGCATTTTATAATCGGACCATTCATTAAAAAGTTATGAGCAAAATAAATGCAAGCAGTGCAAGCAGTTGCTTTATTACTAGCTTAGTAAGGGGTATCAGATAGTCGATCGTTCTTTCTTGTTTTTTATCGATTTATAGTTATAAATACTATTAAATCTACCATTAAATTAATGCACTACTCACATTGCGATTGATCTCGTCCTCGGTCCATGAGAAGCTCTTCGTCTTGAAGGATCCCTTGGGCAGGAAGAGCTTGTCGCCGTTCTGGGTGTCGCTCAGCGCCATCGAAAGTGGGCCCCAGGCCATGAGGCCCACGCCGATCTTGTTGTACATCTCCGGCAGGTAGAGCTCGCACTTCTCGCGACAGAACATATGGTACTCGGACTGCTCCACGATCGGCGTGATGCAGTTGAACTGGCGGCAGTTGGTGTACGCCTCCATGATCTCCACCTGGCTCCAGCGGGCGGTGCCCCAGTACATTGCCCAGCCCTGCTGTATTACGTAGCTCATGGCGCGCACCACTTCTGGCAAGGAAATGAAACAGAGTTTACAAAATATGCAAAGCAAATTTGGATTTACAAAATCCAAAACTATTTACAAATTCAATACATTTCAAATAATTTAGTATTAATTGTATTTAAAATATATCTTTATTCATTATGGGTTCCTTTTATTTTTTAATAATCTACTAAGTTCAGAAAGCTTACCCTCCATGGGACACATGGGATCTGCCTTGTGGATGATGACGATATCTATGTACTGCAGCTGCAGTCGCTGCAAACTGGCTCTAACGCACTCGATGATGTGTTTTCGGGAAAGACCCCGTTCCTCGGACCTGAGAATATTTTTTCATAACATTATTTGTTTGAAAAAAAATGTACAAAAAATCCTTAGCAATAGAGTTAAAGGAAGTGAGATTATTTAGGTGTTTTATCATTTTTCTATAATAAAACTTTATAGATTAAAAAAGTATAACTTTTGTAGGTATTAAATTAAGTCTGTAACTTTTTAAAAAAATATTAGTAAGCAAAAAACCAAAAATAAATCTTAAAACATAAGAAGATACTCTAAAAAAAATAAATAAAATAATTTTTAATAAGGGACATTTAAAGAACTTGGCTGTTAGCAAGCTCAGGAATTACTTTTAAAAATCCCCAAAAATTCCCAGATCTTAAATAATGATATCTTGGAACACCCCACTCACTTGGTGCTCCAGTAGACCTTTGTGGTGATGACGTAGGCGGTCCGCTTCCAGCCCGCCCGCTGCAGGATCTTGCCGATCTCCGTCTCCGAGTGCGCCTCCGAGATGTCGAACAGGTTGATCCCGCTCTCGATGGCCAGCTTGAGGATGGCCTCCGCCTGGTCATCGCTGACGCCGGGCGAGAAGACCGGCCAGGTGCCCAGGCCGACATTGGAGATCCGCAGGCCGCTCTTGCCGAGATTCTTGTACCGCAGCCCCGGCGTCGGCGTGGAGCCATGGCGCAGAGGCAGCGCCGGATTGGAGCCCAGGCTGATCGAGCGGCCTGCTCCCAGCGGAATGCCCAGGTAGACGGTCATCGCGGTCGGATTTCAAATGGTCGAGTGTTCGGTTGGCAGTTGGCGGCATGGAAATGAAACATTTCGGTTTCGGTTTTTTTTTTTTTTCGGGGGAGAAAAGTGCGTTCCGTTTAGTGAGAAACCTTTTTTTTCGTCATTTATTTGGTGGCTAAGGGGCTTTCAAAGTGCCGGGAACGTGCAAAAACCAACAGCAACGCAACAGTAACAACACAAACGCAATGCCACAATAAAAGCCTGGCCAAGTCAGGGTGACGAAGTGCCAATACTCTACTCTAAGAACCATAGACTAATATCAAGAGTGTAGAAACAAGCACTCCAAGGATAACTTTGCCCTCTGATTTATAATTTTTTAAGGAAGTAAAATGATGGAAAATATTTATTTTTTATATTACAAAATAAATAAATAATGCTTATAAGTAAATGTTCCTATTTTCTGTACCAAATAAGAAATTAATGATTATAATATTATTTTTTGATATATTAAAAAAATAAATAATGTTTCTTGGAACATGTAATTAAATGTTTATATTTCCTGGACCAAAAAAAAATATATTTTTTAAATAAAAAAATATAATAAAAAGTAAAAACATACAAAATTAATAATTATTATGGAATAAAAGAACCTCATTCCCAAAAGAGACTTTAAAAATCTGTTTATTCGGCCCTCAAAAAAAAAAACGTGTTTAAGGTTTAATGTTTTTTTCAATTAGCTAATTGAAACCGCCTCGGAGGAGAGTGTATGAAAAATACAAAGAGCGCGGCATGCAATGAACATGAATAAACAAAAGTGACATTTTTCCGTTGGTTTTTCCTGTCCCCCAGCTTTTCCGCTTTCCTCCTCATGAAAAGTGCGTGCGTCCGGTGCGTGTTTTTCTTTTTTGTACTCTCTTATTTTTGTGTTTTTTTTGGTTGCGTGATTGTGGCAGGTGGTTCGCGGGGGTGGAGTTGTTTTTCCTTACAAAATGAATAAAATAAATTACAACCCGAATTGCATGTTTTGGCCCTCAGTCGAGAGGTCCTCGCCTTAATTCGCTAAACAAAACCAACAATTACCGACAGCCGAACTACTACACAGGTACATTGATTGCGGAGTGCGCTTTAGTTTAGTTTGGGGCTCTGTTCTTTGTACAATATACAATATATATAGGGTAGAGGAATATATTTCATTTACTTGGGCTATTTTGAAGCAAGCGATACTTGCTTGTATGTGGTAGCATGCAGAGGCAGGCAATCGAAAACAATCGAAAAATTCAAAGTCGAAACAATCGACAATAAACGGTAAACATAAATGATAAGCCTATATGATAGTGAGAAATTTGATACCGAAATCAAGATGACCGCCCGTACCACTGAACTCCTCCATACAGTCGAGTGACGCAATGGGAGCCCGGCACCTGTAAGGAAAAATGAATAGAACGGGATTAGGTTATCGTCAACAGATCGTGGAAAGTCCCTTGAAAAATTAAGAATATTGCATATAATTAATATTAATTTATTTAAATTTAATAAATAATTTAATTTTTACACGTACGTATACGTAATATGCCTTGTTAAATTACGCATACGCCGCGTTGGGCTGTTGGAATTTTATTTGTATTAAGCAGACGATGTTTGAATCGAATTTATATTTTATTCTTAAAATTTTAACAATGTAATGAAAAATAATAAATAACTTATATTTTTCAAACAAAAAATGTCTGCCTTATTAGAAATATCACGCATACAACTAGTTGGTCAGTTCGGTTTGGATTGTTTTAAATATCTAATTGTAAGGCCAACCAACCAACCAACTTAACGTTCCTGCTGTATTTAAAAATACTTACTATTGGTTAGAAAATCAAGTTCTGGGTTTTGGATATAAATGGGATTTTTCTTAGATTTTTTTTCTGTAACTTGGTCAGAAATGGTGCCAAATCAAAAATACGCACTGCCTTGGACAGCTTACGACCTCATCGATAATTCTATATTATTTTGCGTTTGACTTTGAAAAAATAAAATTTTTGCAAATTTTTATTTTTTATATAAGGGGGTACATCATAATTTTTTGAGAAAAATTTACAAAAAATTACTTTTTCATATTTAAATGCCGATCGATTGGGAATTTCATTACGAGTTCAGCAAGGTATAACATTCTATATTTCGACCAGTACGGCCATTGTTTCAGCCAAAATACTGATTTATTTTGGAGAAAATTGCCTTTCAAAATTGTTGCATACTTTTAGAAACTTTAAAGGTGATTTCACACCACACTTGATTAAAGTTATTTTGTATGCACTTTGTCGTTTATTTGTGTGAGTAATTTGAAGGTGTATTTTGTGTGTGTGTGAGTCGATGCTGTTTGTGTGGCGGCAGAGGTCGAGCAGGGCTATTCCCTATTCCCAATTTTAAGTAGCAAACTTTGGAGACCCATCGACTTTTATACCTGTAAATGGTGACCGGGTTCGATTCGTCGCTAGTATTGTCCACATTGTTGTTGTTGTTGTTGTTATTGTTGTCATTGGTCGAGGGAATAACGCCGACGGCGCCATTGCCAATCATCAGTTGCTGTGTCGTGGGTCCCGTTACGAAGTTTAGGTTGGCGGGCAGCGCCATTAGCAGTGGCGGCGGCTGCTGCGTCGGCTGCTGCTGCGCTGGCAGCGACGCCGGCAGAGGCAGCGAAGGTACGGCAGCGGGATCGCCGGCGATTTCAATGGAAGTTACCGCTCCGTCGATGACGTCACCGCCGCCGCCTCCGCTGCCGCTGCCCTCGGCCGCAGCGCTGCCCTGGTCGTGGCCCAAAAGCAGCGGCGTGCTCTCCTGCTGCAGCGTGTGCGAGTGCGAGTGGGCGAGCGACGGCGCTGCCGCGGCGGCCGGCGACTGCGACGCCGACTGCGCCGCACTGCCGTCGCCATTTAAATTGCATAATGCCATGGACATTGTTATTTTTGTATTTTTTATTTCTCTTTTTTTATGTATTATTTACTGTTTTTTTTCTACTTTTTTTTGTTGTATTTTAGACACTATTGGACGCCATTGTTCATTCTAGATTTGCACTTACTTTATTTATTTATTAAGTTGGTGTGTTTGTAGGTTTATATTTATTTAAATTGTAACTCATATTTGTTTAGGCATTGCATTTCTATTTAAATTGTTTCTGTATTTCTTCTATTTATTTATTTATGTCTTTTATAATTGATTTCTATTTCTGTCTCTATTAAAATGTTTTCTATTGATTCAACTATTTTTTCAGCTATTTAAATTTATAACAAACTTTAAAATTTTCTAGTGTCTTTTAAGTTATTTCTCTTTTATTAGTTTCAATGATTTGATTTGTATCTAGTTAAATTGCGTTTTCTCTATAAAATTTCTTATTTCTTTAGATTTGCCTTTAACTTTGTTAGTTTTTAAATATATATTTTCTTTTATTTTTCATAAAAATTCCATTCAATGTTTCACCGTTTATTGATTTATTTACATTGAAAATCTGTCATTATATCATAGTATTTCATTTAATAAATCCACATATATTCTCATTTTCAAGTTCCGATGATTTCATGTCACGTTCTTCATTTGTTGATTTTATTTCGATTATTCTACTAAGACTGGACTACAAATCACAAGGGATTTTGTTTTCTAAATAGCATAGTTTTAAGGCAAAGTCCAGTCCGATAAATGGTTATTTATATTCTTGTCACTGCGGAAGATGGTAATTTAAAAACTTATTCTTATCTCTTGAATCTGTTTGCCAAAAAATACAAAAAACTTGATTGAACTTTTTGTCGAAAGTTTTGTCACAATAATTAAGAAGCCGAAACAAGGCAAAAATAAACAAGTTTTTTTTCTCAGAGAGAGCGGGGGAAGAAAGAGAACAAGCTTTTCACCACACTCAAAGAAAAAGCGGGTGAGAGAATTGAGAATGGGAATATTCCGACTGATAAATGGAACCACCTGGCAATTTATTAGCACGATCTAATCTTGTTGCGAATCTACTTTCGTAAATCCATAGTGGTGTTTCGAAAATGGTTTTTTGAAAAATGGAATGCTACCATAAATTCTCATATTGTTTGTAATTTTAATATTAATATTTTTTGTAAGGATAAAGTTATAATATTCTTTGTGGTTGCGAAGAAAATTTATTTTATTTTTATTAAAAATGAAATTCGAAATTCATTAAAATATTTCGTTTTTTGAGCGACTACTTTGCGTTAACGCAGAAATAAAGCAGCTCACATAAATAGAAAATTTGATGGCTTTTAATTTTAGCCCGCCGCCGGTTCATTTAATCCGCCTCGTGCCAAAAGACAGATACGAATGTATCTATATCCGTAAATGTAGCGAGGGCGGCTCTTTTTGATTTCCCACTATCGGAGGTTAATTATAGATTAACCTTGACAATGATTCAGAATCGGTCAGACAGCTTTTCTGTCTTCATTAGCGGGATCAATTCGGAAATGCATTATTTTCCTTGGGGGAAAATCAAGGAAGGAGGGGCTGTGGGCGGGCGACTAGAGAGAAAGTTAGAGAAAGAGAGAGAGACAGCTTTTCACCACGACCGGTGTATTTGACACCACAACAAGAACAAGAATAAGTACAAGAACAAGTACAAAACCAAGAACAAGGCACAATTTGCGACCGCCTTTCCCCTGCATTTCCCCTTCCTTTTCGCAAACTAACTTTTGACGTTTATGCAACGGTTTACACAATAAAACTGGCACCTCCACAGGTAGCTAAATTCAGGGCACCAGGGACAGGGGCTCGATTACACTGGCCAACAGGGTTTGAACTTGGTGAATAAATAATAGTTTCTACCTAAGCCAAGAGAAATACGAATTTATTTGTATTTTTTGTATTTCAACTATTCGATTTTTTTATTAGAGATAAAATTACTTTGTTTATTGGTCAAAAATATGCAAAACAAAAAAAAACTTCAACAATTTATATATTAATAGATTATTTGTAGATTTCATTTACAGCTTCTCTAATTTTTTATTTATTATTAAATTTGCTGTGCATATATGTATAAGCTATTTTCTTTGCAGAACAGCCTACTTCTCAGAGTTCAATGACCATTTTTAAGCTGCATCTCGGTGAAAAGTTTCGAGAGGCAGCTGCAAACTTTTCCATTTCTAGGCCACAATGACAGTTGACTGGGCATACAAAAATAAATACAAATATCTATATACAAATACCTACATATATATATATATATATATATGGGAAGAAAAAGGTGTCAGTTCTCGAGGGACTGCAGAGGAGGCTAATCTGCAAATTAAACTTTTAGTCAGGTGTCGCACACACTCACACGTTCGTTCGTTATCCTTGTTATCCTTGCTAAACCCGATTACGCCCCAAGTGGGCGTGGCAAGTGGCAAAGATAATCGGGCCAGGTCACAAGCACTCTGAACCGATGAGCTAAATGGGGGTTACCCCATCAAGAAAACACATATCACAGATCAACTGATTAGGTTGATTAATTGATTTACTATGGGTGAACTGTTTGTGCATAGTTTATAAGCCAAACCGTAAAAGTTCTACATAAAAAAAACAGAAGAAGATAAATAAAAGATTGTGTTTTCATAATCAGATCGAATTTAAAGGATTCTATTTTAATTATATTAAAGTGCAATTTTTTAAGGAAGAAATAACGAAAATGTATCTAATTTATAATCTATAGAAAAAAAGTTCTTTTTGGCTTTTTAAATTTTGGGATGGGTAAAAGATTGTAAATTCTCAAAGTTCTAAAAAAAAATCAATTAAATCTAATTCTAATCCATCAAATTCATAATCCATAAATAAAAATAAAAAAAACCCTTTTTCTTCTGATGTAAAAAACCAAAAACTATACTAATTAGCTTTCCAAATCACACGAACTATTTGAGTATCAATAATAAATTGTAGAGAATCGTAAACTTTAACGTTATTACCCCTGTTCAGTGTCTTTTGATCTCGGGAATAAATGAATACCTAACTTTGACATTGAAATGCATTTTTAATGCCTCAAAATCGGCATGGCGTGCAGTCAATTTGACTGGGGGATTTCGGTTTGGTTTTCGCCGGGCGAATCGAATGGAAACAAGGAAAATGCATTTATTGCCATTTCATCAGCTTGCCATTTGGCCATCACACGTGTGTCAAATCAGTACTCATGGCTTTGTTTTTTAGTTTTTTCCCGATATTTTCCCTTAACCCCTTCGGTTTGATTTCTGCTGACACTTGGCTGTCTGCACTTAAAATCGCATCATTGCCGATTATCTTTTGCCGCTTTTTGCCTGGCATTTTGCTGTTGCAGTTGCTGTTGCGGCGACCTTGACTCGTGCACGAATTGGAAAATGTGTTTTTCCCATTTTCTGTGTTTTCTTTTCTTTTTTTTGTATAGTTTCAGGCGAAGGCCAGGCGTCTGTAAGCTGTTTACAAGCTTACAAGCAGCCACAAAAGACAACTGGTTTACAGTGTCAGCCTCTGGTTCCTAATTATGTGAGGGGTTTAGGGTTGGCAAAACCGAGTGGCCAAGAAGGCGTAGGGAAAAATCCAATTTGAGCCACTTGGCTGCTACTTTCTAGTCCTACGCTGCAACATCATCCACAGAGCAGAGACCTTGAATGCAACTGCAACTGCAACTACAACATGCATGTGTGTGTGTGTGTGTGTGTGTGTGCGGGCTTCCCTGCTTGGCTGTGTGCGTGCGCTGTAAATGTATCTCAAAGGACCTGCGATGCCTATGGTATTTGGTATTCCTTTCTGCCTTTTTGGCACACAGCACGTATCCGAAAAGTGCAAATAATAAAATAAATATAAAATACATATGTACACATGTGCATATAAGTTATGCATGTGTGTGTGAGTGCTTTCTTTTTTTCCCAATTTTTTGTTGTATTTTTTTTGCATTTTTTTTGTAGTGTTTTCTTGTTTTTTTGAACAACCGCAGCATGGCGTGACACCAACACCGGTCGATATGCCGCATTCCTCTCCGGCCGCTCGCTCTCTCTCCTCTCTCTCTCCCTCTCTCTTTTTCGGCTCTTTTTCCCCGGTGACCCCACACAGAGCGAGAGCGAGAGGGAGCGACAGAGAGAGGGAGAACCGTGACCCACTGACGCGTTGACCGGCCTACGGATACGATTATATGGATATATATGGTTATGGTTATGGATTCCGGGGGCCTTTCGAGTCTCGCAATTTTTGGGCAAAGTGCACAAGGCATTCGCTAATCGATTAGGTGAAGGATGAATGGTTGGATGGATGGCTCTCTGAAAACAGGAAGCAGGCAACAGGAAGCCCGGAAACAGGATACGGGATACGGGATACCGAAGAACGGATATAGGCCTGCCCCATTTCATGTTTCATGTCCACAATAGCTTGAACAATCAGCTTTAAAATGCAAATAAAATAATAAATCTTAAGCCCAAGATCTTTAATCAATGACTGACGATTTAAGCTGCTACTCAAACGGTTTCAATTCAATTAATAAATGTGACAATCAACTTTGAGCTTTACCCCCATCCCATAGATTCCCCAATGGATTGCGATTCCGTTTCCGATTCGGATTCCTTAAATCCCAGCCCACACAAGCTTATGCAATTGCCCATTTTCTATTTCCTATTTTCCATATCCCCATATCAGCGAACAGATCGGGTGACACGTGGCATGTCATATTGGAATTACATTTCTCACACGAATCCAAAGTCAAAGTCCCTCGTGGGGACTCCATCCCCATCCCCATCCCCATTCCACTCCCAAATCTTGGCTGCATTATATTCCCATCAGGGCCAGGGGGGCGGAGTCGAGTTGAGTTGGGCTACAAGAGTCGAATCAACAAGGTTAGACCCAAACCCAGGGGCAAGGCAAGGATTCAACCCATAACTACCCGCTACTCACTGCCCCATCAGCGATTTTTATACGTCTACAGTGTGTGTCCTTCAAAGCACCGAACAACTTTAAAATATTTTAGGATTTTACTATTAAATTTAAAAACGATAATACTGAAAAGATCAAATAATGTTTAATCTTGCGATTTTGTGTTGTTTCTTTGCCACAAAAAATAAATATTTTTATAATTTGTTTTTTTGTTTCTTAGCGGGATTTAGTTTAAATATGATACAATTATTTTAATGAAGATTGATTTTAATTTATTATAATCACTGCACATATTTTCTAAACGTTCCAATATGAAATAATACGGATAAATCATTTCAAAGGTAGTTATTGACAAAAAAAATTGTAGGTTTTGTTTTAGCCCATCAGAAAAATTAAATTTGTTTTTCTTTTTGGTTTTAGTGTGCTGAAGCACATTAGCTTAGCTTAACATTCGAAAAAATCTTTATAATATTTTATTTAAATAGTATACATTTTTCTAAAATTTGGATGGAAGGTTTATAGAAGTTCCACTGTAGCTCCTTTCAGATTCTTTGTTGTGGTAAAGCGGTCTTATCGATACAAGCTCAACCCACCGCACTCACACTGCCGCTAAAAAAAAAACAGGACCAGTGGCGTGACTGGATAATTACTTACTAAACACAATTTTTTCCTGTTGCTGTTGCCGTTTGTGCCACCGAATCGAATGCAATTCACACGACATTAAAGTCCGGCACGCGGAGTTATTGAACCAATTTTTGTGTATTTTTTTTGTATTTAATTCGGGTTATGATTCTGCCACCCGGAATTTCTGTGGGCTTTTCCCGCTATTGTGAGTTGTGAGTGAGTTTTCCCCATTGAAAAGGCAGCCAGAAAATTAGAGCGTTGACACACACACACATATATATATATATATGGTATAGTATAGTTTAGTATGTAGGAGCCGAACAAACAGTCGCACCATCGCAATCGCCCAAAAACACACATGGGAAAAGGGAAATGGGAAATGCTTTGGCACAGATGTTGGCCTGCCTTTTGTTTATAACGGTATCCTCCTCTGCAGGGCCTCTGTGTCGGTGTGTCTGTATGTCTGTGTGTGTTGGCCAAGTGGAGGAAACTAACCCAAATCTGCCTACAATGCAGATATGCCTTCGAAATAACCAATACAAATATAAATATATAGAAAGCACCATCACTGGCTTTAAAAAACTCGTTAAATAATTATTATTAAATTTAATGATTTAATCATAATATATATTTTCTAAACCACACACTTATAGTCACTTAAAAAAAATATCAAAAGGCAAATTCACTTGAGTAGCAACAATAAATTCGAAATTGATTGCAGAACGAGGCCTCAAAAGGCACTTAAAAATATAGAAAGGCACTAAATAAATGTACGTGTATAATAAGATATATTTTAAAAATTTGTTTCGACAAAAACCAAGATAAACTATTGGTTAGAAATTATAGAAATAATTATTTATTATTCATCTTACGCGCACAATCACTTGGTTCTGAATGAGTTAAGACTCGAAAAAAGGCACTTTAAAATTCCCAAATAAAAAATAGGAGTGCTGATTCGGCCGGAAGTTGGTTCCACGTTCCACGTTGCGTACGCGTTATGTGTGCATCAGCAATATGGCTGCCGTTTGTAACGGCAATGTTTACACACGCCAGCACATGTAACGGTACTGCTAACGGCGAACGCAACAAAATAGTTGATTCGACCTTCTCCCCGCCCACTGCGCCCCCGCCCCTCCCACCGCTCCCTCCGCCTCCTTTTCCTTTGACAGCCAAGATTTATAAGCATATTTATGTGCCGCAGCACTGTTTTCGTACGACGAATACGTATTTTTGTATTTTTTGGCACTAAACAAACAAACTAAAAAAAAATAGATGTAAGAAAAACAACAGCAATTTTCGCACAGTTGGTTTCTTTTTTTTTTTTTGGTTTTTTGTTTTGTCTCTTGAGCTTTACAATTATTTATAAATTGTTATTAAATAATCTCGCCCAAAAAGTCGCCGCCAACGGAACGCGCGCGACGCGAACCGAAGCGTCTGACACGCGAAACACGTAACACCGCAATGAAGACCAGAAGTTCCGCCGCTCATTCGCTCATTCGCTCAGTTGTTCATTCGTTCACTCGCTCACTCGCTCACTTGCTCACTTGCTCACTATCTCAATCGCCGAGCAGCATACACGACTTTTTTTCGGCCTCGCTGCCGAAATCGGAAAATGCAAACTGGCAAAACAGGCGAAACAAGCAGCCGAAAGCCAGAAATGGCAAAACAGTGACTTTTCTGCCAGATCTGGATAGGTTGGCTATTTTCTAGGACATCTGATCATAAAAGGATTCGATCTCAAAAGTATTTTAAAAGGAATTTTAATAAAATAATAAATTTAATAGATCCGAAGATCTTCTATAAATAGCAAATTGAAAAATTGTATTGTGGACAAAAACAAATTAAATATTAAGTTGTCCTTTACTCAAAAAAAGTCTAGGATCATTTACGAATATGAAAGGGAAGTGTTTTGAATAAAATAATGATATTATGGTTAATTTGCTGTGTTTATCAGGTGATTATATTAAATTATAACCGAATACTAAATGAATATTAACTTTTATATATATTATATTTGCTGAATTTCAATATTAAAATTCAATATTATTTTTAAAAATATGTTTTTAAATAAAATAGTTTAAAAAAAATGAGAAAAACAATTCCAAATTAATATTGGCATTTCTAAATATTTGCTGAATTTCCATATTCAACTTAATATTATTTTAAAAATATATTTAAAAATAAATAAAATAGATACATGATAAATTAAGTAAGTAAATATTTTGTTTATCAATTGGCTAGTGAGTTTTGGCCAGAAAAAGCTGGCAGCTCAGATGGCAGAGGAAAATAGGCGAAAGAGACGGAGAGCAAGCTGATTCGTAGGCGAAAGAGGGAGACGACAATTTCGGGGAGGTGGGCGGCTAGGTGGGTGGCGAAGGACGATGGGCGGAGGGCGGGCGACAGTTACGACAAATGCACGTGTTATTTGCAAACCGAAGGAAACAGCAGAGAAACAACAAAACGAAAATAAAACATGAGCGGACTCAATGGTCGAAGTATGAATACCCTACAAAAGATATAGAAGTTTATTTTGTTTAGGAAGTATTTAATTTAAGAATTTAATATTTTAAAAATATAATTAGAATTTTTTAAAACCGCATTTAAAGCAAGAGCATTTCTATATGTATATTTTTATTGAAAGACCATGTTTCTATCAATTATTAGAGCGATTCAGCGCTGTGTTTAAATTTTTAAAGACCTTTGGGGAAAGAGGAAGGGTAGAAGAAAGCGGCAGGGAAAGAGAGAGGAAAAGAGAGAGAGAGAGAGCCAGCGCGCGCAATTTTCGAGCATCTGAGCTTTTTTCGGCTGCTCTCTGTTTTTGTGGTGAATTTTGTCCTAAACGCACGTGTCCCAGTTCAAAAAGCCGCCATCTCCGCCCGTCTGCCCCTCTCTTTCTTTCCTTGTATCCCTGTCTCGCTTTCTCCGTGCTTCTCCTCCCTCCCCTTCTTCTCCCTATCTCTTCAGTACCCCCCTCCCCAAAGTATTCTTCTTTTGCGGTTGCAAATTGGCCCGGCATGTTTCTTTATTCTCCATGTGGGAGTGTAAAAGAGCCAGTGTGTGTGTGTGAGTGTCTGTTTTTAAGTGTGTGTTCCTGCAGTGCCACCGTGTGTGTGTGTGTGTGTGTGTAGTAGTACTACAGATGGATGGAAGTGCGTGTTTTTTACGAGATTGCCTTTTCGGCTTATGCTCTGGGGCCTACATGGCCTTTCCTTCTGGTAAAATGGGTAAAAATGCATGTATGTACTCTCGTTTATATGCTGCACACACGTGCAAGTATGTGTATGTGGCTGTGACTGGCACATAAATACCCTATAAGTACTTATCTTTAAAGTTACTCCGCACCACACAGACTCCAGACTCCAAACTCCAGGAACTCCCTAGCCGCCCTCTTAAGTAGGCAATATAAATTCACTTTGAGTGCAACCAAAATCGTGGTCTGAATTATACATAGAAATTGTAGAATGTCGAAAAGCCTAAATAAATGTTAAAATGCTTTGCTTTGTTAAAACTTTTTATAAAATATACTTGTAAACTTTTGGCTAAATTATTTGAAGCATTTAAAAATACCTTTGTATATTCCAAAATAATTATTTTTAGTGCCAACAAATTTCAGACTTTAAATAATTATTTTAAAAAATCCCATACGACTTCAAGTTTAGCACTCTCTTTAAAGCACCCTTTTAATATCTTGATCGGAAGCAACGACCCTGTACTGGGGGCTAATGCATTGGCCTGGGAAGCGGGCTGGAACGAATCCAAATATTGCACAAATGGCGCCTGGATAATAATGAATAATGGATAAGTGCAAAGAAGTCATTTGCCAAAGGCCATAGCAAACACCCCAGCTCTTTCGCATATATACATATATATTTATATTTATATTTAGAGCCAACTGCGTTGGTATATTAAAGAATATTACTTGGCGCTCTGTGTGTGGTGGGCTAAAACTTAATTCGCAGGGCCCGTGGCAATTAAAAGTCACTTACTTACGGTAATTGATTGCCTTTTGGATTTCGCTCTGCACATAAATATAAGATGGGGCCGAGGGAAATGCCTCAATTTCGATCCGATTGCCGGAACTGTGGACTGCAGACTGCAGGCTGTGCCAAATCAAACACAATGAGGCCCCAGTGCCGGGGGTACAAACATTCGGAAATGCACCTGTGTGCCGGCGGGAGGGGGGAGGGGGGTGCTTCATACGTGGCTGGTCGATTAATGACTTGGCCTTCATGAAAAATTAACCATTTTAATTTGAGGCCAACGCAAAAGCATGTTATTTGCTAATTTTCCCATCAAGTTCGAGGCTATCAAAGTGCTTGCATAATGATTACGTACGTGGGCTTGACATTTTTTATTTGGAGTCATTTGGAGTCATTTGGAGTCTTTAGGAAAGATATTCTGATCTTGCGATAAATTATCAAGAAGATCAAGATGGCATAAAAATAATATTAGCAAACTAACAAAGAAATAATAAAAACGGGGTGTAAAAATAAAGATCAAATTCTAAAAACAACAAATGAAATATATTTAAATTTATTCCAATTTAAATGCCTCTAATATTATTTAAAATAAATATTTATTAAAATCAAAATCATAAAAACTGCATATTTTCCCACTGCACGTGGGCGCCATCTGTGGGCATGCACTTTCAGCTGACCACTGGGCTACCATGGCGCATACTTGATTTGCCCGAGATTTTCTACACGCCTCCTACACGTTCTCTACATGCAACTTTCGAAGCATACTTTTCAGGGTTAAGTGCACTTCCCCGAATTGTTTCGAACTTTTGCAAAAACTTTCTTGAATGCATTCTTGTTTTATTTAATTGTATGAGTCATCCAAACTATTGTGCCAAGAAAATCTCTGTTCTTTGATGTCATCTCTGTTTTATATATAAGCTTGGGAAAAGCGGCTTTGCAAGCTTTTCCGAAGAGAGATGGGGAGAGAGTTCCAAGCGGCAAGAGAAGAGAGGAGAAAGGCTGTCTGATTTAATGCCGCGGAACGCAGTTTAAATGATGCAAGCCCAAGGAAAATGCAAATACACCGGGCTTCGTATAATTACAGACTTTTGCCGACACCCTTAAATAACAAGCGCCGCAGAATGCATTCAAATATTTACCCACACGGAAAATAATTGGAATTCATTAAATGTACCCGTTTTTACTCATGAGTACTTTTTAAAGACAGAAATATTCCCGGCTAGAATGAATTTCAATCGTCAATGCTATAAAAGAAATAAGTGCACCAGATCGCAGAAATAATAAATAATTCCGCCCTTTATCGATGAACGAAGGATGTAAAATTCGAGTCTAGGGTCATGATTTTACATTTAAGAGCTCATAAAATCACCCCACAAGCATGGTTTATTTTAATAGAGTGACACTCTTATCCCAGTTTTTACTGCCTTTCCAAGCTACTGAATCACTCACTGAGATATTCGTACATTTTTGTGTGTAGAAGGAAGAAAATTATTCAGGATGTTTAAATAGAAAAATTCCAAACAAGTTGATTTTGGTGTTCAGATTCCGAATTTGGTATCAGAATTTACCCAAGGATTCTGAGAAAAAGGACAAACAATTATGTTTTCAAACATTTTTAAACCTAAATAACAGAAAAACGGATTTTTGCTTGGTGAATTATTCAAAAACATTGGCAAGTACAACTATTTAGCTTTTGAATACTCTTTCTAAACGATTATTAAATGGTTTTTAAATGAAAGAATACTACTATATATATTAGATTTTGTTGTAACACATTGTTATACGCATTACTGTACTTTTTGCATTAGTGGCGGATCCTGAATTTGGTTGTTGAAGGGGATACTAGAACAAAATGGTTTGTTGCATACTTGTTAAATACCCAATTTCCTTGAATTTTTCACACAAGTGGATCCGCGAGTGATTTGTACATATAGTGTTCTTAATATATAGAAAGTATGATCAGGATTAGTACTCACATGATGCGGTGGTAGGCATCGAGCTGGTTGTGCGCACAGGTCACGGACTGCTCGGACTCGGTGGAATCATCGCGCAGCGTGGCAACGCCGAGCGGCAGAATCGGGATGATCGCAGCTGTGGCAGCTGCGGCCGTTGCCGGCGGCCCCGCCAATGTCGTCGTTTGTCCCGCTCCCGCTCCTGCTCCCCCAACCGCTGTTCCGCTCCCGGATACCGCCGCTGCCGCTGTCGACGCTCTGCTCGCCCCGACTGCGCTGCCAGGGAAGGTCTGCTGCGTGGACGATGATGATGTCGTACTTTCGAGCTCCTGTGCAAGATGAGTTCCCAAAAGAGAGTAAATTTAGTTTATAGCTCATCGTAGGGAAGGTGGACAAAAGTGATTTAGTTCTGGGTTTTATTTGAATGAAATACACAAAAGAATAAAATGTATTTTTCAAATATTTGAAAATATAATGAAAATATATAAATTATAAAAACCTATTAATAATAAACAAAACAATATTGTATACTAAATCGTAATATATCATTCATTTTATAAAATAATCGAAATAAGCAATAATAATTTTACCTATAATTTAGTCAATATATACACAATAAAATATAGAAAATAAACATGTGTTTACCAAATATTTAAAAATATATTGCAATTTATTCTATAAATTTTTCATTTTATTTACAAATTATAGAAATAAATTAAGAGTTACTAAAAAATAAACTCATCAATAAAAAACATATAATATTGCCTACCAAATACATTTATTATATTATTTATAATAATATTCTTAACAAGCAATAATAATACCAAATAATACTACTAATACATTTTAAAAATCAATATCAAACAATTTTATTAGCTTAAATAATCTTAAATATTTTAAAGACATTAGTAGAATAATTTAATAAATGTCTGACGAAAACTAAAATATTTTCAAAAAATAAGGCATCGTAAAAAACAAGTTAATATTCCTATTGAACTCTTTTGTCCACCTTCCGAAAAAAAGAAAGGGGAAATTGCCGCTGGCAGGTGCAAATGGGTTGGATTGCGGGGGGATGGGTTGGATTGGTTGTTGGTGGGTGGTGGTTAGTGATGGAAAACCTTGATCTCGCCGGCTTCCGGCTGCGAGAATCGCTTCCGCTCGTAGAGGATCTCCCGCTCGATGGAGCGACTGCGGAAGGCGGGGGGCAGCGATCGATCGGGGGGCGGTGTCTGCAACTTGGGTGTCACGGGGGTGTTGCTGCTGCCGCTGCCCGTTGACTGTTGCTGCTGCTGCTGCTGCTGTTGCTGCTGCTGCTGGTGTTGCAGGTGCTGCTGCTGCAGATGCAAGTGCTGTCGCTGCTGCTGCGGATGATGAGAGGATGAGGCGGCGGCGGCTGCGGCGGACGAGGTGGGCGGACTCTTCTCGCTGGACTGCTGCTGGTGTTGCTGCTGCTGCTGCTCGCGGTGCTGCTGTTGCTGCTCGCGCTGCTGCTGCTGCTGGTGGTGCTGCTGCTCGCGGTGCTGCTGCAGTTGCTGCTGCTGCTGGCGCTGCTGCTGCTGCTCGTCCCGCTTCTGCTGGCGGCGTATCTCAAAGTCCAGCAGACGGGCCTCGCGTTGCTCCTTGTCGCGCTGTTTGCATGCAATTGTCGCAAAGTGCATTCTTACTATCAGGTTTAATGGGTTATCGCATGGCCATCGTTATTATTTATTCGCTGTTGCATTTTCAATTACTGCTGCATTTTGATTTGTTATCTTATTTCTTATTTCTTATTTTTTCTCTCTATTTTTTCTCTATTTTTGTATAATTTTTTTTCATAATTTTTTTTATAGGAATTATTATTATTTTTTTTTGAATTTTTTTTAGTCAATTTGAATTGCACGCGCGGTAGACACACATACACAACACACGCACACACCGAATTGGCCGCGACAGAAAGAGATAGGGAGAAGGCAGACAGAGAGAGAGAGGCACACACACCCACACACTCACCTTGTAGTTGATGGCGTCCTGCTCTTCCTTTTTGGCCTCTCGCTCGTTTCGCTGTCGATCGCGCTGCTTCTCTTCGTCGGTCTGCGAGTTCTTGCTGTCTATATAATTACAAAGAAAAATTAATCAAAATAAATTACGCAAAATGGAAATAAAAATAATATGTAATTAAAAAGTGGAAAGAAAGGCCAAAAGAAAAAATAAAAAAAAGAAACCAAAGAAAGGAACCATTAAAAAAATGATTGAGAAGAATAAAAAGAGGGAGATGTAAAAAAAGTAAATAAAAATAATAAGAAATTATTAAAAATTTTAAGGAAAGGTTATCGGAAAACCAAAGAAAATAGAAAGTACAAGGAAAGAGGCAAAACAAAAGAAAACAATTTACAAAAATATTGAGAAAAGTAGAAAGAAAGAAAGAGAGAGAGAGAAAGGGGGGAGAGAGAGGTCATGTTAAAACTGTTTCAATCGATTCTCATTATGGTATTTCAATTTGCAATAATTTTACTGTCATCCGCTACTCAGGCTCTAAACATGCAGGGTAAAAAGTGCTAAATGGTTTGATAAAAAAAAAAAAAAACAACTTGCAGCATGCATATCTACGGCTCTCACTCGCACACGCACACCCACATATGTATGTACATATGTTTCGTATATATACAATTCAGAATTCAAGGCCACGCCCCCCTACTTACGCTGCTCCCCATCACGCCCACCACGCACTGCCATCAAATAGCGACTCAGCCGGGGCGGCGTCATACTAATTCGCACCTTTCGACAGGTGACAGGTGAAAAAGCCCACGCACACGGACACGGAATCAACAGTCGTCAGTTGCGGGCGAAGAACCAAGCGACACTGACACTGAACACCAAAATGCGGCCCGCTAAAAACATAAAACTAAACGCTGAACCCAAAACACTAAACACACTCAAAGTTGACCGCGGCCCAATTAGTGTCATCTTCTCGGGCGGATTAAAGCTCAGCTGCGAGCTGTGAGCCCTGCATTCGCGGCATTCAGACAGATATGCATTTTGCGGCAGTGTGACCAGGTCGCGGGCGGGTCTTTTACAAGCACTGGGCACACTCTTTGCTTTTGAAGCTGCTCAACTATCTGTGATAAATGCGAGACGTTAATTTAAATTGAACTCAGGTTTCAGGTCTCTTAATTATTTTACTTATTTATTTAGCTAGTTGTGTGTGTGTGGGTATATTTGTTTTGTGAACATTCCCACTTTGAAGAGCGGTCTCTACTCGACTAACAGTCAACATTTGGTTCGCTGCCAGTCGTTTGTGCCATTCTCGCGCATTTATGTTTCCCATGAATATTTGAGCTTTGAGCTTTGGCCTTGGCTTCAACCGATTGAGGGCCCCACCGTTGCGTTTCGCTTCGGAACCGCCTGGCAACCCACCACAAGAGCACAAGAGTTCACCAAGTTCAGTGTGTGCGTCACAGGCGGTGGGTAAACATTTCATTTGGCCACTGTGTGTGGTGTGGTGTGGTGGATTGGGATTGATCATAGGAAAATAATAATTTCGGATGCAAAGGGTTGCTTTCTGGGAGCATTCAGTGTTAATAGGTTATTCTTTTTAAAGATTATTTTGGGAAATGATAAGAACATGCACTTTTTTAGTGTGGCCAAAGGCGACAGATGCTTTTAATGGGGCGTTGGTTACACTAATTTATTTTAGTTACAGCTTGTTATGCTTTTACCATTTATAATTTATAGTTTCTATGCTATATGTATTTTTTTTTGGTTACCCTAAGAGCGTGTGCAAGTACTGAAATCGTCGCTACTTATTCTAGTTACTTTATATTCTCATTATGTGTTTAACCTTTTCCAAAGCTTCAAGCATGCGTCTTGCCAACCGGCTGCAATTATCTCGTTCCAACCCTTTGGGTGACTACAAAGTGGTCCCGAGTGCTGCACACAAGTCACAAGTTTACACCTGCCGCATCCTTTGACCCCGTTCCATTCATAAACAACTTTTGTACACACGCACACAATCATATCAGGGTCATCGTTATGTTATCATCAGCATCATCATCATCATCATCATCGCCATTTTATCATCATCAACAAAGCGCTACGAAAAATGCGAAAACAAAATCCAACCTAAAAAAATGAAGACAACTAAGGGGAAACAAGGAACGTGGAACGAAACGTAACGAACTACACGTAACGTAACGGAACAACTAACGAAACGGAACGGCGGAATAACGGAACTCGCTATGTAGGGGGGGTTTCATTTCTGGTTTTTCTTTGGTCTAAGGGGGGTTTCTAATGGGGATTTGGTTTGTGGTTCAATGGAATACGGTTGATATTCCATTTGGCCAACACTACGAGACCAGAGAGAGACAAAGACAGAGAGAGAGAGAGAGACAGACAGAGACGGAGTGTGTGAGACAGTGAGAAAGAAATTCTTCCTTACCTCAAAGTGTTGTTTTTATTTTTCTGATGTTGTTGTACTTGTGGTGATGATGTTTTTGTTGTTGTTGTGTCGAATTTGATTTTGATTATATTTTAGTAACGATTTTTGTCGAATTTTTGCAATTGTTAACACGCGATCGCGATCGCGACGCGAACCGGAACGATTGGAATGGAATTATTACCGTTAGGTGAGTGCGGTGTGTCTGAGTGTGTCTTTTGAGAAAGAGATAGACATATAGGCAGATAGGGAGAGAGAGAGAGACAGAGAGCGTGGGAGAGAGAGAAGAGACTGAGAGGGAGAGAGATAGGTAGCGATCGAACACGAAGGATCTCTCAATCTCCGATTTAGTTTCAGTTTACGATTTGATTCTATATTTTCTTGATTTTGTTTTCTCTTTAGTTTTTATTTCGTATTTGTTAGGCTTGATTCCTTAGTTTTATTATTCCTTTTCTTTTGGTTGTGTGTTGAACATAGAAGACAATACAATCAAAGAAGAGCAAAGAAAAGAAGGACAAAAAACAAATCTTCAATTATTTTGTACTTAAATCGGAACTAAATCTTAAGTTTATATTATATTGCCTGGGAAGGGCCAATCGGTGGTTAAGTTTTATTGGCCAGCCCCAAGAAAATATCTATTTAAATGGACTATCAGCGAAAACCAAGGCAACTCAGGGATCGTAATCCTCTAATCTATCCTTTAAGCCGGATTACCTCTCTCTTTGGCTCTGGTTTTCTGGGCCTTTTGACTACAGTTACGCTATATATTATACTAATATATATGGTATGTGGCAAAATATATAAGTATTTATATTCCTAAAAAACAACGAAAGGTATGGAAATCATCGACTATATATATATATACTGAGAGATATACTCTATGTGGCTTTCACAACTAAGAGGAGTCACTTAACAAACGTACCACATACAGACATATACATACGTACAGACAAGTTACATATATATGTTAAATGTTAAATGTTTAATACAGAAAGATATACAGAGAGAGGACTCACAGGATGGCCTAGTCATACAAAAAAAGAAGTGGAACCAAAGAACAAACGATAATCGCACTCCCTATTGACTATACACGGGCTATATTATTGATCACTTTCGGTTATATCGATTAATCAGATTACATAGACATCGAGGGACGAACAACACAAACGAAGTGGGATCGGTTTTAGTTTGGTTTTTTTTTCTTATCGTTTTTGTTTTGGGTCTGGGATCATTACGAATAGTAATAGTAATAGTGGGTGGGTCCAAGGTGCTGCCACGCATGCGCAAACCGAAAGACTCACTTGAGGAACCGCCGCCAGCGCCCGGTGGCGGGTAGGAGAACCAGAATTGATGGGCCAGTTTGGAGTGCGGCCCGACCAAGGGGCTGCCTGAAAGAAGATATCATATGGGTTAGTTTGGGTTCCATTTTCGGGGATCTAGTGAGCGGAGGATCAAGTGGAGTGGCAAGTGGGACCAATAATATTTATTTAAATAGTGTTTTTAAATGTTCAATTGTATTCCATACGGAAGTAAGTATTTACTTTATTTTTAAATAATATTTACAAATTATTATTTTTAAAAATTAATTTAGAAACCTTTCAAAAGAATCATCTTTTCTATTTATTATTATAAATATTAAATTAATATTAATATTTTTTATAAAACATCAAAAATAATGATTTTAAGGTTTTTTACAACAAATGTTAATATTTTTCAACAACGCTAAATAATAAAATTGCCAAATTTTTTACATTAATAGGATGTGTTATTTAAAGGACTAGTTTCTTTAAAAAGACCTCTACCCCCACTTTTATGATCCTCCACTCCTGAACCACTGGGTATCCGTATTCGAATCCTCAGTGGGTTACTCACCGATAAACAAGTCCTGTTGCTTGCGCCTGTGTGCGTGCGCCTGTGGAAGGACCTCAGTGGCTTTTCAGTTTTTCCCGACCAGTTGTACTGTCTTCCAGTCTTCAAACAGGCACGTGCGATAGGTAAAGTGGGGCTAGGTCCGACTGGGGATGGTTCCTATGTTATGTACATATATATATATAATATATATATATGGAATAGCCAGTGGGCTAAGTAGCCAGATAGCCAGATAACCAGATGAGCCGGAAAGAGAGGCGCCGAGGGCGTGTCAGTGGTTCATTTCGGCGACTGGGGAATTTGCTAAGCAACACGGCGCTGCTGCTGGTCACCCTCTGGGCCAATGGTTAACTAATGGGAGCCGAAAAATAATAAAAGGAAAACACAAACAAATTAGAGTCGTACGCAAATTGGGGCCATCAACTTACTGACTTATCGTCAACCATGTGGTAAGTAATCAACTCGTCCTGCACACACACACACTTGCAGTCTCTGATCCACACTCACACACACAGAAAAGCATACAGTGAGAAAAAAATTTAGGCAGCTTTCTTTTAAATATGAAAATAAATATTACAAATATATCCAAAATTAAAAAAAAAATACAATTAGACAATTAACAAATAGTTGTTTCTTTTAATATTAAATAATTTAAAAAACAAATAATTTAAATATATAAAAAAAATGCATTTTAAAAAAAGAAAAACGTTTAAATACAAAATTAATTATTAAAGTATAATTATCTCTGATTTTTCCCTGAAGTGCCAAGTTTTTGGTAACTCTTAGGCGTTTCTTCGAGTGTAAGGACTAGGCATTAGCAACCGCAAAATGCCGAATGGCTGTGGCAAGCATATCTGGTTAACCATGGCAAATCAAATCGAATGGCATTACATCAGCGAGAGCCACTCGAGGGTTAAGTGGCTGCATGGGTTAATGGGGGTAGAAGAGGGCTCGCAGCAGCTTTTATGCCATCTGTATAGGCTTAGGCACCAGTATGTGAAAATGGGTCAAAAGCGTGACTCTTCAGCGATAAGAAAGCGGTGGGCGGTGGGTGGAGGGTGGAGGTTCGCAGGGCGTGGGAAAAGTGGGAAACAAAAAACGGAAAACGGAAAAGGCGGCTTAAAAATGGGGCGTACAAATACGCTGAAAGGGGGCGGGGCCTAACCTTCCCAACATAAATAAATACAACCAAATGACACGGTTTTCAATTTTCCCTCTTTTGTTGCTGTCGCTTAATTTGTATCCCCAAATTAAGGCAAGCGTTTAATTGTTTATCTGTTGTTTAAATGAAATATAATGGCTTTATAGTCGAGTTCAAAGTGGGTATTTGAATATGCGACATAAATATTATTCTAGTTTGGTAATTTTGTGGCTGTTTTATTTTATTATTTCAAATAGAAATATATAGAAAATATCTAACACTTTAATATGTTTTTTATAAATCAAAATACAATTTGTATTTATACATTGTAAATTGTCACAACCGCAAAACAAAATTTCTTCACTCCCAAAATTAAATCTGGATTAATCTTTGTATAAAAATTTTGAATAATTTTAAAATCAAATATTTTGTTACTATATTTCATATATATAAATTTTAATTATAGCACCAAAAATCTTTTTAATAGCTTTTAGGTATTCTTTTTGGCTGTGGTTTCTTAAGGAAGAATTATATTATTTTTAAATACTTGTTTTTAATGCTTTTCTACAAGTTTTCCTTTTCTTTAATGGATTTTCTTAAACATGTGTAGTTTCGCTCTACATATTTGGGTCACTTTATCAGCAAAAGTTTTTCCTTTGCCAACAACTCTTCAACTTTGCCATTTTGAGCATCCTTTCCGGGCTGAGAGTTTTTAATGCGTTTATTTTGTATATTATAATTTTAATTACGCCTTGTTTTGTTTTTAATTGAATTAATTTGGTAAGAGTGCTTTTGTGTTAGCTAGTACAACAACCATTATGAAATTTTATTGCTTGCCACCTACACCTACACACACTCACGTACACTCAAAAAAAAAACAAGAACAACAACAACAACTGGGCCTAGGGCAAAACCAAAAACACACCCATAAAAAGAGCGAGTGGAGGAGGAAGACGGAGATAGGGAGTAAGAGAGAGATAGGATATTTTGGGGGCCTGTTGCGACCCATGAGGGAAAACAACCGTTAATTAATGCTATTGCGAATTTTCAAGCACTTTATTACTCTTCTTTTTTTCCCGCACAAAAAAAAACAACTAGAAGCACAAATACACTGGCAAAAAAAAGTGCTGGTGGGGAGGGGGAGGCAGTGAGAGAGAGCGAGAAATAGAGTGAGAAATTCGCAATTTGGCACACTGCGATTTACCGTTGTACCACTCACTGCTTGCTCTTTACTTCCCGTCCTGTGCCAAAATCAGGACACGTTACTAATGCGTAAAACGCTAACAAAATGTCAAAAAAAGAAAGGAGTAAGTAGTAAAAAACATAGAAAAACAACAAGAAGCAAAGAGGGAAAATGCAGAAAAAGCGTGAAAAACGAACTAGGACTCAACTCGACGGAGGCGACGACTGCGACTGTGGCTGCTGCTTGCGAGTTTGCGACTGCTTGCTGCTCCTCTGCTGCGGCTGCTACTGCTGCTGCTGCTGCTGTTGCGTCGGGTCCTCCGTTCGCCTCTCACCAAACGCGAGTGCGTGCGAAGATGACGACGCAAGAGGCGCAAGGACGAGGAGGAAGCTGTGGCGGAGGTGCAGGCGGAGCAGAGCGGGCCACATGATTAAAAAGCTAACGGAAGCCGTCGCAGAACCTCTGCGGAGAGAGCGCATGCCGCCGCCAGAGAGAGCGAGAGCGAAAGTTTTCGTCGATGCAGAGAGAGAGAGAGCTTCAGCAAGCAGTGCTGGCTATTGAAAGGATACAGCTGTTTTTTAGCTTGGAAATTTAAAAAAATTAGTCCAGTCAGTCTATTTTCAGACGCACATATTCGTAGAAAAAATTCAAACATTATTCTATTAGATATTATTATTAGATACCCTTTAGGATTAGGCATCCTAGAGAGCAAATACAAAAATATACAGCCTACTTTTAGGCACCAAATCTTAGAAAAACCATATCCTGATATCCCGATTTTGGCATTCAAATGTGGGAATTTAAACAGTTTTACATTTTTTGTAAAAAATTGTGACCCTACCCCTTATAAAAAACGCAAAAAATCATAATCGTGTTTTTTGCAAAAAAATATCAGTATTTTTGGCGTAACATGAGAAAAAACGGTCAGAATATTAAGTGTCATACCATTTTGAGCTCGTAATTAAATTCCCTATCGATTGGCATTCAAATGTGGGAATTTAAACAGTTTTAAATTTTTTGTAAAAAATTGTGACCCTACCCCTTATAAAAAACGCAAAAAATCATAATCGTGTTTTTTGCAAAAAAATATCAGTATTTTTGGCGTAACATGAGAAAAAACGGTCAGAATATTAAGTGTCATACCATTTTGAGCTCGTAATTAAATTCCCTATCGATTGGCATTCAAATGTGGGAATTTAAACAGTTTTAAATTTTTTGTAAAAAATTGTGACCCTACCCCTTATAAAAAACGCAAAAAATCATAATCGTGTTTTTTGCAAAAAAATATCAGTATTTTTGGCGTAACATGAGAAAAAACGGTCAGAATATTAAGTGTCATACCATTTTGAGCTCGTAATTAAATTCCCTATCGATTGGCATTCAAATGTGGGAATTTAAACAGTTTTAAATTTTTTGTAAAAAATTGTGACCTTACCCCTTATAAAAAACGCAAAAAATCATAATCGTGTTTTTTGCAAAAAAATATCAGTATTTTTGGCGTAACATGAGAAAAAACGGTCAGAATATTAAGTGTCATACCATTTTGAGCTCGTAATTAAATTCCCTATCGATTGGCATTCAAATGTGGGAATTTAAACAGTTTTAAATTTTTTGTAAAAAATTGTGACCCTACCCCTTATAAAAAACGAAAAAAATCATAATCGTGTTTTTTGCAAAAAAATATCAGTATTTTTGGCGTAACATGAGAAAAAACGGTCAGAATATTAAGTGTCATACCATTTTGAGCTCGTAATTAAATTCCCTATCGATTGGCATTCAAATGTGGGAATTTAAATAGTTTTAAATTTTTTGTAAAAAATTGTGACCCTACCCCTTATAAAAAACGCAAAAAATCATAATCGTGTTTTTTGTACAAAAATATCAGTATTTTTGGCGTAATATTAGAAAAAACGTTCAGAATATTAAGTGTCATACCATTTTGAGCTCGTAATTAAATTTCCTATCGATTGGCATTCAAATGTGGGAATTTAAACAGTTTTAAATTTTTTGTAAAAAATTGTGACCCTACCCCTTATAAAAAACGTAAAAAATTATAATCGTGTTTTTTTGCACAAAAATATCAGTATTTTTGGCGTAACATGAGAAAAAACGGTCAGAATATTAAGTGTCATACCATTTTGAGCTCGTAATTAAATTCCCTATCGATTGGCATTCAAATGTGGGAATTTAAACAGTTTTAAATTTTTTGTAAAAAATTGTGACCCTACCCCTTATAAAAAACGTCAAAAATCATAATCGTGTTTTTTGCAAAAAAATATCAGTATTTTTGGCGTAACATGAGAAAAAACGGTCAGAATATTAAGTGTCATACCATTTTGAGCTCGTAATTAAATTCCCTATCGATTGGCATTCAAATGTGGGAATTTAAATAGTTTTAAATTTTTTGTAAGAAATTGTGACCTTACCCCTTATAAAAAACGCAAAAAATCATAATCGTGTTTTTTGTACAAAAATATCAGTATTTTTGGCGTAATATTAGAAAAAACGTTCAGAATATTAAGTGTCATACCATTTTGAGCTCGTAATTAAATTTCCTATCGATTGGCATTCAAATGTGGGAATTTAAACAGTTTTAAATTTTTTGTAAAAAATTGTGACCCTACCCCTTATAAAAAACGTAAAAAATTATAATCGTGTTTTTTTGCACAAAAATATCAGTATTTTTGGCGTAACATGAGAAAAAACGGTCAGAATATTAAGTGTCATACCATTTTGAGCTCGTAATTAAATTCCCTATCGATTGGCATTCAAATGTGGGAATTTAAACAGTTTTAAATTTTTTGTAAAAAATTGTGACCCTACCCCTTATAAAAAACGCAAAAAATCATAATCGTGTTTTTTGCAAAAAAATATCAGTATTTTTGGCGTAACATGAGAAAAAACGGTCAGAATATTAAGTGTCATACCATTTTGAGCTCGTAATTAAATTCCCTATCGATTGGCATTCAAATGTGGGAATTTAAACGGTTTTAAATTTTTTGTAAAAAATTGTGACCCTACCCCTTATAAAAAACGCAAAAAATCATAATCGTGTTTTTTGCAAAAAAATATCAGTATTTTTGGCGTAACATGAGAAAAAACGGTCAGAATATTAAGTGTCATACCATTTTGAGCTCGTATTTAAATTCCCTATCGATTGGCATTCAAATGTGGGAATTTAAACAGTTTTAAATTTTTTGTAAAAAATTGTGACCCTACCCCTTATAAAAAACGCAAAAGATTATAATCGTGTTTTTTTGCACAAAAATATCAGTATTTTTGGCGTAACATGAGAAAAAACGGTCAGAATATTAAGTGTCATACCATTTTGAGCTCGTAATTAAATTCCCTATCGATTGGCATTCAAATGTGGGAATTTAAACAGTTTTAAATTTTTTGTAAAAAATTGTGACCCTACCCCTTATAAAAAACCCCAAAAATCATAATCGTGTTTTTTGCAAAAAAATATCAGTATTTTTGGCGTAACATGAGAAAAAACGGTCAGAATATTAAGTGTCATACCATTTTGAGCTCGTAATTAAATTCCCTATCGATTGGCATTCAAATGTGGGAATTTAAATAGTTTTAAATTTTTTGTAAAAAATTGTGACCCTACCCCTTATAAAAAACGCAAAAAATCATAATCGTGTTTTTTGTACAAAAATATCAGTATTTTTGGCGTAATATTAGAAAAAACGTTCAGAATATTAAGTGTCATACCATTTTGAGCTCGTAATTAAATTTCCTATCGATTGGCATTCAAATGTGGGAATTTAAACAGTTTTAAATTTTTTGTAAAAAATTGTGACCCTACCCCTAATAAAAAACGTAAAAAATTATAATCGTGTTTTTTTGCACAAAAATATCAGTATTTTTGGCGTAACATGAGAAAAAACGGTCAGAATATTAAGTGTCATACCATTTTGAGCTCGTAATTAAATTCCCTATCGATTGGCATTCAAATGTGGGAATTTAAACAGTTTTAAATTTTTTGTAAAAAATTGTGACCCTACCCCTTATAAAAAACGCAAAAAATCATAATCGTGTTTTTTGCAAAAAAATATCAGTATTTTTGGCGTAACATGAGAAAAAACGGTCAGAATATTAAGTGTCATACCATTTTGAGCTCGTAATTAAATTCCCTATCGATTGGCATTCAAATGTGGGAATTTAAACGGTTTTAAATTTTTTGTAAAAAATTGTGACCCTACCCCTTATAAAAAACGCAAAAAATCATAATCGTGTTTTTTGCAAAAAAATATCAGTATTTTTGGCGTAACATGAGAAAAAACGGTCAGAATATTAAGTGTCATACCATTTTGAGCTCGTATTTAAATTCCCTATCGATTGGCATTCAAATGTGGGAATTTAAACAGTTTTAAATTTTTTGTAAAAAATTGTGACCCTACCCCTTATAAAAAACGCAAAAGATTATAATCGTGTTTTTTTGCACAAAAATATCAGTATTTTTGGCGTAACATGAGAAAAAACGGTCAGAATATTAAGTGTCATACCATTTTGAGCTCGTAATTAAATTCCCTATCGATTGGCATTCAAATGTGGGAATTTAAACAGTTTTAAATTTTTTGTAAAAAATTGTGACCCTACCCCTTATAAAAAACCCCAAAAATCATAATCGTGTTTTTTGCAAAAAAATATCAGTATTTTTGGCGTAACATGAGAAAAAACGGTCAGAATATTAAGTGTCATACCATTTTGAGCTCGTAATTAAATTCCCTATCGATTGGCATTCAAATGTGGGAATTTAAATAGTTTTAAATTTTTTGTAAAAAATTGTGACCCTACCCCTTATAAAAAACGCAAAAAATCATAATCGTGTTTTTTGTACAAAAATATCAGTATTTTTGGCGTAATATTAGAAAAAACGTTCAGAATATTAAGTGTCATACCATTTTGAGCTCGTAATTAAATTTCCTATCGATTGGCATTCAAATGTGGGAATTTAAACAGTTTTAAATTTTTTGTAAAAAATTGTGACCCTACCCCTAATAAAAAACGTAAAAAATTATAATCGTGTTTTTTTGCACAAAAATATCAGTATTTTTGGCGTAACATGAGAAAAAACGGTCAGAATATTAAGTGTCATACCATTTTGAGCTCGTAATTAAATTCCCTATCGATTGGCATTCAAATGTGGGAATTAAAACAGTTTTAAATTTTTTGTAAAAAATTGTGACCCTACCCCTTATAAAAAACGCAAAAAATCATAATCGTGTTTTTTGCAAAAAAATATCAGTATTTTTGGCGTAACATGAGAAAAACCCGTCAGAATATTAAGTGTCATACCATTTTGAGCTCGTAATTAAATTCCCTATCGATTGGCATTCAAATGTGGGAATTTAAACGGTTTTAAATTTTTTGTAAAAAATTGTGACTCTACCCCTTATAAAAAACGCAAAAAATCATAATCGTGTTTTTTGTACAAAAATATCATTATTTTTGGCGTAATATTAGAAAAAACGTTCAGAATATTAAGTGTCATACCATTTTGAGCTCGTAATTAAATTCCCTATCGATTGGCATTCAAATGTGGGAATTTAAATAGTTTTAAATTTTTTGTAAAAAATTGTGACCCTACCCCTTATAAAAAACGCAAAAAATCATAATCGTGTTTTTTGTACAAAAATATCAGTATTTTTGGCGTAATATTAGAAAAAACGTTCAGAATATTAAGTGTCATACCATTTTGAGCTCGTAATTAAATTTCCTATCGATTGGCATTCAAATGTGGGAATTTAAACAGTTTTAAATTTTTTGTAAAAAATTGTGACCCTACCCCTAATAAAAAACGTAAAAAATTATAATCGTGTTTTTTTGCACAAAAATATCAGTATTTTTGGCGTAACATGAGAAAAAACGGTCAGAATATTAAGTGTCATACCATTTTGAGCTCGTAATTAAATTCCCTATCGATTGGCATTCAAATGTGGGAATTAAAACAGTTTTAAATTTTTTGTAAAAAATTGTGACCCTACCCCTTATAAAAAACGCAAAAAATCATAATCGTGTTTTTTGCAAAAAAATATCAGTATTTTTGGCGTAACATGAGAAAAACCCGTCAGAATATTAAGTGTCATACCATTTTGAGCTCGTAATTAAATTCCCTATCGATTGGCATTCAAATGTGGGAATTTAAACGGTTTTAAATTTTTTGTAAAAAATTGTGACTCTACCCCTTATAAAAAACGCAAAAAATCATAATCGTGTTTTTTGTACAAAAATATCATTATTTTTGGCGTAATATTAGAAAAAACGTTCAGAATATTAAGTGTCATACCATTTTGAGCTCGTAATTAAATTCCCTATCGATTGGCATTCAAATGTGGGAATTTAAATAGTTTTAAATTTTTTGTAAAAAATTGTGACCCTACCCCTTATAAAAAACGCAAAAAATCATAATCGTGTTTTTTGTACAAAAATATCAGTATTTTTGGCGTAATATTAGAAAAAACGTTCAGAATATTAAGTGTCATACCATTTTGAGCTCGTAATTAAATTTCCTATCGATTGGCATTCAAATGTGGGAATTTAAACAGTTTTAAATTTTTTGTAAAAAATTGTGACCCTACCCCTTATAAAAAACGTAAAAAATTAAAATCGTGTTTTTTTGCACAAAAATATCAGTATTTTTGGCGTAACATGAGAAAAAACGGTCAGAATATTAAGTGTCATACCATTTTGAGCTCGTAATTAAATTCCCTATCGATTGGCATTCAAATGTGGAAATTAAAACAGTTTTAAATTTTTTGTAAAAGATTGTGACCCTACCCCTTATAAAAAACGCAAAAAATCATAATCGTGTTTTTTGCAAAAAAATATCAGTATTTTTGGCGTAACATGAGAAAAAACGGTCTGAATATTAAGTGTCATACCATTTTGAGCTCGTAATTAAATTCCCTATCGATTGGCATTCAAATGTGGGAATTTAAACAGTTTTAAATTTTTTGTAAAGAATTGTGCCCTACCCCTTATAAAAAACGCAAAAAATCATAATCGTGTTTTTTGCAAAAAAATATCAGTATTTTTGGCGTAACATGAGAAAAACCCGTCAGAATATTAAGTGTCATACCATTTTGAGCTCGTAATTAAATTCCCTATCGATTGGCATTCAAATGTGGGAATTTAAACGGTTTTAAATTTTTTGTAAAAAATTGTGACCCTACCCCTTATAAAAAACGCAAAAAATCATAATCGTGTTTTTTGCACAAAAATATCAGTATTTTTGGCAAAACATGAGAAAAAACGGTCAGAATTTTAAGTGTCATACCATTTTGAGCTCGTATTTAAATTCCCTATCGATTGGCATTCAAATGTGGGAATTTAAACGGTTTTAAATTTTTTGTAAAAAATTGTGACCCTACCCCTTATAAAAAACGCAAAAAATCATAATCGTGTTTTTTGCAAAAAAATATCAGTATTTTTGGCGTAACATGAGAAAAAACGGTCAGAATATTAAGTGTCATACCATTTTGAGCTCGTAATAAAAATCCCTATCGATTGGCATTCAAATGTGGGAATTTAAACAGTTTTAAATTTTTTGTAAAAAATTGTGACCCTACCCCTTAAAAAAAACGCAAAAAATCATAATCGTGTTTTTTGCACAAAAATATCAGTATTTTTGGCGTAACATGAGAAAAAACGGTCAGAATTTTAAGTGTCATACCATTTTGAGCTCGTATTTAAATTCCCTATCGATTGGCATTCAAATGTGGGAATTTAAACAGTTTTAAATTTTTTGTAAAAAATTGTGACCCTACCCCTTATAAAAAACGCAAACAATCATAATCGTGTTTTTTGCAAAAAAATATCAATATTTTTGGCGTAACATGAGAAAAACCCGTCAGAATATTAAGTGTCATACCATTTTGAGCTCGTAATTAAATTCCCTATCGATTGGCATTCAAATGTGGGAATTTAAACGGTTTTAAATTTTTTGTAATTATAAAAAACGCAAAAAATCATAATCGTGTTTTTTGCAAAAAAATATCAGTATTTTTGGCGTAACATGAGAAAAAACGGTCAGAATATTAAGTGTCATACCATTTTGAGCTCGTAATAAAAATCCCTATCGATTGGCATTCAAATGTGGGAATTTAAACAGTTTTAAATTTTTTGTAAAAAATTGTGACCCTACCCCTTAAAAAAAACGCAAAAAATCATAATCGTGTTTTTTGCACAAAAATATCAGTATTTTTGGCGTAACATGAGAAAAAACGGTCAGAATTTTAAGTGTCATACCATTTTGAGCTCGTATTTAAATTCCCTATCGATTGGCATTCAAATGTGGGAATTTAAACAGTTTTAAATTTTTTGTAAAAAATTGTGACCCTACCCCTTATAAAAAACGCAAAAAATCATAATCGTGTTTTTTGCAAAAAAATATCAGTATTTTTGGCGTAACATGAGAAAAACCCGTCAGAATATTAAGTGTCATACCATTTTGAGCTCGTAATTAAATTCCCTATCGATTGGCATTCAAATGTGGGAATTTAAACAGTTTTAAATTTTTTGTAAAAAATTGTGACCCTACCCCTTATAAAAAACGCAAAAAATCATAATCGTGTTTTTTGCAAAAAAATATCAGTATTTTTGGCGTAACATGAGAAAAAACGGTCAGAATATTAAGTGTCATACCATTTTGAGCTCGTAATAAAAATCCCTATCGATTGGCATTCAAATGTGGGAATTTAAACAGTTTTAAATTTTTTGTAAAAAATTGTGACCCTACCCCTTAAAAAAAACGCAAAAAATCATAATCGTGTTTTTTGCACAAAAATATCAGTATTTTTGGCGTAACATGAGAAAAAACGGTCAGAATTTTAAGTGTCATACCATTTTGAGCTCGTATTTAAATTCCCTATCGATTGGCATTCAAATGTGGGAATTTAAACAGTTTTAAATTTTTTGTAAAAAATTGTGACCCTACCCCTTATAAAAAACGCAAAAAATCATAATCGTGTTTTTTGCAAAAAAATATCAGTATTTTTGGCGTAACATGAGAAAAAACGGTCAGAATATTAAGTGTCATACCATTTTGAGCTCGTAATTAAATTCCCTATCGATTGGCATTCAAATGTGGGAATTTAAACAGTTTTAAATTTTTTGTAAAAAATTGTGACCCTACCCCTTATAAAAAACGCAAAAAATCATAATCGTGTTTTTTGCAAAAAAATATCAGTATTTTTGGCGTAACATGAGAAAAACCCGTCAGAATATTAAGTGTCATACCATTTTGAGCTCGTAATTAAATTCCCTATCGATTGGCATTCAAATGTGGGAATTTAAACAGTTTTAAATTTTTTGTAAAAAATTGTGACCCAACCCCTTATAAAAAACGCAAAAAATCATAATCGTGTTTTTTGCAAAAAAATATCAGTATTTTTGGCGTAACATGAGAAAAACCCGTCAGAATATTAAGTGTCATACCATTTTGAGCTCGTAATTAAATTCCCTATCGATTGGCATTCAAATGTGGGAATTTAAACGGTTTTAAATTTTTTGTAAAAAATTGTGACCCTACCCCTTATAAAAAACGCAAAAAATCATAATCGTGTTTTTTGCAAAAAAATATCAGTATTTTTGGCGTAACATGAGAAAAAACGGTCAGAATATTAAGTGTCATACCATTTTGAGCTCGTAATAAAAATCCCTATCGATTGGCATTCAAATGTGGGAATTTAAACAGTTTTAAATTTTTTGTAAAAAATTGTGACCCTACCCCTTAAAAAAAACGCAAAAAATCATAATCGTGTTTTTTGCACAAAAATATCAGTATTTTTGGCGTAACATGAGAAAAAACGGTCAGAATTTTAAGTGTCATACCATTTTGAGCTCGTATTTAAATTCCCTATCGATTGGCATTCAAATGTGGGAATTTAAACAGTTTTAAATTTTTTGTAAAAAATTGTGACCCTACCCCTTATAAAAAACGCAAAAAATCATAATCGTGTTTTTTGCAAAAAAATATCAGTATTTTTGGCGTAACATGAGAAAAACCCATCAGAATATTAAGTGTCATACCATTTTGAGCTCGTAATTAAATTCCCTATCGATTGGCATTCAAATGTGGGAATTTAAACGGTTTTAAATTTTTTGTAAAAAATTGTGACCCTACCCCTTATAAAAAACGCAAAAAATCATAATCGTGTTTTTTGCAAAAAAATATCAGTATTTTTGGCGTAACATGAGAAAAAACGGTCAGAATATTAAGTGTCATACCATTTTGAGCTCGTAATAAAAATCCCTATCGATTGGCATTCAAATGTGGGAATTTAAACAGTTTTAAATTTTTTGTAAAAAATTGTGACCCTACCCCTTATAAAAAACGCAAAAAATCATAATCGTGTTTTTTGCAAAAAAATATCAGTATTTTTGGCGTAACATGAGAAAAACCCATCAGAATATTAAGTGTCATACCATTTTGAGCTCGTAATTAAATTCCCTATCGATTGGCATTCAAATGTGGGAATTTAAACGGTTTTAAATTTTTTGTAAAAAATTGTGACCCTACCCCTTATAAAAAACGCAAAAAATCATAATCGTGTTTTTTGCAAAAAAATATCAGTATTTTTGGCGTAACATGAGAAAAAACGGTCAGAATATTAAGTGTCATACCATTTTGAGCTCGTAATAAAAATCCCTATCGATTGGCATTCAAATGTGGGAATTTAAACAGTTTTAAATTTTTTGTAAAAAATTGTGACTCTACCCCTTATAAAAAACGCAAAAAATCATAATCGTGTTTTTTGTACAAAAATATCATTATTTTTGGCGTAATATTAGAAAAAACGTTCAGAATATTAAGTGTCATACCATTTTGAGCTCGTAATTAAATTTCCTATCGATTGGCATTCAAATGTGGGAATTTAAACAGTTTTAAATTTTTTGTAAAAAATTGTGACCCTACCCCTTATAAAAAACGCAAAAAATTATAATCGTGTTTTTTTGCACAAAAATATCAGTATTTTTGGCGTAACATGAGAAAAAACGGTCAGAATATTAAGTGTCATACCATTTTGAGCTCGTAATTAAATTCCCTATCGATTGGCATTCAAATGTGGAAATTAAAACAGTTTTAAATTTTTTGTAAAAGATTGTGACCCTACCCCTTATAAAAAACGCAAAAAATCATAATCGTGTTTTTTGCAAAAAAATATCAGTATTTTTGGCGTAACATGAGAAAAAACGGTCAGAATATTAAGTGTCATACCATTTTGAGCTCGTAATTAAATTCCCTATCGATTGGCATTCAAATGTGGGAATTTAAACAGTTTTAAATTTTTTGTAAAAAATTGTGACCCTACCCCTTATAAAAAACGCAAAAAATCATAATCGTGTTTTTTGCAAAAAAATATCAGTATTTTTGGCGTAACATGAGAAAAACCCGTCAGAATATTAAGTGTCATACCATTTTGAGCTCGTAATTAAATTCCCTATCGATTGGCATTCAAATGTGGGAATTTAAACGGTTTTAAATTTTTTGTAAAAAATTGTGACCCTACCCCTTATAAAAAACGCAAAAAATCATAATCGTGTTTTTTGCACAAAAATATCAGTATTTTTGGCAAAACATGAGAAAAAACGGTCAGAATTTTAAGTGTCATACCATTTTGAGCTCGTATTTAAATTCCCTATCGATTGGCATTCAAATGTGGGAATTTAAACAGTTTTAAATTTTTTGTAAAAAATTGTGACCCTACCCCTTATAAAAAACGCAAAAAATCATAATCGTGTTTTTTGCAAAAAAATATCAGTATTTTTGGCGTAACATGAGAAAAAACGGTCAGAATATTAAGTGTCATACCATTTTGAGCTCGTAATTAAATTTCCTATCGATTGGCATTCAAATGTGGGAATTTAAACAGTTTTAAATTTTTTGTAAAAAATTGTGACCCTACCCCTTATAAAAAACGCAAAAAATCATAATCGTGTTTTTTGCAAAAAAATATCAGTATTTTTGGCGTAACATGAGAAAAAACGGTCAGAATATTAAGTGTCATACCATTTTGAGCTCGTAATAAAATTCCCTATCGATTGGCATTCAAATGTGGGAATTTAAACAGTTTTAAATTTTTTGTAAAAAATTGTGACCCTACCCCTTAAAAAAAACGCAAAAAATCATAATCGTGTTTTTTGCACAAAAATATCAGTATTTTTGGCGTAACATGAGAAAAAACGGTCAGAATTTTAAGTGTCATACCATTTTGAGCTCGTATTTAAATTCCCTATCGATTGGCATTCAAATGTGGGAATTTAAACAGTTTTAAATTTTTTGTAAAAAATTGTGACCCTACCCCTTATAAAAAACGCAAAAAATCATAATCGTGTTTTTTGCAAAAAAATATCAGTATTTTTGGCGTAACATGAGAAAAAACGGTCAGAATATTAAGTGTCATACCATTTTGAGCTCGTAATTAAATTCCCTATCGATTGGCATTCAAATGTGGGAATTTAAACAGTTTTAAATTTTTTGTAAAAAATTGTGACCCTACCCCTTATAAAAAACGCAAAAAATCATAATCGTGTTTTTTGCAAAAAAATATCAGTATTTTTGGCGTAACATGAGAAAAACCCGTCAGAATATTAAGTGTCATACCATTTTGAGCTCGTAATTAAATTCCCTATCGATTGGCATTCAAATGTGGGAATTTAAACAGTTTTAAATTTTTTGTAAAAAATTGTGACCCAACCCCTTATAAAAAACGCAAAAAATCATAATCGTGTTTTTTGCAAAAAAATATCAGTATTTTTGGCGTAACATGAGAAAAACCCGTCAGAATATTAAGTGTCATACCATTTTGAGCTCGTAATTAAATTCCCTATCGATTGGCATTCAAATGTGGGAATTTAAACGGTTTT